>BSBK01004959.1:0-215813 GCA_027943335.1 Chamaecyparis obtusa | reverse complement strand
CTTCAATCTCCCTGATATCTGAACTAGTTGCTGGAATACTCCACTGTGCTGCTGTGATCTCATCTTCAAAACCTCCTTCATGATACTCTGTCAGATCTGAAATGTTAAACACTGGTGAAATATTTAGCTCAGTAGGCAATTCTACCTCATATGCATTTCCTGAATCATGTTTCTTCAGTATCCTACATGGTCCAAACTTCTTCATTTTCAGCTTGTTATATATACCAACTGGAAACCGCTCCTTCCGCAAATGAACCATGACTTCATCACCAACTTAAAATTCCTTATACCTCCTTTTCTCATCTGCCTTAGCCTTATACTGTGCGTTCATCTTGGTAATATGCTTCCTCACCTCCTCATGGATGTTCTTCAAGTGTTCTGCAAAATCTTCAGCTTCAGCACTACTTATTTCTCCTTTATCTATCTTCCTCAATTCAGATGCATTTCTTGGACTACTTCCATATACAATCTGGAATGGTGATTTACCAGTGCTCCTGTTGACAGAATTATTGTATGCAAATTCTGCCTGTGGTAAAATCAAATCCCATCCTGTTGGCTTATCTCCAACCAAACATCTCAGCAAATTTCCCAAACTCCTATTCACCACCTCTGTTTGTCCATCAGTCTGTGGATGATGTGATGAACTGAACTTCAAATCTGTCTTCAACTTCTTCCACAATGTACGCCAGAAATATCCAACAAACTTAGTGTCCCGATCTGAAACTATGGTCTTTGGCAAACCATGAAGTCTCACTACTTCTCTGAAAAACAATTCTGCTACATGAACAACATCATTAGTCTTCTTGCAGGGAATGAAATGTGCCATCTTTGAAAATCTGTCAACCACCACAAAAATTGAATCGTGTCCCCGCTGTTTCATCGGTAAACCAAGAACAAAGTCCATGCTGATATCCTCCAAGGCTTCTCTGGTACAGGTAATGGCTGATACAACCCTGTATTCTGCTTCACTCCTTTCGCCATCTGACATACTCTGCAACTCTGTACAAACTTCTTCACATCTTGCTGCAATTGTGGCCAATAATAATTCTCACCAACCAAAGCAAGGGTTTTATCATGACCAAAGTGTCCAGCCAATCCTCCACTATGCTTCTCCTTGATGAGATTCTCCCTCATAGAACTTCGTGGAATGCACAACTGACTCCCTCTGAATAGCATATCATCTTGGATGATGAAATCCAACCATTTCATCCTGTCTAGAGTAACAGGTTCTTTACAAGCTTTCCAAGCTTCACCAAAATCAGGATCCTCTGGATACAAATTCTTTAGCTCCTTGAACCCAACCACTTCAATCTGCATTTCTGTCAACAGTAGTTGCCTTCTGCTAAGAGCATCTGCAACCCTATTAGACTTTCCACTCCTGTGTTTCAAAACAAATGTATAACTCTGCAAAAATTCAACCCATTTCAAATGCCTTTGATTCAACTTTCCTTGACTATTCAAATATTGCAAAGCTTGATGATCAGTATACAAAACAAACTCCTTAGGAAGAAAATAGTGTCTCCACTTCTTTAATGCTTGAACTATAGCATAAAATTCCTGATCATAAACAGAATATTTTCTCTTGGCATCATTCAACTTCTCACTGAAATAAGCAATAGGTTTACCTTCTTGGCTCATAACAGCTCCTATTGCAGTACCACTAGCATCACAATCTACTTGAAACACCTTATTAAAATCTGGAAGTGCTAAAACAGGTTGTTCTGTAACTTTTTATTTCAATAATTGAAAACTCTTTTCTGCCCCATTAGTCCACTTAAACTCTTTTCTATCCCCTCTCATTGTTTCAGTCAAGGGTCCACAAATACTGCTAAAATTTTTGATAAACTTTCTGTAAAAGCTAGCTAGACCGTGAAAAGATCTTACCTCAATAGCATTCCTTGGAGTAGGCCATTCAAGGATAGCCTGTACCTTCTTTAGGTCCATTTTTAGACTTTCTCCTGAAACTACAAACCCCAAATACACCAACTCTTTCTTCACAAAACTGCACTTCTTCAAATTAATCAACAATTTCTCTTCTCTCAACTTCTCAAATACCATACGAATATGCATCATATGCTCCTCCAATGTCTTACTAAAGATCAGAATATCATCTAGGTAAACAATGACAAACTTACCTAGAAATTTTTTCAGAACCTCGTTCATGAGCCGCATGAAAGTGCTCGGTGCATTGGTTAGCCCAAAAGGCATGACTAACCACTCATACAATCCTTCCTTTGTCTTGAAGGCAGTCTTCCATTCATCTCCTTCTCTGATCCGAATCTGATGATATCCACTTTTCAGATCTATCTTTGAAAAATACACAGCTCCACTCAAACAGTCCATAATATCATCCATTCGTGGCAATGGAAACTTATACTTGATTGTGATCTTGTTTATTGCCCTAGAATTTGTACACATCCTCCACTCTCCATTCTTATTTGGTGCTAATACCGTTGGTACAGCACAGGGACTCAGACTCTCACGGATCAATCCTTTCTGTAGCAGTTCATGTACTTGTCTGTTCAACTCCTCACTTTCTGCAGGTGTCATTCTGTGTGCTGCCTTATTCGGCAAACTCGCTCATGGGATCAAATCCATTTGATGACTGATCTTCCTGACTGGTGGTAATCCATCAGGCACGTTATCGGATACAATATCCTGAAACTCATTCAACAAATCTGCAACTTCTACAGGAACATCTTCTACTTCCTCTTTACCAGCTTTTGGAATTAAAACAAAACATACATGCTCATGTCTCATACCATCTAGGAAATTTCTTCCATCAACAAAAGTTATCCTTGCATTACCACATACCTTTTCTTCAATCTCCTTCAATAGTTTTAGCTTATGTCGCACTCCATCCTTTGTCAGGGAATAGGTATTCGCATGGCCATCATGTACATCACATCTGTCAAACTGCCATGGTCTACCCAACAACATATGACATGCATCCATAGATATGATATCACACAATACCTCATCTTGGTATCCGCCAATCTTGAACTTCACCAGGCATTGTTCATTGTCCATGACCTTGTGGTCGTCCTGTACCCAGGCAATCCGATATGGATGTGGGTGTTTCTGTCTCTTGAGCTTCAACTTTGTCACCATCTCTTCTGACACCAAATTGTCAGTGCTTCCACTATCGATAATCACATCACAATATTTACCTTCACACTTGCACCTAGTGCGAAACAAGCTCCTCCTTTGCTCAGGTTCATTCTCACCACTCAACAGGACTCTTCTGTTAATCAACGTTTCTCCTCTTTCAGCATCTTCAGAATTTGATGATCTGGCATCTTCATCTACATGTACAATTCTGGCCTGGCCTTCATTTCTTCTGTCTGTTCTGCCTTGGCGCTGAGGACATTCAAATGCCCTATGACCTTCTTCTCCACAGTGAAAACATGTTCCACGGAAGCCACCTCTTCCAGATCCTTGTCCTCTTCCTCTTCCTCTTTGATCTCTATTATTCTGATCCTGGAAGCGGTTGGAATTATTTCCTCACTGATTCTGACTGCTACTAGCCTCGTCCTTCTTTTTCGGATCTTCATTTCGGCCACCATATGACCGTCCACCAGATCGTCCACCGCGACCTCTTCCGTTTTGTCTGCTCTCAAACTTCTTGTTCAGCTTTTCCTCTACTTTTAGGGCAAACTGGTATGCCTCCTCAATACTGTTCATTCGAACCAGATTCAACTCCTCCTGAATGCTTGGACTTAACCCATTAAGGTATCGGGCAACTTTCTCCTTATCAGCTTCTGCATAGCCTGTTCTGATGAGAAGTCGATAGAACTCCTCTGTATACTCCTGAACAGATCTTCCTGCTTGCTTCAAACTTTGCATTTTCTTTAGTAGATCAAGCTCATAACCAACAGGAATGAACTGTCACTTCAATTTATCCACCATCCGATCCCATCTTGTGATTTTATCTTTCCCTCTTCTATTTCGCTCCAATTGAATTTCTTGCCACCAGATCTTCGCATGACCTTTTAGTCTGGCCTTCGCAAATTTGACCCTATCAGGATCCTCAACATCTTCATACTCAAAATATTCCTCACATTCATTGATCCAGTCGATCAATTCCTCTGGGTTAAGATTTCCAGAAAATGTAGGAACCTCAATCTTAGGTCTTTTCCCAATCTTGGAAATCGCCCGAAAAAGTCTTTCTTCCTCATGGTTCACAATTTCAACTTCTCCTTCTTGATATTCTTCTTCGGCTTCATCCTCGCTTTCATTTCTGACATTAAGATTCATTCCTCTATGAATCTCTTCTTGTAATGCTCGCACTTGTCTCTGCAGCTCTCTAACCTCAGGTGTTACAACACCAGCTCTTCCGCCACGTTCCCTTCGTGGAGGCATTTTCGCGATGCGCGCTGAAATCCTAGCCACGGTCCTGGTGCAAACTGCCTCACAGTCGGCGATCTGTTTACACACTCAAGAACTCCTGCTCTGATACCACTTGATGAAGGGTGCTCCCCTTAATACCACAAACACATAACAGAAATAGAGAAACAACAACAATATGCAAGAACAAAAAATTGGCTTCTTATTATCTCCATAAATGTGGAATTACAAACTTTCAGAATTACAATATGCAAAGCCACATGGGCATTCCCTTACAATATTCTATAGGACAAAGCCTCGAACTATTACCCAGATCTACTACCCAGAACTATTCCGAACTGCCTAAGACAATAATACAGCCTTCCTTATATAGGCAATTTTCCACCGCCTGGGAAGGTTCCAGAATTTTAGCCAATAAGGCCGACCAAACTTAGAATTATTTTTATTTTACATTTCATTACATCATAGTCGGCTCAAAATAAATTTTGAAACCCGAACAGAAATTTTGAAGAAAAATCATTTTCCACCATTTCAGGTGACCCAACTTCCGAAGACCATAAGTCATCACCAGTTGACCCGATTGACTATTGTAACCCCATTTCGGAAAGGGCGCGAGGAGCTCTACAACGCTTAAATTAAGCAAGCTTCATTCAGCCCAAAATTCGACCTCATCCGGGGCCTCTAAAGCCTTCAAAACTGAGTCCAAAGTTTCTGTACCCTGCTGCCAATACCGAAAATCTTCAATATCTTCCAACATACACTTGATCTGGCAATGAAACTTTACTGGCAGACTTATATGACCAAAATCAACTTCCAAGAAAGAAATCAGATCATTCTGAGCACATACAAAAATTACCAAAAATAGTAACTTTCCATAAATAGTAGCTCTACACAAAATAGCCCTTATTGAATATAAAAATAGAAATATTTTTGGGTGATGCAAGATTGCTCTTACACCCAGGATGCTCCTGCATCATATATATATGTATATATATATATATATATATGTATATATATATATGTATATATATATATGTATATATATATATAGATATATATATATATATACATATATACATATATATATACATATATACATATATAGATACATATATATATATATATACATATATACATATATACATATATACATATATATATACATATACATATATACATATATACATATATACATAAATATATACAT
Source organism: Chamaecyparis obtusa (assembly GCA_027943335.1). Classification (NCBI taxonomy): domain Eukaryota; kingdom Viridiplantae; phylum Streptophyta; class Pinopsida; order Cupressales; family Cupressaceae; genus Chamaecyparis; species Chamaecyparis obtusa. The sequence continues at coordinate 210,259 of BSBK01004959.1, read as the reverse complement.
ACATGTATACATATACATATATATATACATATATACATACATAAATATATATATATATATATATATATATATATATATATATATATATATATATATATATATATATATATATATATATATATATATATAAGAAATTCTACTGGCAATGTCTCCATCTCTAGCATTTTAAGATTGTCAAATACTAAGCTAATGTAATGGTGTCATATTTTTGCACATTTTGGAAACCTAGTTACTACATGAGCTCTGTACCCTAGTTTGCATTATTATGTGGTCTTGATTAGATTTGTGTTCATTTCATTGAAAATACATGAAAGGAAAAGAGAAATTACAACATCTAAGATTACATGTACATGTGCCATATCTTGAGTATGCTGTACAGAAAGGAAAGAACTGAAAAGAAAACATTCAAATGAGCTCACACATGTCGTGAGCATAGCAAATGAAAGAATTGCATAAATGAGTGCAAGTATACATAATTAATGGAGCTAGATGTAGGGGTACCAAACATTGCCTAGTAGGGAGTTGATCTTTTGTGTCCCTGGTGTGCTCTTGTGATCCTAAACCTACAGAGAGAGAAAATAGATGGGTTAGATCCAATGGATCCAAGCAATGAATGGTGGCACAACATCTATAAACATGCATGTGTGTACTCAGTCATGCACCTCTAGCATGGGCTATGCTGAGGGCATGTGCATAAAGTAGCCCCTGAAAATAAATGAAATACCATTGTTTTTTACTAATGTGTTTGTTCCATGTGCAGATGAATGATGATGTCCTGTGATGTGGACTCTCTCAAGACAATCTCAATTTCCTAGAGAGAGACCACATATGCTCAATAGTGTAGCATTCAGTGGATGGCAACATCAATGAGACACTCAGCCAAATCAAATAAGTATGGTCAAAATAGGACATGAACTAGTTCAAAGAGGCATTTTCAACATATTACGATGGCATCAAGTTGAACAGAGCTAATGACAAAGTACATAGATCTATGAAAGAGATAGGGGCACTGATGCAGGAGCATCCTGGGTGTAAGAGCAATCTTGCATCACCCAAAAATATTTATGTTTTTATATTCAATAAGGGCTATTTTAGTGCAGAGCTGCTATTTATGGAAAGTTACTATTTTTGGTAATTGTTGCATGTGCTCAGAATGATCTGATTTCTTTCTTGGAGGTTCATTTTGGTTATGTAAGTCTACCAGTAAAGTTTCATTGCCAGAACAAGTGTATATTGGAAGATATTGAAGATTTTCGGTATTGGTAGCAGGGTACAGAAACTTTGAACTCAGTTTTGAAGGCTTTAGAGGCCCCGGATGAGGTTGAAAATTTGGGTGACGGGCGCTTGCGCGGGTCAAGCCTGTAGAGCGCTTCGTGGCATTTCTGAAATGGGGTTATAATAGCCGATCGGGTCAACTGGTGATGACTTATGGTCTTCGGAAGTTGGGCCACCTAAAATGGCGAAAAATAATTTTCTTCAAAATTTATGTTCGGGTTTCAAAGGTTATCTTGAGCTGACTATGATGTAATGAAATGTAAAATAAATTAATTCTAAGTTTGGTCGGCCTTATTGGCTAAAATTCTGGAACCTTCCCAGGCGGTCGATAATTGCCTATATAAGGAAGGCTGTGTTATTGTCTTAGGCAGTCAGAATAGTTCTGGGTAATAGATCTGGGTATTGATTCGAGGCTTTGTCCTACAGAATATTGTAAGGGAATGCCCATGTGGCTTTGCATATTGTAATTCTGAAAGTTTGTAATTCCACATTTGTGGAGATAATAAGAAGCCAATTTTCTATTCTTGCATATTGTTGTTGTTTCTCTATTTCTGTTATGTGTTTGTGGTATTAAGGGGAGCACCCTTCATCAAGTGGTATCAGAGCAGGTTTTCTTGAGTGTGTAAATAGATCGCCGACTGTGAGGCAGTTTGCACTAGGACTGTGGTTAGGGTTTCAGCGCGCATCGTGAAAATGCCTCCACGAAGAGAACGTGGCGGAAGACCTGGTGCTGTGACACCTGAGGTTAGAGAGCTGCAGAGACAAGTGCGAGCATTGCAAGAAGAGATTCGTAGAGGAATGAATCTTAATGTTAGAGATGAAAGCGAGGATGAAGCCGAAGAAGAATATCAAGAAGGAGAAGTTGAAATTGTGAACCAGGAGGAAGAAAGACTTTTTCGGGCGATTTCCAAGATTGGGAAAAGACCTAAGATTGAGGTTCCTACATTTTCTGGAAATCTTAACCCAGAGGAATTGATCGACTGGATCAATGAATGTGAAGAATATTTTGAGTATGAAGATGTTGAGGATCCTGATAGGGTCAAATTTGCGAAGGCCAGACTGAAAGGTCATGCGAAGATATGGTGGCAAGAGATTCAGTTGGAGCGAAATAGAAGGGGAAAGAAGAAAATCACGAGATGGGATCGGATGGTGGATAAATTGAAGCGACAGTTCATTCCTGTTGATTATGAGCTTGACCTACTAAAGAAAATGCAAAGTTTGAAGCAAGCAGGAAGATCTGTTCAGGAGTATACAAAGGAGTTCTATCGACTTCTCATCAGAACAGGCCACGCAGAAGCTGATAAGGAGAAAGTTGTCCGATACCTTAATGGGTTAAGGCCAAGCATTCAGGAGGAGCTGAATCTGGTTCGAATGAACAGTATTGAAGAGGCATACCAATTTGCCCTAAAAGTAGAGGAAAAGCTGAATAAGAAGTTTGAGAGCAGACAAAACGAAAGAGGTCGCGGTGGATGATCTGGTGGACGGTCATATGGTGGCCGAAATGAAGATCTGAAAAAGAAGGATGAGGCCAGTAGCAGTCAGAATCAGCGTGGAAATAATTCCAATCGCTTCCAGGATCAGAATAATAGAGATCAGAGAGGAAGAGGAAGAGGACAAGGATCTGGAAGAGGAGGCTTCCGTGGAACATGTTTTCACTGTGGAGAAGAAGGTCATAGGGCATTTGAATGTCCTCAGCGCCAAGGCAGAACAGACAAGAGAAATGAAGGCCAGGCCAGAGTTGCACATGTAGATGAAGATGCTAGATCATCAAATTCTGAAGATGCTGAAAGAGGAGAAACGCTAATTAATAGAAGAGTCTTGCTGAGTGGTGAGAATGAACCTGAACAAAGGAGGAGCCTGTTTCACACTAGATGCAAGTGTGAGGGTAAATGTTGTGATGTGATTATCGATAGTGGAAGCACTAACAATTTGGTGTCAGAAGAGATGGTGACAAAGTTGAAGCTCAAGAGACAGAAACACCCACATCCATATCGGATTGCTTGGGTAAAAGATGACCACAAGGTCATGGTCAATGAACAATGCATGGTGAAGTTCAAGATTGGCAGATACCAAGATGCGGTATGGTGTGATATCATATCTATGGATGCATGTCATATGTTATTAGGTAGACCGTGGTAGTTTGACAGATGTGCTGTACACGATGGTCGTACGAATACCTATTCCCTGACAAAGGATGGAGTGCGACATAAGCTAAAGCCATTGAAGGAGACCGAAGAAAAGGTATGTGGTAATGCAAGAATAACATTTGTTGATGGAAGGAAATTCCTAGATGGTATGAGGCATGAGCATGTATGTTTTGCTTTAATTCCAAAAGCTGGTAAAGAGGAAGTAGAAGATGTTCCTATAGAAGTTGCAGATTTGTTGAATGAGTTTCAGGATATTGTATCCGATAACATGCCTGATGGATTACCACCAGTCAGGAAGATCAGTCATCAGATGGACTTGATCCCAGGAGTGAGTTTATCGAATAAGGAAGCACACAGAATGACACCTGCAGAAAGTGAGGAGTTGAACAGATAAGTACATGAACTGTTACAGAAAGGATTGATCCGTGAGAGTTTGAGTCCCTGTGCTGTACCAGCGGTATTAGCACCAAAGAAGAATGGAGAATGGAGGATGTGTACAGATTCCAGAGCAATAAACAAGATCACAATCAAGTATAGGTTTCCATTGCCATGAATGGATGATATTATGGATTGTTTGAGTGGAGCTGTGTATTTTTCAAAGATAGATCTAAAAAGTGGATATCATCAGATTCGGATCAGAGAAGGAGATGAATGGAAGACTGCCTTCAAGACAAAGGAAGGACTATATGAGTGGTTAGTCATGCCTTTTGGGCTAACCAATGCGCCGAGCACTTTCATGCGGCTCATGAACGAGGTTCTGAAATAATTTTTGGGTAAGTTTGTCATTGTTTACCTAGATGATATTTTGATTTTTATCAAGACATGGGAGGAACATATGATGCATATTCGTATGGTGTTTGAGAAGTTGAGAGAAGAGAAATTGTTGATTAATTTGAAGAAGTGCAGTTTTGTGAAGAAAGAGTTAATGTATTTGGGATTTGTAGTTTCAGCAGAAGGTCTAAAAATGGACCCAGAGAAGGTACAGGCTATCCTTGAATGGCCTACTCCAAGGAGTGCTACTGAGGTAAGATCTTTTCATGATTTGGCTAGCTTTTACAGAAAGTTTATCAGAAATTTTAGCAGTATTTGTGGACCCTTGACTGAAACAATGAGAGGGGATAGGAAAGAGTTTAAGTGGACTAATGGGGCAGAAAAAAGTTTTCAATTATTGAAACAAAAAGTTACAGAACAACCTATTTTAGCACTTCCAGATTTTAATAAGGTGTTTCAAGTAGATTGTGATGCTAGTGGTACTGCAATAGGAGCTGTTATGAGCCAAGAGGGTAAACCTGTTGCTTATTTTAGTGAGAAGTTAAATGATGCCAAGAGGAAATATTCTATTTATGATCAAGAATTTTATGCTTTAGTTCAGGCATTAAAGAAGTGGAGACATTATCTGCTTCCTAAGGAGTTTGTTTTGTATACTGATCATCAAGCTTTGCAATATTTGAATAGTCAAGGAAAGTTGAATCAGAGGCATTTGAAATGGGTTGAGTTTTTGCAGAGTTATAAATTTGTTTTGAAACAAAGGAGTGGAAAGTCTAATAGGGTTGCAGATGCTCTTAGCAGAAGGCAACTATTGCTGACAAAAATGCAGATTGAAGTGGTTGGGTTCAAGGAACTCAAGAATTTGTATCCAGAAGATCCTGATTTTGGTGAAGCTTGGAAAGCTTGTACAGAACCTGTTACTCTAGACAGGATGAAATGGTTGGATTTCATCATCCAGGATGATATGCTATTCAGAGGGAGTCAGTTGTGCATTCCACGAAGTTCTATGAGGGAGAATCTCATCAAAGAGAAGCATAGTGGAGGATTGGCTGGACATTTTGGTCATGATAAAACCGTTGGTTTGGTTAGTGAGAATTATTATTGGCCACAGTTGCAGCAAGATGTGAAGAAGTTTGTATAGAGTTGCAGAGTATGTCAGATGGCAAAAGGAGTGAAGCAGAATACAGGATTGTATCAGCCATTACCTGTACCAGAGAAGCTTTGGGAGGATATCAGCATGGACTTTGTTCTTGGTTTACCGAGGACACAGCGGGGACATGATTCAATTTTTGTAGTAGTTGATAGATTTTCAAAGATGGCACATTTCATTCCCTGCAAGAAGACTAATGATGCTGTTCATGTAGCAGAATTGTTTTTCAGAGAAGTAGTGAGACTTCATGGTTTGCCAAAGACCATAGTTTCAGATCGGGACACTAAGTTTGTTGGATATTTTTGGTGAACATTGTGGAAGAAGTTGAAGATAGATTTGAAGTTCAATTCATCACATCATCCACAGACTGATGGACAGACAGAGGTGGTGAATAGGAGTTTGGGAAATTTGCTGAGATGTTTGATTGGAGATAAGCCAACGGGATGGGATTTGATTTTACCACAGGTGGAATTTGCATACAATAATTCTGTCAATAGGAGCACTGGTAAATCACCATTCCAGATTGTATATGGAAGTAGTCCAAGAAATGCATCTGAATTGAGGAAGATAGATAAAGGAGAAATAAGTAGTGCTGAAGCTGAGGATTTTGCAGAACACTTGAAGAACATCCATGAAGAGGTGAGGAAGCATATTACCAAGATGAATGCACAGTATAAGGCTAAGGCAGATGTGAAAAGGAGGCATAAGGAATTTTAGGTTGGTGATGAAGTCATGGTTCATTTGCGGAAGGAGTGGTTTCCAGTTGGTACATATAACAAGCTCAAAATGAAGAAGTTTGGACCATGTAGGATATTGAAGAAACATGATTCAGGAAACACATATGAGGTAGAATTGCCTACTGAGCTGAATATTTCACCAGTGTTTAACATTTCAGATCTGACAGAGTATCATGAAGGAGGTGTTGAAGATGAGATCATAGCAGCACAGTGGAGTATTCTAGCAACTAGTTCAGACACTAAGGAGATTGAAGATATACTGGATAGTCATGTTGGCAGAAGCACAAGGAACAGGACATATGAAGAATATCTGGTCAAGTAGAAAGGACGACCTGTTGAAGATTCATCATGGCTAACAAAGGAGGAGGTTAACCATCTTGGTTTTCCTCTACACACCTGAGTCGTGACAGGGTCACTTCTCAAATTACCCCGGGTGTCTGATGCAGGAGCATCCTGGGTGTAAGAGCAATCTTGCATCACCCAAAAATATTTATATTTTTATATTCAATAAGGGCTATTTTAGTGCAGAGCTGCTATTGATGGAAAGTTACTATTTTTGGTAATTGTTGCATGTGCTCAGAATGATTTGATTTCTTTCTTGGAGGTTCATTTTGGTTATGTAAGTCTGCCAGTAAAGTTTCATTGCCAGAACAAGTGTATATTGGAAGATATTGAAGATTTTCGGTATTGGCAGCAGGGTACAGAAACTTTGAACTTAGTTTTGAAGGCTTTAGAGGCCCCGAATGAGGTCAAAAATTTGGGTGACGAGCGCTTGCGCCGGTCAAGCCTGTAGAGCGCTTCATGGCATTTTCGAAATGGGGTTATAATAGCCGATCGGGTCAACTGGTGATGACTTATGGTCTTCGGAAGTTGGGCCACCTGAAATGGCGAAAAATAATTTTCTTCAAAATTTCTGTTTGGGTTTCAAAGGTTATCTTGAGCCGACTATGATGTAATGAAATGTAAAATAAATTAATTCTAAGTTTGGTCGGCCTTATTGGCTAAAATTCTGGAACCTTCCCAGGCGGTCGATAATTGCCTATATAAGGAAGGCTGTGTTATTGTCTTAGGTAGTCAGAATAGTTCTGGGTAATAGATCTGGGTATTGATTCGAGGCTTTGTCCTACAGAATATTGTAAGGGAATGCCCATGTGGCTTTGCATATTGTAATTCTGAAAGTTTGTAATTCCACATTTGTGGAGATAATAAGAAGCCAATTTTCTGTTCTTGCATATTGCTGTTGTTTCTCTATTTCTGTTATGTGTTTGTGGTATTAAGGGGAGCACCCTTCATCAGGCACTCTGCTACATAGGTGTTCACATGCAATTTATCATTAGCAAGATAAAGGTACATAAAAATCCACATGTTTAGAGAAAGTATAACATATGGTGTTTCAAGTTAAAAAACTCAATGCATGTGTACTTCAATCTGCATTTAATACTCTAAGTGTTATAGTATGAATGTGATAAATTTGCATTATATGCCAATTAAAAGGGCAAATACAGCATGGCATGATGTCAGAATGATAGAAATCCACAAGGACATAAAAAAGAAATAGAGCTAGTAATAGGGCATGATAGTCGATTGCATAAAAATGTAACATCCCAATCATGTATAGGAGTTGGTGAATGAGCAATCTGAGGATAATAATGAACAAATCAGAATACAAGTGTATATGTGCCTCTAAGAGTACACAACATGATCAAATATATAGCTCTCATGGTGATCAAATAGTGCAATGGTAAGGCATGATGACTAACAACAATACATGTCATGACAAGATTTGGGTTCATTCAATGCTCCAATATCAATAGTGAAGCTAAAAATATCAATAATGTTATAAAAATGATCATATATATTGAGAGATGCCAAGGCAATGAATGGTAAAATAACAATAAATATTGAGCCTCAAGCATTTCAACATGCTCACAGTATGCTACCAAGGTATTTAAAGTAGAGAGACAGGGTACTATCCAAATGCAGATAGAAATGAAATAGTGCAATCTACAACATCAACACATTGCTCACAGGCTACATCAGATAAGAGTCATAGTGCCATCTAATGCAAATTGATTCCAGCATGATGCCCTTAGGTTGCAATGTACAGAATGATACCAATATCAAATAAAATGTAGAGACATTATATGTAATAGCGCCCTGAGTATGAATAATAGAATGCAATGGTGTTGAGGGTTTGGTGCAAGTTCATGATGCCCTAGCCTTAGCATTATCGGGCTATGTACTAATCATATAGAATTTCATGCCATGTCTAAGATATCATGGGTTGTATGAATGTGTTCATGCCAGTAGTGGTATCAAGGCCATGGAAATACAATAGCCATCTATAGGCATCAAACATTAGCAATGCAAAAATAAAATACAAGGTTTATCCCCTCAAAATACAGAAGGAATACAAATAGGGGACAAAGCATGGCGACCTAATTATGGGCCATAATAGTCACTACATTTTGTTTCCAATGCAAATAAACAATCAAATGTTACATCAAAACAACCGTGCCCTCGAATCATCCAATAAAAGAGAGTGTGCCTTCATGATGCCATCAGCATGGAAAGGAACAAAATGTAATACCTGTGGTGCCCTCATTTTTCCAATACAAAAGCAATATCAAATGCCTTCAGAAAATGCCAAAAGAAATCATGAAAATACAAATATAGAGACAACCATGCCCTAATGGCTAATCAAATACATATGAAATGTGATGCCCTGACAATAACAGAGAGTACACAATACTAGAGATACAATCAGGAACACATTTGTAGAAATATGAATACTAGAATGAGTATCTACCTCAATTTCATGGTGTTGATGCCGAGAGGGGTTGTTGTTTCCAGAATCAAAGCTCGAGATCCAGCTCAGAGGCTTGTAGACAAACTTTGTAACTTGCCATTTGGCAAGGGTTTTAGGTGTCTTTTGACATAGCTGACAATTGCATTACAAATGATCATCAATTGACATCTCTTCTCGCCTTTTTAGGGTTGAGATTATTAGCCCCTTTATTCTATGTCATGTTCTCAAGTTAATGTTTTTGAATCTTTATATGATTTGTGTCCTAGAGGCTTTAGTATCAAGGATTTGTTAATTTTTTTTAAAAAAGGGGGCTTAGTTTTAATTCTTGAAAAGGGCCATTAATGTGTTCCTCCATTTTTTATATTAGGTTGAGGACATTATGGTTTTATTTTACATGCTAAGTATCCTTTAGGGGATGTGGATTTAGTTAAAATGTAAATATTTTAGATATTCTCTTCATTTTTGAGTTGAGATTATCTTTAAAATATATTTAGAATCCACTTTATTTTATAGTGGGGGTTATGTTTTAATGTTATAAGTCATTGCTCCTATCATTGTAAGATGTTTGACATGTGGTGTTCTTATAAATTGTTATACACTAAGTTTGCACCCTTGTTTCAATCTCTCATAGTCTTGATAACCTAGTATAACATGGGAATCATCTCCAGGTTGTGGGACCTATGCTAACTGAGATGAGACCTCTAGGTTCTAGGCTAGTTCCTCTTGTATTATCACTTTAATTTTCTTCTTGACAGAAAAGTAAAAGTTTTAAGGGAAAGGGATAGAAGGAATGCTTGTAAGGGAAATGACTGAAAGAAAACTATCCTACTAGGTGATACACCAAAAATATGGTATGAATTATAGTATAAAAGATGAAATCAATCGATAGACTTAGGTCTAGGAGACCACAACTTACTGAATAGGTTTGCATAAGTATTTCATAGAAGGGTCTATAGGTGAAAAGAGCTATTCAGGGAAAGAGATATTCTTTCACAAATAATAATACCCTTTGGATTTAGACAACAATCTATGACCTGCAAACAAACATTCACCTCTGCAACTAGGTATAGGAATGAGACAAGATTGTTAAGGGGTTGAAATATACCCACAAAAGCACTCACATCAAATCATCCAAAATGATACACAAAATTGCAGAAAGAAAGAGGGATCAGGAACCCTAAGACATCACTGAAAGCATCATATACTTTAATCCAATAAGAGATAATTTAGACAAGGAAGCATAGGGACATGAAGGATTGTCACAAAATACCTCTACAATATCTAAATCATCAATGGGAGAAATACAACTGTATAAGCCAAAGGGTAGAAATGATACCATAGATGACCCTTAAGAAAAGATGAATTTCTTCTACAAATTGTCCAACTCTGAGCACTAAGGCTCCAAAAATTAACTATATACCTCTCACTACATGTAGGCAGGAGTCAAAATTAACCTAACTAGGTTTACATAATTTTTCCATAAAATATCAAACCCTAATTGCCTATCAAATCTGATCAAAAACTATCTCTGCAACACCATGGCTGATCAGATATGTGTTTATGTGCCCCATCTCTATACTACATCAACCTACGGACATAGCCACCTTGATTCATCTACCCACCTGCAATTCCACTAAGCCATGAATGCATCCAATTTGATCAAAAAATATTTGGGTTTAAAAAGATTAACCCTGTAAAAGGTGGTGCCAAGCTCATTAAATCCTCAGCAGGATGTGGTACCCTATAAAATCTATGGCATTGATGATCAGATCCTCTATCATCATCCCCTCAACCATTCCTGTCCTAAAGAAATAAATTCCAACAACTCAAACTATCGCGTATGGCCACAAAGATTAAAACCCTAGCCAAAAACCCTGCAGGAAATATTTAAATTTGAATATAACGGCTAGCCTGGTCATTTTAAAATGTGACCATCAATGAGAAATCTTCCTGGCAGATGAATGGCCATGATGCACTGAGAAAACAACTTAAAATCCCCATGACAAGTCAACCACCACCATGGAAGTCAGCAACCAATCACAAGTGAGCAAGTCTGCGTCCATGACAGACATGGACCCATGATCCTGAGAAGCACCATCTAATGGCTGTCGCTATACCGCTAGATTAATGATTGAGCACCTTGAGTCTTTGGTATAACAACAAACACACGATGTGGTCAAAACTTAACCTACTAAAGAGAAAGGGCCCAATGACAACCACTGAATCACTAGCCCATCGATGAATTAGGAGCTGCCAAATAAGATGAGGTGGCACTGGTCCCATTAACACACTGCAGCGCGGGAAGGGAAGGGAGATCGACGGTCATCGCTATACCATGATCATAACACACGAGCATCTTTGCCTTGTGGAATGGCGAAGACCGTAGATCTTGACCGATACTTAGCCCTTGGGAATTATTTTTGTGCGCTGAGACTTAGAAAAAAAAAAAACCCCCTAACTTAGGAAATATTTGGTGCACGTGGAAATTGGAATAACTTAAGTGATCAGGATAAAGGTAACATGAAAATATATCAAGGCTTAGGGTTTTTAGGGTAACGGCTAGTTTTTCAAACTTTTCAACTATAGACTAGGGAGTAAAATACATTACAGAGGCCAGAGAATAGAGTATAAATTCATGAAAATTTTAGGGATGGTAGTCATGGTAAAAAAAGAGGCCCTGGAGTAGGTTTTAGCCAAATTTCTATGTACATGGAAATTGGGGTAACATAAACTGCTGTCAGAATATCAGTTACAACATGACTTAGTGGGTTTTGGGTCTCCCTTTTGACTGTCTATTTTAGGGACCCCACTTTTTCCATCCCCCTAGATTCTCCGGAATTGGGCATCCAAATTTTAGAGTGGCATGATCATGGTCCTAATGGCATAGTTTTTCTATTCTTGGTGAAGAGTGGACTTCAATGCAGATTCTATGTATTTTCTTTATATGCCTCTCACCTTTGGTGATTGAAGGCTAGTTCTTCCTTCCCTCATTTTCATGAGGTGAATGTTGTAGCTATTTGAGAAGCAATATGATATTTTAACTCCTTTTATTCTAGTTATTAGAAAATTGTACTTCTTTTATACAGCTTTGTGAGTTGATTTGATGGGCTTAATGTCATGTGTTGTGATTAAAATCTGATCCTTTACTTGATATTATGTTCACTTTGATGTTTGCAAGCACTATTTTTCCTTAAGGTTTCAAATATGTGTGCATCTATGTGTGTTTGAGTTGTGGAATCTATCTTTCCTTCTCATTTACAATCCACACTTGATTAATTTCTAAGGGGAAAAATTAGATTTGGAAGAGTTGTGGTGTTTATGTTAGATGCTGGATTACATTGTGAGTTTGTTTTCCAGTTTGTGGATCTATACAGTTTGGTGAATCACCTAAGTTTAAATTTTAGTTATTTCACTTTCATGCAATCCCTCTCCCTTTCCCTTCAAGTTCAATTTGGTTCAGGTGATACAAACAGGGAAGATGACCCTTAATCCAAAGGTCTATTCTCAGTGAACCAGTCCCACATCCTGAGAGTATTCCCATGTTTCACATGATTGCTAGCTTTCATACTTAGCCATCACTGGTGCAATCCCTAGTGACAATAGTTTTTGGCACAACCAGTGGGACTCCTTTGTTTCCCATCATTGACTAGGATTTTGGTGTGATCTCAGTATAATCAGCCTTCAAGAAGTGGTTTGTTCCTAGCACCATGGTGACTCTAAGAGAAATCTACTGGTTTTAAGCAATTCAAGTGCTGAAAGTTCTAGAAAATATCTTTTACTAGCTCATTTGATGAGCAAGCATGTCAATCCATAAACCATATTCACCCTATCACCCCCCACAAATAGAAAATTTCCAACATGCACCACCATACCCTCCAACCTAGCATCAAGCATCCTTACAGCATTCCTATGAACTATCCTATAAACCCCAGAATCAGCCCAATACTACTACAATTTCTAATGACTGGTTGAGAGAGCTTTTGAAACAAACTGAAAAAGTTACAAAAGGCACTGACAACTTGATGGCTCATAACAAGGAGCTCTCAAGAGAGTATATGGACACAATGGCTCAGAAGGAGGAGCTCTCAAGGCTGCTACATGATCAGAACAATCTAATCTTGACACAAAAGAATGTTTATGAGAAGAGTCTTGAAGAGCGTGAAGCATTCATAAAGAGCATCTATGAGATAGCTACAAAGAAGGAGGAGGATCTTTGAAGAAAGTTAGCAAAAAAGAATGAGTTCCAAAATCATGAGCAAGAGACACTTACCAAGTAGATTGTAGAAAATGATAGGTTGATCACATATTTGTTGGGCCAAATATCGAAGCAAGGAAATCAAGAAATTGTTGCTGCCCCTATATAAGAAATCTCATAGATCTAGAACAAGACACCTCATGGTTTTGAGGAAAAGAGAAATTACTACATCTAAGATTACATGTGCATGTACCATATCCTGAGTATGCTGTACAGAAAGGAAAGAACTCAAAAGAAAACATTCATATGAGCTCACACATGGCGTGAGCATAGAAAATGAAAGAATTGCATAAATGAGTGCAAGTATACATAATTAATGGAGCTAGATGCAGGGGTACCAGACATTTCCTAGGAGGGAGTTGATCTTCTATGTCCTCGGTGTGCTCCTGTGATCCTAAACATGTAGAGAGAGAAAATAGATGGGTTAGATCCAATGGATCTAAGCAATGAATGGTGCCACAACATCAATAAACATGCATACGTGTACTCAGTCATGCACCTCTCGCAAGGGCTGTGCTCAGGGCATGTGCATCAAGGAGCCCTTGGAAATAAATGAAATACTATTATTTTTCACTAATGTATTTGTTCCATGTGCAGATGAATGATGATGCCTTGTGATGTCGGCTCTCTCAGGAGAATCTCAATTTCTTGGAGGGAGACAACATCACAGGTCAAAAACACCCATGCTCAACAATGTAGCATTCAGTGGATGGCAGCATCAGTGAGACACTTAGCCAAATCAAATAAGCATGGTCAAAATAGGACATGAACCAGTTCAAAGAGGCATTCTCAACATATTAAGATTGCATCAAGTTGAATAGAGCTAATGACAAAGTACACAGATCTATGAAAGAGATAGGGGCACTCAGCTACATAGGTGTTCACATGGCATTTATCATCGGCAAGATAAAGGTACATAAAAATCCACATGTTTAGAGAAAGTATAACATATGGTGTTTCATGTTAAAAAACTCAATGCATGTGTAATTCAATCTCCATTTAATACTCTAAGTGTTATAGTATGAATGTGATAAATCTGCATTATATGCCAATTAAAAGGGCAAATACAGCATGGCATGATGACAGAATGACAAAAATTGACAAGGACATAAAAATGAAATAGAGCTAGTAACAAGGCATGATAGTCGATGGGCATTAAAATGTAACATCTGAATCATGTATAGGAGTTGGTGCATGAGCAATCTAAGGATAATTATGAACAAATCAAAATACAAGTGTATATGTGCCTCTAAGAGTACATAGCATGATCAAATATATAGCTCTCATGGTGATTAAATAGTGCAATGGTAAGGAATGATGACTAACAACAATACAATTCATGACAAGCTTTGGGTTCATTCAATGCTCCAATATCAATAGTGAAGCTAAAAATATCAACAATGCTATAAAAATGATCATATATATTCAGAGATGCCAAGGCAATGAATGGTAAAATAACAATAAATATTCAGCCTCGAGCATTTCACCATGCTCACAGTATGCTACCAAGGTATTTGAAGTACAGAGACAAGGTGCTATCCAAATGTAGATAGAAATGAAATAGTGCAATCTACAACATCAGCACATTTCTCATAGGCTACATTAGATAAGAGTCATAGTGCCATCCAATGCAAATTGATTCTAGCATGATGCCCTTGGGTTGCAATGTATAGAATGATGCCAATATCAAATAAAATGCAAAGACATTATATGTAATAGCGCCATGAGTATGAATAATAGAATGCAATGGTGTTGTGGGTTCGGTGCAAGTTCATGATGCCCTAGCCTTAGCATTATCCGGCTACGTACTAATCATATAGAATTTTATTGCATGTCGAAGATCTCACGGGCTCTATGAACGTGATCATGCTAGTAGTGGAATCAAGGCCATGGAAATATAATAGCCATCTATAAGCATCAAACATTAGCAATGCAAAAAGCAAATACAAGGTCTATCCCCTCAAAATATAGAAGGAATACAAACAGGGGACAAAGCATGGTGCCCTAATCATGGGCCATAATAGTCACTATGTTTTGTTTCCAATGCAAATAGACAATCAAATGCTACATCAAAACAACTGTGCCCTCGGTGCATCCAATACAAGAGAGTGTGCCTTCACGATGCTGTCAGCATGGAAAGGAAAAAAATGTAATACTAGCGGTGCCCTCATTTTTCCAATACAAAAGCAATATCAAATGCCTTCAGCAAATGCCAAAACCAACCATGAAAATACAAATATAGAGACAACCGTGCCCTGATGGCTAATCAAAGACATATGCAATGTGATGCCCCGGTAATAATAGAGGGTACACAATACTAGAGATACAATGAGGAACACATTTGAAGAAATATGAATACTAGAATGAGTATCTACCTCAATTTCATGGTGTTGATGTCGAGAGGGGTTTTGTTTCTAGAATCAAAGCTTGAGATGCAGCTCAGAGGCTTGCGGACAAACTTAGTAACTTGCCATTTGGCAATGGTTTGAGGTGTCTTTAGACACAGCTGACAATTGCATTACAAATGATCATCAACATCTCTTCTCCCCTTTCTAGGGTTGAGATTATTAGCCCCTTTATTCTATGTCACCTTCTCAAGTTAATGTTTTTGAATCTTTATATGAGTTGTGTCCTAGAGGCTTTAGGATCAGGGATTTGTTAATTTTTTTAAAAAAATGGGGCTTAGTTTTAATTCTTGAAAAGGGCCATTAATGTGTTCCTCCCTTTTTTATATAGGTTGAGGACATTATGGTTTTATTTTACATGCTAAGTATCCTTTAGGTGATGTGGATTTAGTTAAAATGTAAATATTTTAGATATTCTCCTCATTTTTGAGTTGAGATTATCTTTAAAATATATTTAGAATCCACTTTATTTGATAGTGGGGGTTATTTTTTAATGTTATAAGTCATTGCTCCTATCATTGTAAGATATTTGACATGTGGTGTTCTTATAAACCGCTGTCAGAATATCAGTTACAACATGACTTAGTGGGTTTTGGGTCTCCCTTTTGACTGTCTATTTTAGGGACCCCACTTTTTCCATCCCCCTAGATTCTCGAGAATTGGGCATCCAAATTTTAGAGTAGCATGATCATAGTCCTAGTGGCAAAGTTTTTCTATTCTTGCTGAAGAGTGGACTTTAATGCAGATTCTACGTATTTTCTTTATATGCCTCTCACCTTTGGTGATTGAAGGCTAGTTCTTCCTTCCCTCATTTTCATGAGGTGAATGTTGTAGCTCTTTGAGAAGAAATCTGATATTTTGACTCCTTTTATTCCAGTTAATAGAAAATTGTCCTTCTTTTCTACAGCTTTGTGAGTTGATTTGATGGGCTTAATGTCATGTGTTGTGATTAAAATATGATCCTTTACTTGATATTATGTTCACTTTGATGTTTGCAAGCACTATTTTTCCTTAAGGTTTCAAATCTGTGTGCATCTATGTGTGTTTGAGTTGTGGAATCTATCTTTCCTTCTCATTTACAATCCACACGTGATTATTTTCTAAGGGGAAAAATCAGATTTGGAAGAGTTGTGGTGTTCATGTTAGATGCTGGATTACATTGTGAGTTTTTTTTTTAGTTTGTGGATTTATCTAGTTTGGTGAATCACCTAAGTTTAAATTTTAGTTATTTCAATTTCATGCAATCCCTCTCCCTTTCCCTTCAAGTTTGATTTAGTTTAGGTGATACAAACAGGGAAGTCGGCCCTTAATCTGAAGGTCTATTCTCAGTGAAGCAGTCCCACATCCTGAGAGTATTCCCATGTTTCATGGGATTGCTAGGTTTCATACTTAGCCATCATGGGTGCAATCCCTAGTGAGAAATTTTTTTGGCACACCCGGTGGAACTCATTTGTTTCCCATCATTGATTGGGATTTTGGTGTGATCTTAGTACAATCAGCCTTCAAGAGGTGGTTTGTTCCTAGCACCATGGTGACTCTAAGAGAAATCTACTAGTTTTAAGCAGTTCATGTGTTGAAAGTTCTAGAAAATATCTTTTAATAGTTCTTTTGATGAGCAAGCATGTCAATCCATAACACATATTCACCCTAAAACCCCCCATATCATGAAAATCCTCCCTATGTTCCAGCATTCATGCCATATCAAGCTGGCCAAGAAGCAACATACAATCAAAATGCTCCACAAATAGCAAATTTCCAGCATGCACCAGCATACCCTCCAACCCAGAATCAAGCATCCTTACAAAATTCCTATGAACAATCCTATCATCCCCAAAATCAGCCTTATACCACTACAATTTCTTTTGACTGGTTGAGAGAGTTTTTGAAACAAACAGAAAAAGTTATAAAAGGCACTAACAACTTGATGGCTCAGAATGAGGAGCTCTCAAGATAGTATATGGACATAGTGGCTCGGAAGGAGTTTCTCTCAAGGCTACTACATTATCAGAACAATCTAATCTTTGACACAAAAGAATGTTTATGAGAAGAGTCTTGAAGAGCGTGAAGCATTCATAAAGAGCATCTATGAGATAGCTGCCAAGAAGGAGGAGGATCTCCGTAGAAAGTTAGCAAAAAAGAATGAGTGCCAAAATCATGAGCAAGAAACACTTACCAAGAAAATTATAGAAAAGGATAGGTTGATCAAGGATCTATTGGCTGAAATATCGAAGCAAGGAAATCAAGAAATTGTTGCTGCCCCTATACAAGAAATCTCACAGATCCAGAACAAGACACCTCATGTTGTTGAGGAAATCCTAGAAGCTTTGCAAATTAGACAGGAGACTCACAAGGTTCAAATCCCAAGTTTCTTTCCTGGTAAGTCCACTAGCACTCCTATTGAATTTCCAAGCTTCAGGATTTCTCCTTTAGTTCAGAATCTTTGCCAACATGAGCCTAATCTCCATGCAGTTTTAGAGCCTATTCATGAGCCTACCTGAGATTTCTAGCCAATGCATCCTACTCCTAGAGATGAGACACCTAGAGGTTTTGACTTCCTATATGATGGTGAGCCTATCCTATAGTAGATTAAGCCCTATGAGCTGATTCCTAAAGAGATCCCTATACCTCCTAGCATTTCAAAAAATGAGGAACAAGATGAATTTTATCCTTTGGATGTACTTTTTCATGATGAAGTTGAGGAACAAGTAGATCTATCATGTAGTGATGAATTAGAGCATTCAGATAAAGATCAGGAGGCAAATGAAGAAGAGATGCTAGCTGATTTGTTTGAAGAAATGCCTTCTTATATTGAGCAAGAAGAGATAGTTCAGGACCCACTAGTTGAGTTCCCTGATTATGACAAGAAAGAAGATGTAGTTGTTGCTAGCTTAGGTGAGCAAGGAGATTTTGATTAGATGCTTTCTGGTCAGCTTTTGTTTGTGTTCCTCATCTTCCTAAAATAGATGATAACATGTATATTGTTGAAGGAGTCCTTTCATTTCATGAAGCTAATGTTGTACCAATGATAGAATCAGTGCCTGTTTGCAATAAAGTGATTGATGAGTCTCAAGAGTCCTATTTTCTTGACTATGATGTGTCCAGTAGTTGCTAAAGACCTGATGTAGTTTGATGGATTTGATGAGTTGTTGGATGTTTCAACTAATGAGGAGGATGCACCCCTAACTACAGAAGAAGAAATGTTGTGGAAGACTATGATGGAGGAGGAGAGTTCTAATCAACATGTTGAAGAAGTTTGTAAGGTGCAAAGTGAGCAACACAAGAGGTCTAGTTTTATACTCTCCAGGGGGTGTCCTATTAGATACCTGGCTTAGATGGGGTCAAGAAAAGAATTTATACACAGTGATTTGATGGAGGGTGATGTCAAGAGTCCATTCATTAGTGACCATGAGGTTGTTCAGATTTATTAGCCTCCTTGGGAAGGCAACACTTATGATCTATTTGAGGTAAGTTGTCTGGACTACAAGTTTCAAAATTTGATATGCCAGATAGTCCAGTATATTTTTGTATTTCATATTCTTCCTATTGGCATTAAATGTGAAAAGTATAACTTTTTGAGAAGAACGGGAAGCTATATTAACAATCCAGTTAATGGATTTGTTTAACTAGTTTTCTGAGAATGGTTAGAGTAGAGTAGGGTAAAATCTTTGTTTCTTGTTACCCCTAAGTGCCTCAGCACAAGGTTTGCTTTCAAGTTTCAATTTTTAGTTGGGTTTTGTTAGCAATAAGCCTAAGTAGTTTCTAGATGGTTGGTTCAGTTTTGGGAGGAAGGAGTTTGTTTTGATTGGGAGCCAGGTTCAGTTCCATGCTTATGGACTCTATTGCCCAATGGATCTATTAGGTAGCTGGTCAGAATGCATAGCAGGCAAGCACTCCATAGAGGTCGCCAGAATGTTGTCATATTTTTGCACATTTTGGAAACCTAGTTACTACATGAGCTCTGTAACCTAGTTTGCATTATTATGTGGTCTTGATTAGATTTGTGTTCATTTAATTGCAAATACATGAAAGGAAAAGAGAAATTACTGCATCTAAGATTACATGTGCATGTGCCATATCCTGAGTATGCTATACAGAAACGAAAGAACTAAAAAGAAAACATTCATATGAGCTCAAACATGCCATGAGCATAGCAAATGCAAGAATTGCATAAATGAGTGCAAGTATACATAATTAATGGAGCTAGATGTAGGGGTACCAGACATTGCCTAGTAGGGAGTTGATCTTCTGTGTCCCCAATGTGCTCCTGTGATCCTGAACCTGCAGAGAGAGAAAATAGATGGGTTAGATCCAATGGATCTAAGCAATGCATGGTGCCACAACATATATAAACATGCATACGTGTACTCAGTTATGCACCTCTAGCATGATCTGTGCTCAAGACATGTGCATCAAGGAGCCCCTGGAAATAAATGAAATACCATTGTTTTTTACTAATGTGTTTGTTCCATGTGTAGATGAATGATGATGCCCTGTGATGTGGGCTCTCTCAGGAGAATCTCAATTTCCTGGAGAGAGACCACATCGCAGGTCAAAAACACCCATGCTCAATAGTGTAGCATTTAGTGGATAGCAGCATTAGTGAGACACGCAGCCAAATCAAATAAGCATGGTCAAAATGGGACATGAACCAGTTCAAAGAGGCATTCTTAGCATATTAAGATGGCATCAAGTTGAATAGAGCTAATGATAGAGTACACATATCTATGAAAGAGATAGGGGCACTTTGCTGCATAGGTGTTCACATGGCATTTATCATTGGCAAGATAAAGGTATATAAAAATCCACATGTTCAGAGAAAGTATAACATATGGTGTTTCAAGTTAAAAAAACTCAATGCATGTGTACTTCAATCTGCATTTAATACTCTAAGTGTTATAGTATGAATGTGATAAATTTGCATTATATGTCAATTAAAAGGGCAAATACAGCATGGCATGATGTCAGAATGATAGAAATCCACAAGGACATAAAAAGGAAATAGAGCTAGTAACAAGGCATGATAGTCGATGGGCATAAAAATGTAACATCCCAATCATGTATAGGAGTTGGTGCATGAGCAATCTAAGGATAATAATGAACAAATCAAAATACAAGTGTATATGTGCCTCTGAGAGTACACAACATGATCAAATATATAGCTCTCATGTTGATCAAATAATGACATGGTAAGGCATGATGACTAACAACAATACAAGTCATGACAAGCTTTGGGATCATTCAATGCTCGAATATCAATAGTGAAGCTAAAAATATCAACAATTCTCTAAGAGTGATCATATATATTCAGAGATGCCAAGGAAATGAATGGTAAAATAACAATAAATATTGAGCCTCAAGCAATTCAACATGCTCACAGTATGCTACCAAGGTATTTAAAGTATAGAGATAGGGTACTATCCAAATGTAGATAGAAATGAAATAGTGCAATCTACAACATCAACACATTGCTCACAGGCTACATCAGATAAGACTCATAGTGCCATCCAATGCAAATTGATTCCAACATGATGCCCTTGGGTTGCAACATACAAAATGATACCAATATCAAATAAATTGCAGAGACATTATGTGTAATAGCGCCCTGAGTATGAATAATAGAATGTAATGGTGTTGTGGGTTCAGTGAAAGTTCATAATGCCCTAGCCTTAGCATTTTTGGGCTACATACTAATCATATAGAATTTCATGTCATGCCTAAGATCTCATAGGGTGCATGATTGTGATCATGCAAGTAGCGGCATCAAGGCCGTGGCAATACAATAGCCATCTATAGGCATCAAACATTAGCAATGCAAAAAGAAAATAAAAGGTCTATCCCCTTGAAATACATAAGGAATACAAATAGGGGACAAAGCATGGTGCCCTAATCATGGGCTATAACAGTCACTACATTTTTTTCCAATGCAAATAAACAATCAAACGTTACATCAAAACAACCATGCCCTCAATGCATCCAATACAAGAGAGTGTGCCTTCATGATGCCATCAGTATGGAAATGAACAAAATGTAATACCAGTGGCGCTCTCATTTTTCCAATACAAAAGAAATATCAAATGCCTTCAGCAAATGCCAAAAGCAACCATGAAAATACAAATACAAAGACAATCATGCCCTAATGGCTAATCAAATACATATGCAATGTGATGCCCTGACAATAATAGATGGTACACAATACCAGAGATACAATCAGGAACACATTTACAAAAATATGAATACTAGAACAAGTATCTAGATCAATTTCATCATGTTGATGCTGAGAGGGGTTGTTGTTTCCAGAATAAGAGCTTGAGATCCAGCTTAGAGGCTTGCATAAAAACTTAGTAACTTTCCATTTGGTGAGGGTTTGAGGTGTCTTTTGACACAGCCAACAATTGCATTACAAATGATCATCAATCGACATCTCTTCTCTACTTTATTCTATGTCACCTTCTCAAGTTAATGTTTTTGAATCTTTATATGAGTTGTGTCCTAGAGGCTTTAGGATCAAGGATTTGTTTATTTTTTTTAAAAAAGGGGCTTTGTTTTAATTCTTGAAAAGGGCCATTAATGTGTTCCTCCCTTTCTTATATTAGGTTGAGGACATTATGGTTTTATTTTACATGCTAAGTATCCTTTAGGTGATGTGGATTTAGTTAAAATGTAAATATTTTAGATATTCTCCTCATTTTTGAGTTGAGATTATCTTTAAAATATATTTAGAATCCACTTTATTTGATAGTGGGCATTATGTTTTAATGTTATAAGTAATTGCTCCTATCATTTTAAGATATTTGACATGTGGTGTTCTTATAAACCGCTATCAAAATATCAGTTACAACATGACTTAGTGGGTTTTGGGTCTCCCTTTTGACTGTCTATTTTAGGGACCCCACTTTTTCCATCCCCCTAGATACTCGGGAATTGGGCATCCAAATTTCAGAGTGGCATGATCATGGTCCTAGTGGCAAATTTTTTCTATTGTTTGTGAAGAGTGGACTTCCATGCAGATTCTACATATTTTCTTTATATGGCTCTCACCTTTGGTGATTGAAGGCTAGTTCTTCCTTCCCACATTTTCATGAGGTGAATGTTGTAGCTCTTTGAGAAGCAATCTGATATTTTGACTTCTTTTATTCCAGTAAATAGAAAATTCACCTTCTTTTCCACAGCTTTGTGAGTTGATTTGATGGGCTTAATGTCATGTGTTGTGATTAAAATCTGATCCTTTACTTGATATTATGTTCACTTTGATATTTACAAGCATTTTTTTTCCTTAAGGTTTCAAATCTGTGTGCATCTATGTGTGTTTGAGTTGTGGAACCTATCTTTCCTTCTCATTTACAATCCACACCTGATTATTTTCTAAGGGGAAAAATTAGATTTGGAAGAGTTGTGGTGTTTATGTTAGATGCTGGATTACATTGTGAGTTTGTTTTTTAGTTTGTGGATCTATCCAGTTTGGTGGATAACCTAAGTTTAAATTTTAGTTATTTCAATTTCATGCAATCCCTCTCCCTTTCCCTTCAAGTTTAGTTTAGTTCAAGTGATACAAACGGGGAAGCTAGCCCTTAATCCGGAGGTCTATTCTCAGTGAAGTAATCCCACATCCTGAGAGTATTCCCATGTTTCACAGGATTGGTAGGTTTCATACTTATCCATCACGAGTGCAATCCCTAGTGACAACAGTTTTTGGTAGACTCGGATGGACTCCTTTGTTTCCCATCATTGATCGGGATTTTGGTGTGATCTCAGTACAATCAGCCTTCAAGAGGTGGTTTGTTCCTAGCACCATGGTGACTCTAAGAGAAATCTAATGGTTTTAAGAAGTTCAAGTGCTGAAAGTTCTATAAAATATCAATTACCAGCTATTTTGATGAGCAAGCATGTCAATCCATAACACATATTCACCCTATCAACCCCCATAACATGAAAATCTTGCCTATGTTCCAGCATTCATGCCATATCTCACTGGCCAAGTAGCAACATACAATCAAAATGCCCCACAAATAGAAAATTTCTAGTATGCACCACCATACCCTCCAACCCAGCATCAAGCATCATTACAACATTCGTATGAACCATCCTATAATCCCCAGAATCAACCCAATACCACTACAATTTCTAATTACTGGTTGAGAGAGTTTTTGAAACAAACTGAAAAAGTTACAAAAGGCACTGACAACTTGATGGCTTGGAATGAGGAGCTCTCAAGACAGTATATGGACATAGTGGCTCAGAAGGAGGACCTCTCAAGGCTACTACACGATCAAAACAATCTAATCTTGACACAAAAGAATGTTTACGAGAAGAGTCTTGAAGAGTGTGAAGCATTCATAAAGAGCATCTATGAGACAGCTACAAAGAAGGAGGAGGATCTCCGAAGAAAGTTAGCAGAAAGGAATGAGTTCCAAAATCATTTGCAAGACACACTTACCAAGAAAATTGCAGAAAAGGATAGGTTGATCGAGGATCTATTAGCTCAAATATCGAAGCAAGGAAATCAAGAAATTGTTGCTGCCCCTATACAAGAAATCTCACAGATCCAGAACAAGACACCTCATGCTTTTGAGGAAAACCTGGAAGCTTTGCAGACCAGACAAGAGACTCAAAAGGTTGAAATCCCAAGTTTTTTGCCTGGTAAGTCCACTAGCACTCCTGTTGAATTTCTAAGCTTTAGGATTTCTCCTTTAGTTCAGAATCCTAGCCAACATGAGCCTAATCTCCATGCATTTTTATAGCCAATTCATGACCCTACCTCAGATTTCCATCTGATTCATCCTACTCCTATAGATGAGTCACCTAGAGGGTTTGACTTCGTATATGATGGTGAGCATGTCCTGTAGTAGATTAAGTCCTATGATTCAATTCTTGAAGAGATCCCTATACCTCCTAACATTTCAAACAACTAGGAACAAGATGAATTTTATCCTTTGGATGTACTTTTTCATGATGAAGTTGAGCAACAAGTAGATCTATCATGTAGTGATGAATTAGAGCATTTAGATAAAGATCAGGAGGCAAATGAAAAAGAGACGCTAGCTGATTTGTTTGAAGAAATGCCTTCTTATATTGAGAAAGAAGAGATAGTTCAGGACCCACTAGTTGAGTTCCCATATTATGACAAGAAAGAAGATGTATTTGTTGCTAGCTTAGGCTAGCAAGGAGATTTTGATTCTATGATAGATGCTTTCTGGTCAGCTTTTGTTTGTGTTCCTCATCTTCCTAAAATAGATGATAACATGTATATTCCTAAAGGAGTCCTTTCATTTCATGAAGCTAATGTTGTACCAGTTATAGAATCAGTGCCTATTTGCAATAAAGTGATTGATGAGGCTCAAGAGTCCTATTTTCTTGATTATGAGATGGGTCTAGTAGTTGCTAAAGACCTGATGCTGTTTGATGGATTTGATGAGCTATTGGATGTTCCAACTGATGAGAAGGATGACCCCCTGAGAGCAGAAGAAGAATTGCTGTGGAAGACTATCATGGAGGAGCAGAGTTCTAATCAGCATGCTAAAGAATTTTGTAAGGTTCAAAATGAGTAGCAGGAGAGCTCTGGTTTTATACTCTCCAGGGGGTGTCCTATCAGATACCTAGCTTAGATGGGATCAAGCAAGGAATTTATACATAGTGATTTGATGGAGGGTGATGTCAAGAGTCCATTCATTAGTGACCATGAGCTCGTTCATATTTATCAACCTCCCTGGGAAGGCAACACTTATGATCTATTTGAGGTAAGTTGTTTGGACTAAAAGTTTCAAAAGTTGATATGCCAGATAGTCCAGTATATTTTTGTATTTCATATTCTTCCTATTGGCATTAAATGTGAAAACAATAACTTTTTGAGAAGAACGGGAAGCTATTTTAACAATCCAGTTAATGGATTTGTTTAACCAGTTTTCTGAGACTGGTTAGAGTAGGGTAGGGTAGAAGCTTTGTTTCCTATTTCCCCTAAGTGCCTTAGCACAAGGTTTGGTTTCAAGTTTTAGTTTTTAGTTCGATTTTGTTAGCAATAAAGCCTGAGTAGTTTCCAGATGGTTGGTTCAGTTTTGGGAGGAGGGAGTTTGTTTTGATTGGGAGCTAGATTCAGTTACATGCTTATGGACTCTATTGCCCAATGGATCTATCAGGTAGCTGGTCAGAATGCTTAGCAGGCAAGCACTCCATAAAGGTTGCCAGAATGTTGTCATATTTTTACATATTTTGGAAACCTAGTTACTACATGACATTTGTGGCCTAGTTTGCATTATTATGTGGTCTTGATTAGATTTGTGTTCATTTAATTGCAAATACATGAAAGGAAAAGAGAAATTACTACATCTAATATTACATGTGCATGTGCCATATCTTGAGTATATTGTACAGAAAGGAAAGAAGTGAAAAGAAAACATTCATATGAGCTCACACATGTCGTGAGCATAGAAAATGCAAGAATTGCATAAATGAGTGCAAGTATACATAATTAATGGAGCTAGATGTAGGGGTACCAGACATTGCCTAGTAGGGAGTTGATCTTCTGTGTCCCTGGTGTGCTCCTGTGATCCTGAACCTACAGAGAGAGAAAATAGATGGGTTAGATCCAATGGATCTAAGCAATGAATGGTGCCACAACATCTATAAACATGCATACATGTACTCAGTCATGCACCTCTAGCATGGGCTGTGCTTAGGGCATGTGCATCAAGGAGCCCTTGGAAATAAATGAAATACCATTGTTTTATACTAATGTGTTTGTTCCATGTGTAGATGAATGATGATTCCCTATGATGTGGGCTCTCTCGGGAGAATCTCAATTTCCTAGAGAGAGACCACATCATAGGTAAAAAACACCCATGCTCAACAGTGTAGCATTTAGTGGATGGCAGCATCAGTGAGACACTCAGCCAAATCAAATAAGCATGGTCAAAATAGTACATGAACCAGTTCAAAGAGGCATTCTTAGCATATTAAGATGGCATCAAGTTGAACAGAGCTAATGACAGAGTACACAGATCTATGAAAGAGATATGGGCACTCTGCTACATAGGTGTTCAAATGCCATTTATCATCGACAAGATAAAGGTACATAAAAATCCACATGTTCAGAGAAAGTATAACATATGGTGTTTCAAGTTAAAAAATTCAATGCATGTGTACTTCAATCTACATTTAATACTCTAAGTGTTATATTATGAATGTGATAAATCTACAATATATGCCAATTAAAAGGGCAAATACAGCATGGCATGATGATAGAATGATAGAAATTGGGAAGGACATAAAAATGAAATAGAGCTAGTAACAGGGCATGATAGTCGATGGGCATAAAAATGTAACATCCCAATCATGTATAGGAGTTGGTGCATGAGCAATCTGAGGATAATAGTGAACAAATCAGAATACAAGTGTATATGTGCCTCTGAGAGTACATAACATGATCAAATATACAAATCTCATGGTGATCAAACAGTGCAATGGTAAGGCATTATGACTAACAACAATACAAGTCATGACAAGCTTTGGGTTCATTCAATGCTCCAATATCAATAGTGAAGCTAAAAATATCAATAATGCTATAATAGTGATGATATATATTCAGAGATGCCAAGGCAATGAATAGTAAAATAACAATAAATATTGAGCCTCGAGCATTTCAACATGCTCACAGTATGCTACCAAGGTATTTAAAGTACAAAGATAGGGTGCTATCCAAATGCAGATAGAAATGCAATCTAGTGCAATCTTCAACATCATCACATTGCTCACAGGCTACATTAGATAAGACTCACAGTGCCATCCAATGCAAATTGATTCCAGCATGATGCGCTTGGGTTGCAATGTACAGAATAATACCAATATCAAATAAAATGTAGAGACATTATATGTAATAGTGCCCTGAGTATGAATAACATAATGCAATGGTGTTGTGGGTTCAGTGCAAGTTCATGATGCCCTAGTCTTAGCATTATCGGGCTATGTACTAATCATATAGAATTTCATGCCATTCCTAAGATCTCATAGGCTGTATGAATGTGATCATGCCAGTAGCAACATCAAGGCCGTGGAAATACAATAGCCATCTATGAGCATCAAACATTAGCAATGCAAAAAGCAAATACAAAGTCTATCCCCTCAAAATATAGAAGGAATAAAAATAGGGGACAAAGCATGGCACCATAATCACGGGCCATAATAGTCACTACATTTTGTTTCTAATGCAAATAAAAAATCAAATGTTAATCAAAACAATCATGCCATCGATGCATCCAATACAAGAGAGTGTGCCTTCACGATGCCATTAGCATGGAAAGGAACAAAATGTAATACTAGTGGTGCCCTCATTTTTCCAATACAAAAGCAATATCAAATGCCTTCAGCAAATCCCAAAAGCAACCATGAAAATACAAATACAGAGACAACCGTGCTCTAATGGCTAATCAAATGCATATGCAATGTGATGCCCCTACAATAACAGAGGGTACACAATACCAGAGATACAATCAGGAACACATTTGCAGAAATATGAATACTAGCATGAGTATCTACCTCAATTTCATGGTGTTGATGCTGAGAGGGGTTGTTGTTTCCATAATCAAAGCTCGAGATCCAGCTCAGAGGCTTGCAAACAAACTTAGTAACTTTCCATTTGGCGAGGGTTTGAGGTGTCTTTTGACACAGCCGACAATTGCATTACTAATGATCATCAATCGACATCTCTTCTCCCCTTTCTAGGGTTAAGATTATTAGCCCCTTTATTGTATGTCACCTTCTCAAGTTAATGTTTTTGAATCTTTATATGGGTTGTGTCCTAGAGGCTTTAGGATCAAGGATTTGTTTATTTTTTTTTTAAAAAGGGGGCTTAGTTTTAATTCTTGAAAAGGGGCATTAATGTGTTCCTCCCTTTTTTATATTAGGTTGAGGACATTATGGTTTTATTTTACATGCTAAGTATCCTTTAGCTAATGTGGATATATTTAAAATGTAAATATTTTAGATATTCTCCTCATTTTTGAGTTGAGATTATCTTTAAAATATATTTAGAATCCACTTTATTTGATAGTGGGGCCTATGTTTTAATGTTATAAGTCATTGCTCCAATCATTGTAAGGTATTTGACATGTGGTGTTCTTATAAACCACTGTCAAAATATTAGTTACAACATGAATTAGTGGGTTTTGGGTCTCCCTTTTGACTATCTATTTTAGGGACTCCACTTTTTCTGTCCCCCTAGATTCTCGGGAATTGGGCATCCAAATTTTAGAGTGGCATGATCATGGTCCTAGTGGTAGAGTTTTTCTATTCTTGGTGAAGAGTGGACTTCAATGCAGATTCTATGCATTTTCTTTATATGGCTCTCACCTTTGGTGATTGAAGGCTAGTTCTTCCTTCCCTTATTTTCATGAGGTGAATGTTGTAGCTCTTTGAGAAGCAATCTGATATTTTGACTCATTTTATTCTAGTTAATAGAAAATTGTCCTTCCTTTCTATAGCTTTGTGAGTTGATTTGATGGTCTTAATGTCATGTGTTGTGATTAAAATCTGATCCTTTACTTGATAATATGTTCACTTTGATGTTTGCAAGCACTGTTTTTCCTTAAGGTTTCAAATCTATGTGCATCTATGTGTGTTTGAGTTGTGGAATCTATCTTTCCTTCTCATTTACACTCCGCACCTGATTATTTTCTTAGGGGAAAAATCAGATTTGGAAGAGTTGTGGTGTTTATGTTAGATGCTGGATTACATTGTGAGTTTGTTTTTCAGTTTGTGGATCTATCTAGTTTGGTGAATCACCTAAGTTTAAATTTCAGTTATTTCAATTTCATGCAATTCCTCTCCCTTTCCCTTCAAGTTCAGTTCAGTTTAGGTGATACAAACTGGGAAGCCGACCCTTAATCCAGAGATCTATTCTCAGTGAAGTAGTCCCACATCCTGAGAGTATTCCCATGTTTCACAGGATTCCTAGGTTTCATAATTAGCCATCACGAGTGCAATCCCTAGTGACAATGGTTTTTGGCACACCCAGTGGGATTCCTTTGTTTCCCATCATTGACTGGGATTTTGGTGTAATCTCAGTACAATCAGCCTTCAAGAGGTGGTTTGTTCCTAGCACCATGGCAACTCTAAGAGAAATATATTGGTTTTAATTAGTTCAAGTGCTGAAATTTCTATAAAGTATCTTTTACCAGCTCATTTGATGAGCAAGCATGTCAATCCATAACACATATTCACCCTATCATCCCCCATATCATGAAAATCCTGCCTATGTTCTAGCATTCAT
Source organism: Chamaecyparis obtusa (assembly GCA_027943335.1). Taxonomy (NCBI): domain Eukaryota; kingdom Viridiplantae; phylum Streptophyta; class Pinopsida; order Cupressales; family Cupressaceae; genus Chamaecyparis; species Chamaecyparis obtusa. Next base: position 180,456 of record BSBK01004959.1, on the reverse strand, counting down.
GCCATATCAAGCTAGCCAAGTAGCATCATATAATTAAAATGCGCCATAAATAACAAATTTCTAGCATGCACCACCATACCCTCCACCTAGAATCAAGCATCCTTACAACATTCCTATGAACCATCCTATAATCCCAAGAATCAGCCCAATACCACTACCATTTCTAATGACTAGTTGAGAGAGTTTTTGAAAAAAATTGAAAAAGTTACAAAAGGTGCTAACAACTTGATGGCTCGGAATGAGGAGCTCTCAGGACAGTATATGGACACAGTGGCTTAGAAGGAGGAGCTCTCAAGGCTGCTACATGATTAGAACAATCTAATCTTGACTCAAAAGAATGTCTATGAGAAGAGTCTTGAAGAGCGTGAAGCATTCATAAAGAGAATCTATGAGACAACTACAAAGAAGGAGGAGGATCTCTGAAGAAAGTTAGCAGAAAAGAATGAGTTCCAAAATCATGAGCAAGACACACTTACCAAGCAGATTGTAGAAAAGGATAGGTTGATCGAGGATCTGTTGGCTCAAATATCGAAGCAAGGAAATCAAGAAATTGGTGCTTCCCCTATACAAGATATCTCACATATCCAGAACAAGACACCTCATGCTTTTGAGGAAAACCTGGAAGCTTTGCAGACCAGACAGGAGACTCACAAGGTTCAAATCCCAAGTTTCTTGCCTGGTAAGTCCACTAGCACTCCTATTGAAATTCCAAGCTTCAGGATTTCTCCTTTAGTTTAGAATCTTAGCCAACAAGAGCCTAATCTCCATGCATTTTTAGAGCCTATTCATGACCCTACCTCAGATTTCCAGCCAATTCATCCTACTCCTATAGATGAGACACCTAGAGGGTTTGACTTCCTATATAATGGTGAGCCTATCCTGCAGCAGATTAAGCCCTATGAGCCGATTCTTGAAGAGATCCCTATACCTCCTACCATTTCAAAAAACCAAGAACAAGATGAATTTTATCCTTTCGATGTACTTTTTCATGATTAAGTTGAGGAACAAGTAGATCTATCATGTAGTGATGAATTAGAGCATTCAAATAAAGATCAGGAGGCAAATGAAGAAGAGACCCTTGCTGATTTGCTTGAAGAAAGGCCTTCTTATATTGAGCAAGAAGAGATAGTTTAGGACCCACTAGTTGAGTTCCCTGATTATGACAAGAAAGAAGATGTAGTTGTTGCTAGCTTAGGCCAGCAAGGAGATTTTGATTCTATGATAGATGCTTTTTGGTTAGCTTTTGTTTGTGTTCCTCATCTTCCTGAAATAGATGACAATATGTATATTCCTAAAGGAGTCCTTTTATTTCATGAAGCTAATGTTGTACCAGTGATAGAATCAGTGCCTATTTGCAATAAACTGATTGATGAGTCTCAAGAGTCCTATTTTCTTGATTATGAGATGGGTCCAGTAGTTGCTAAAGACCTGATGTAGTTTGATGGATTTGATGAGCTGTTGGATGTTCCAACTGATGAGGAGGATGACCCCGTGACTGTAGAAGAAGAATTTTTGTGGAAGACTATCATGGAGGAGCATAGTTCTAATCAGCATGCTGAAGAAGTTTGTAAGGTGCAAAATGAGCAGCAGGAGAGGTATGGTTTTATACTCTCCAGGGGGTGTCCTATCTGATACCTAGCTCAGATGGGTTTAAGCAAGGCATTTATACATAGTGATTTGATGGAGGGTGATGTCAAGAGTCCATTCATTAGTGACCATGAGCTCATTCAGATTTATCAGCCTCCTTGGGAAGGTAGCACTTATGATCTATTTGAAATGAGTTGTCTGGAGTACAAGTTTCAAAAGTTGATATGCCAGATAGTCCAGTATATTTTTGTATTTCATATTCTTCCTATTGGCATTAAATGTGAAAAGTATAACTTTTGGAGAAGAACGGGAAGCTATTTTAACAATCCAGTTAATGGATTTGTTTAACCAGTTTGCTAAGATTGGTTAGAGTAGGGTAGGGTAGAAGCTTTGTTTCCTGTTTCCCCTAAGTGCCTCAGCATAAGGTTTTCTTTCAAGTTTCAGTTTTTAGTTGGGTTTTGTTAGCAATAAGCCTGAGTAGTTTCCAGGCAGTTGGTTCAGTTTTGGGAGGTCTTTTCTCAGTGAAGCAGTCCCACATCCTAAGAGTATTCCCATGTTTCACGAGATTGTTAGGTTTCATACTTATCCATCGTGGGTGCAATCCCTAGTGACAACATGTAACACCTTGCCTTAGTAAAGAATTTTTTAGTAATCTTCAACAAAACGTAACTATTAAGAGTAAAACATGCATAGTATGAAAAAAAATATTAGTAATATATCATATTCATAGGTAGCAATGATTTACATTATTCTCTTCTCCCTTATTTTGAATCACCAAGTTACTTGAATAAGTATAATCATTATCTAAATTATGAACCTAATTTCTTCTTTGACAACACCTCTACTAGATTCCTAATGTTAACAACTCTCAAAATAGCATGTACTATAATATATGTACCTAAAGAGGTCCCATATGGTTAAAGACAATACCAACAAGACAGGGAAATTAATAGATTAGCCCCTATAGCTAACGAACTAATTTACATCATAAACCTAATATAGGTGAGTCAATATGCCAACTCAATGCTAATTCATTTGAAGAATATGAGAACATTCTATAAACTGCATTTTAATTTGAACTTTTATGAAGACATCTTTTCAAGTGTTCTTAATAATTTAAATTTTATTTTATTGAAACTTTGAACTGAATTTAAGAAGATTCTATCAAATTTATTACTAACACATTTAATGAACTATTTTTTCCCAACCAATAAGATGGTGGTATTCTTATAAATTGAATTTAAATTCTATTAAGTAGATTAACAAATATTGATACTACAATAAATTGAATATAATTTCTATTAAGTAGATTAACAAACATTAGCGCTTGAATTTAAATTATATTGAGTAGACTAACAAACATGTTTTGAGGTGGAGAAGTGATCTTGAATATCAATATGGAGGTGAATGAAAGATTCCAAGGGTCAAATAGGATAACAATAGTTCCAGATTTGACCTTTTCTCTATTTGAAAGTGAACGCCCTTCACTTTGGACGTACTATCCTGTACCCAAAACTTATAAAGCAGTTCCAAACTCTCTATAATGCATTCAAAACTCCCTGGAATCAATCTATATCGAATGGGAAAGCAAACCACTTTGAAATGGATGTTTTAATGTTTGGTAGCAACTCATTTTGATAAAGTTGTACGGTTGAATGTATTGATGGTGCGTGCATGAATTTGCATGCATTTTCTTTATTTGAATTATGTTGATTACAATTGTAAGAAGAATTAATGTTTGACCCAGGTAAGCATCTGGCCATGAATAAAAAGGGTGAAAAATAGAGAGTCTTCTACAAGAATAATTTGTCGTTAAAGAAATAATCAATGTTGAATGCTACTCTCTTCCTCGTCATCCACTTGAAATTTGAGGCGGCGTATGAAATCCACGTCCTCCTAGCTATTTGAGTTTGACAACGAGAGAGTTGAGACTGATTGTAAACATAATAAACTTTTTCGCATCATCTCTATTAAGTTTTTTTTTTCCATGTTGTAACATTATACACTCCAAAGAATTCAATTTCATAGCAGACAACTTTCTGCTCAATGTAGTAAAGAATTAAAAAAGATAAAAGAATAATAGACTAATAAGATATGGAGACAAGATCTTTATCAACAGTCTTATCTAAATATCTTTGATTTTTGAGAGACGTTCAATTATCAATTAATCTATTTTTAAATTGCATAATCAAGTTTGAAGTATATGTATTTTTCCATCATGTTTATATATTGTGGTAAGTATTTTATATTTTTTTGGTGTGGTTACATTCTATACTTTTTCTAGCAATGTACTACCATATAAAGTTTATCAGTACTTGGCATGTTTTTTGTCAAATTATTTTTGTAGGAAAATATTACTGGTATGTCTTGTAATAAGTATATTAACAATATAGATGAAGTTTGATGAAAGAAAATTATATTTTGTCTAATAATGTGATCATAGTAATTATTAGCCTGAATCAACATAATAGAAATAGCCCTAAATATATTATTTGTGATAATGCAAATTATATTTTTAACTTCAAAAATAAAATAAATGTCAAATCATGAAAAAATATTTCCAAATTTTATATTATATAAAAGTAGGACTTCAACAATAATATTTTCACAAATTTTCTTTTGCTTTATATTTATTAATACCAAAATTTATATTTAAACTGGTGGAAAATATTTTACAATTTTTAATGATCTTAAGATCAACCCTTCTGCCTTGTTCTATTATAAATTATTGAAGTTGAAATATTTTGATTAAATTTTTCTTTTCCAGAACATAGACTTTACCATTAAACTAAATACTTTTGGCAACTTTAAATAAATAAGAAGATATATTTAACCTCTAATTTATAAATCCTCATCGACATAACTGATGTGTCTTTATGATAAGAAGATATATTTAAGAAATGCGATCAAATGGAATTTATGTTTCTAACAGAGTCGAAAACTTTTGGCTTATACCATTCAAGGGCAACCTAATGGATAGAGATCCAAAAAGTAAACAGAATCTAGAAACGTGAACCGTGAAAGGAGTTTCATTTATACTGTTCAATACATTTTGCTTGCCTAATTTCTGCTGACCAATAACTTAAATTAGAAAAACAACTGTTTAAGAAAAGAACTTTGTGATCGATAAGCCCTTTTATGACATAATTAAAGCAAATTATTTAACATGCTCAATCTATGGTCAACTTAATTACGGAGAGTCTTGTACGAATTACTTGATGAGATATGATTACCTTTGCTTGCTTTCCTTGCGGCAATCTATGGGATAATATGGGAGTGACAATATTTAATTTAAGATGATGAAGAGTCTTACTTGGTTCCGATTAAAATTTAAATAAATGCACGACTTATCATACAGGTTTTTGCAAGGTGCTGGTAAGAGAAATTTTTTAAAGTTTTGGATAATTTTTAATATTAAATATTGAATAACGATGAATTTTTTTATTGTTATTTCAATGATTGTTTAAATTTAGTGAATAATGCATAACATTTTAAAGAAACAATGTTAAAACTATGGTAATTTATGGAATCATGTAAGGTAATACATCAAGTTTTGTGACTTCAATATTATTTGAAAATGGTGGGTAGCTTTATTTATTTCTAATTGAAATGTAGATCTATTATTTATCATATAATAAACTATGTGAGATTGAGTGATAAGATGAAAAAATACTTAAGCTATGCAAGATTGATTGTAAATGAAATGCATATAACATATTTAAGAACTTTGACCCATAACCATAAACTAAGAAGCCAAGAATGAATCAATCAACTACCAATCTCTTACAAGGATTTTTTTATTTATTTATAGAGCGTATGCAGCTCTATGCTATATATCAATCCCCTCAAGAGGTAAAAAAAATTACTCATCTCTATTGAAAAAATACTTAAGCTATGCAAGATTGATCGTAAAGAAAATGCATATAACATATTTAAGAACTTTGACCCATAACCATAAACTAAGAAGCCAAGAATGAATCATTCAACTACCAATCTCTTACAAGGATTTGTTTTTTTCTTTGTTTATTTTACAGAGTGTATGCAGCTCTATGCTATATCAATCCCCTCTAGAGGTCAAAAAAATTACTCAACTCTATGATTTACATATTCTATCTAAATATTCATTTAGAGAAATTCTTTTGTACTTTCTATGTTGTTTTCAGCAAGAGCATTATAGTTCTACGATAAACCTATTGATCACTATAATGAGGGAAAAAAATATAGGAGCCCCTTCCATATTATAAAAGTAATTTCAGCCTATCAATTCATCACTCAAGGGTTGATGTAAATATTATATATGCATGTTTTAAGGGATGGGCTAGTAAATATGGGGGTTGACTTTTTTATAACATCCCATGAGTTGAGGAGGAATGTTGAATTTTTTTTTAAGCCTATCATATTTATAATTTCAAGGCTTATAAGAGTTCTATCTCTTTTTCACTTGAACCTCATGATAGCGAATTAAAAAAATGTTTGATTTTACATTTCCTATCATGTTACTATTAAGTCTAGTCAATTTGGTGATTGAAAATTTTCTATTTATTTTATCATATGCTTTGGTTGTGATTTTTTTTAACCTTATTCCTTATTACCATCTACATTAAAATAGTTTTAGTCCATGTAAATAGATCATGTGTATAAACCCTAGCTCCATGAAAGAATTTCCCTTTCTTGGATAATGGCCTTCATAGGTTATGGTTTTATTTTTATCTTATTTTCAAATTTACCTTTTTATCTTTCGAGGGAAAAGTGAGAGCTCATCAATTTTTAATCCTGTAGTATTCCCTTCTCTATTTATCAAACATTTTAGCTTCTATAAAGAGTTAAATTTGTTTGATATAATAATATATGGGAGGATCCTACTATTTGTTAGACTTATTGGAATGTTGTTGATATTATTGTCATTGATATCAAAACCCTCATACCAACTACTTGGCAATAATGGTTGGTTGTTGCCAGTATAGGTTGGATACCCGTTTCTTGTTGGTAAAGTATCAGTGGTTTTGGTTACACCTTGAACAATTTTAGTATGCACAGTTTTGGTGCTTGGTGACAAGTGTACTTGATTCCACTTATGGATTACATATTTTGGTATACTTGTATACTTTTGGTGTTTGGAGTTGCATTGAGTTTTTTTGTTGGTACTTGTTGACTGTTGTGCTTACAGTGTTTCTCCAAGTGTTTCTGATATTTGGACATTATTGCAGTTCATTGGATGGATTTTGGTATCTTATTTTGAATAAACTTCATTAGTTTGTATCTATTCCAGAACTTTAGACATTTTGTTGATCAAGTCATGGACTTGGTTGTGATGTTTTGATAGTTTCATTATCCTTCGATAAATGTGGTATGAGATGTATGTATATTAAGTATGACCTATATTTAAAGGTCATGTGGTAACATGTTGTAAATATCTCTTAAGTATGTCCAAGATTTAGGATCATTCATTATATATTAAATATAATTGTAATATCTTCTTGAATTGAGGCTAACACACTCTTTTGGTGTGCCTAACATATATATGTTTGGATACTTGTATAAATAAAGAAAACCTTTTGTATTCAAGTGATGAGGTGTATAGGAAAGTAAGTCATTACATGTGTGAGTATATGTGCAAGATGAAGACAAAGGACCAAAGGTGATATAGTGCAAGTATGTTTTGGTATATTAGGCAGAGGTGTGAAATAAGTTGAGTAATACAAAAAGAAGATCTCATATACTATGTTATAGAAGATTGGTGTATGTTGGCACCGGATCTATATTGGATCCCTAATGTTAGTGATATGTGTGCTATCAATTGAAATTGTTTCATGCATACTGAGATGCAATTCTATCAGTTAACATTTTATTAGTAAAAGTCTTTATATCAATAGTTAGCATTTTCATATTCTAGGGTGGTTATCTCGACCAGCAGTGAGCCACCCACAGTGAGAAAATTGATAGTGAACCTTTGTAGAAATCACCTCAACCAGTGTTCATTTCATGAGAATTAGCTTCTTGTGGTTTTTTCCAGTTAAGGTTTCCACGTAAATTATAGTGTTCATTGTGTTGATGGTTTTGTGCTTTCATAATTAAGATTTTTTTAAAAGTTTCATTGCTTATCGATAGAGCATAAATTAATATATCTGTATCTATTTTGAATAGTTTATATTTTGGTAATTTAGTAAAATTTTTATCAAAGTCGTTTATGAATAATTGATTCACCCCCCGTCTTAGTTATTTGGCCTATTCAACACTATTTCATTGGCCATGATGATTAGGGTTAAATTTTATTTAATGTGCTCTATTATGTTATTTTCATTGGTGTATGTGAGTTCATACATGTTAGAAATAGATATTAATTCTAAAGCTTTTAATTCATTAGATCATCTTTAGATAGTTTTTGTTAATAATTAAGTCTCCCTATTTTTATTTTAATTGGCCTTGTATTATAATTTCTAGTGCTAAATGTCACACCTGTGCATTCTAAACACCTTATTAGTCTATCTAAAGATTCCTATGACATCGGTAGAGTGATTTGAGCTTAATGCATATATAATATTTAATGATCTGGAAATAACATGTAAGGGCTTATATTGGAAGGAAAGGTTAAAATTCATAAAATTCCCACTATTGGTTCATCAATTTTGAGTTATTATATGATCTTGTCACAAGGTTAGGGGGAATAATTAATATTTTATTTCTATATTGTAATAATTAAAAGTACTAAATATAATTTCATTATGATAGCGATTAATTTGTATAATTCAATCATGTTAGATCAATTACTCACAAGATCTTAGATAGAAAAATAATATAAACTTAGAATGGAGCAAAACTACTAGCATTACTCCATGGAAAAATAAATTAAAAATTTAATATATTTTAATCTCTCTATACTCTAAGTTATATGGTGCTAGTTTAATCCACAACAAAGATTTAATCCTAAAATACATTTAGAAAGCTTGTATATCACCCTATAAGATTTTTTAAAATTATTTTTAGAACTATAAGTAACTATTATATAGAAATAGTTTCAAGTAAAATATTTTGAGATCTCAAGATCCTTTGGGTACATCATAAGTGTAGATAATATTTTGAAATTAAATCAGTTTCATCAATTAGAAATTCCTCAAATTGCCACAAATTATTAATTCATTACAATAATAAATTCATACAATTCTTTTATTAAATTTTTAATATTTTTTCATTTCAAGAATATTGCACAATCAAATTATTTATGAAGTTTGAAATATGTAAAAAATTATAGTTGACACTTGATATCTGAAATGGAATTCACTAATATTGATGTGTAAAGTATACATGATGTTTAGTAAATAAAATATTTAGTGGTATTATCCTCTTTTCGAAAGAATTTTCCCTCTAATTATTTGAAGGTAGCACAAAATCATTGTGTAGTGCTAAGAAGTTTGAATAAGGGAAAAATAAAGTGGTAATATCTTATTTTATTATCAAATGACTCATTCTATAAATATTTGACCAAAGTAGCTTATGTGGCTAAGATGACTAATTTAATTTTGAAAACATTATTTCCTCATATATTACACCCACTATATGTAGAGAAGTAGAAAATGAAATATATAATATTCATGTGGTCTACTTTGATAACTATCCATTTCATAATATTAAAATCAAAGTCTCTAAAATTTACGAACCCCTTTCATAATTTTATAATGTGCATGTTGTTTTTGTGATATAAGCGAGGCCCACTAATAAAATATCATATCCATTATGACTATTAGCATACCTACCCATGTGAACATATGTGAAGATATTAAATATAGTCTTGAAGTTTGAACAAATAATTATGTTTGATAGATAAGCTGAATTTTAGGATGAGCTTACTTTAAAAAAAAAAGAATAGGAATGTAGGACACATAGGAGACTTCACATGAACAAAGAAATATAACTAGATCATTTAGATAAGCACAATATTTATTAAGGGATAAAAAATAAACAATCTCAAACACAAGATACACTTGCAAACCTTAACTTGAAAAAAAAAATTTATAGTGAGTGACCTAGGAATAATTTAAGTAGAGCAAAAAAATTAGAATAATATTAATTTTTTTTTAATAATTATAGTCTATGACCTAGCAATAAATAAAATGAAAAAAGTCAATTAGAATAATAGGTGCTACAAGGAAAAACAACATTAAAATTTTATATGCAGCATCATGGTTAACTAGGTGGAAAACACCCTTACGCCCCCCTCGATGGCCAAAAAATCAGAAAGTCTCCTCTTGGTGAGAGGAAACTAACAAATGTGGATTTAGGGAAGGAAGCCACCTCCCTTGAAGGTCTCAATGTGAACTTTTTGGATTCTAAGAAGGGGGTGAATGTTTCCCACTCCCATGTTGGTTTTGCAAAGTGTGGTGAGGATGATTCAGGTACCTAAAATGTGGAGGTTTGTAGTGAGATGAAACGACACTAGAAAGAAGTTTCTATGGGCATCTTGCAAACAACTAAGTAGGGAGTTGTGGAATTTTACAGAATCATCATATGGGTCTTCCACGAGGTCAAGGAAATTAACATAAAATAGAGGGCTCTCTCCAACAAGATGGAGAATTTAGATGGGGGAAATGTTAGTAGCATTGCCTGTTGATACTAATGACCTATGGACCAGCATTGAGAAGACTAGTGCCCTAAATGATATTGCCCATCTTCTAAATGAGGTTGAAACCCTTAAGAGTGATTATGAGAAAAAATATGAGGACATTGTGTTGAGGGTTTCTAAATTGGAGTCCACTCTGAAGAAGATTGCTGAGAAAAGCCACTAGATCCTTAAGACCTCTACTAAAAACTTGAAAACTCTAGTGAGGAAGCTAGAGCAGGGCATCAAGGATAGGACCATTGTGGGGATCGAGGGTGACAAGGATGCTAGCTTGGAGGAGATTGTAGGACCTAGCAAGAGGACTTGTGCAAGTATTGAGAAGAAAGTGATGAAGACAAGAAAAGATATTGAAGACCTAAAAAGTTGAGTTGCAAACATGAAGCAGCTGGAGAAGGAAGCAACTGAGCTTCTTAATAATTTTGTTTAACTCTATTTTTGCTCTAGTTCTAGTAGTTGGTTTTTTGTTGGTCTTTAGCTTTGTGTTGGCTCTGTCTCTTTCTGGGCCAGCTTAGTTTGTAGCAGAATTTTAGTCTTAGGTTCATTTTTGTTGGACTCTAATGCTTATCTATCTCTAATTTTTTGTAAGGGTTTCAAGTCCCAAAAACATGTTTTTACTTAATCAAAAACATTAAAATTTTACATTTTCATTATTAAAAACATGGATGTAATTCAAAAGGAAGTGATTTAAAATTTTTGATGAATACTAGCAAGTGGAAAGCTTAATGTCCATATTAATTAGTCATAACAAATTTCCGAAGGTATAGGGATCATTTAGAAAATGAGTGATGTGTTTAATTATTGCTTTAGATAGAAGGTCATGTCTATTAGGCAACTTCTTGTAGATTTATTATTTATAATTACATATCATTTATGCTATCTAAAAGTCAATTTAGTAAATTATTATTTGTCTTTGAGCAAATGAAAAATTTTAACTTCAAAGCTATCATATCTCCACAATCCATATGAATGTTGGACTTGACTGTGTAAAGAATTTTTATCATCAACTTTTCGGATCACACTACATGATCCATCATCAAGATAGAAGAGAGTACAAGGAGTATACATTTTTTAACTTGTTTATGCATGTACAATCTCTACAATTCAAATGTTATTAATAAAGCTATTTGATCTAGTGCCTAATTTTGAATCATATCATGTTAACAGACATAATGTTTATACACATGTTTATTAATAAATTTTTATGTGTATTTACACTAGCACATTGAATGCTAATTTCATATGCTTGTATCATTTATTCAATAGATTTTTCTGGATTTTTAGACTAACACATTGAATGTTAGTTTCATTTACTTGTATCATCTACTCAATAAATTTGTATGGGTATTTACAGTGTTAGTTTCATATTCTTAGAACTATCGGTGGCTAGAAGACTTTATGTGATTATTATTCCTCATTATTTATATTATAACCCTAAAGAAATACCCTTACTTATCGATAGGGAACTGGACAATCAATTGTCATGAAAGAATCTGAAATGATAACATGAGTACTACCATGAAATTCTGATTTCCTAATGTTGATAGCTTGTCGCCACTTCATCTAGATTTTCTTTTCTGCTTTCACTTTAATCTCATCTCACACATAGTCAAACTTGGTCGATATGAGAACGTGGAATGCGAACGCCGCATAAATTTTCAATAGTTTGAGTAGTAAGAGAATAGCATTCAACGTTGACTATACATAGTCGTTGTTATACAACATGAGGCATTTACTTGGATTAAGAAAGTACATGTCAACCATTTAAGCCCATTTACTGTTGATTCTTGTTATAATGTTCATTTAAAGTATTTCGCACTTCACGCTTTCTCCACGCTTCTACTCATGGCCAGATAGTTACTCGGGTCAAAAATTACTAGTCGTTTGGTATAGTTACCCGGGTCACACATTACCAGTCGTTTTGTATAGTTTAGAATAGATAGCGTTAATAAGGTGACATCACGGTATTCACGTCTCATACAATCAAGATCAATATAATTCAAAAGAAAAACCTAAAATACAATGCACCCACCATCGCTTTATCCAAAAAAGAGTTGTTACCGTACATTTACACGTCAATTTCGAAGTACCTTACTTTCTAATTTGGTGCAGATTCAATCCAGGGAGCTTGGAGTCCATTGTGGAGAGTTTTGAATTACTTTTCATTTCTATTAACATGCCAAGTCCAATGTTCTGATTTGTTTTTCCTATCCCGACCAAACCTAAATGGCCATGAAGGGCGCTCACAAAAAGAATCTCATATGACCAAAAAGAAAGGACACATGTTGAACCATTTTCCCTAGGGCCTAGTCTATTGCATGTTGATTTTGTCAAATTTCATAGCTATAGTTCCATAATACAGGATAGATCTAGGTGAAAAATAAAAGCAAAACTTTCAGAAAAATATAGAAGAAAAATGGAATTGTGAAAAAAAAATTATATTAATCTTTGTACAAAATGTATGAATTACAATGAATATATAATTACTATTACATAAATTATACAAGAAATGTGTATAATTTTTGAAAATTAACAACTATTTGCATGAACTCTTTTAATTGAACTAGAAGAGAAAGAGGGCATTAGAAACAAGAAACCTTTATAGTTAGTTTACATGCATGCAACAAATTTGTTCATAAATTATGAAGCTAATGGAATGTTAAGTTGAGCTAATTGATTTAACCCCATCTTCTCAACCTTCTTATTATGCATAGAAATTAGATTCCAAGACTATAGATGCAAATTAAGATCCCAAATTTCCATTACACAATATTGGAACACAAAAAACATCAAGCTAGAATTCTAATTGATGAGTTGAAAATTATGATTGATATTCCTTCATTATAATGTCATTGAGATTGTGAAGTAGCCAAGTTAAATGATAGGAGAATGGCGACTTTCCTTCCACTTTTCTATTTTTAGAAGACACTAATTATCTTCTAATCATAGGGTCACGAACGATATTTTTTTCCCCCTTGGTTCTTTTCTCTGAGAGCCCCTTATTAAAATTTAAATAAATGCACAACTTTACATACAGCTTTTTGCAAGGTGCTGATAAGAGATATTTATAAAAGTTTTGGATAATTTTTATTATTAAATATTGAATAATGATCATTTTTTTATCGTTATTTCATTAATTGTTTAAATTTAGTGATGAGTGCATAATATTTTAAAGAAACAATGTTAAAAAATTTGCAATCTATGGAATCATGTAAGGCAATACATCAAGTCTTGCGACTTCAATATTATTTGAAAATGGTGGGTAGCTTTATTTATTTCTAATTAAAATGTAGATCTATTATTTACCATATAATAAATTATGTGAGATTGAGTAATAAGATAAAAAAAATACTTAAGCTATGCAAGATTGATTCTAAAGAAAATGCATGTAACATATTTAAGAACTTTGACACATAACCATAAACTAAGAAGCAAATATTGAATCACTCAACTACCAATCTCTTACAAGGATTTGTTCTTCTTCTTTTTTATATAGTTTATGCAGCTCAATGCTATATATCAATCCCGTCAAGAGGTAAAAAAAATTACTCAACTCTATGATTTTACATATTCTATCTAAATATTCATATAGAGATTTTTTATTTTTATTTTTTAGGTTGTTTTTAGAAAGAGCATTATAGTTCTACAACAAACCTATTTATCACTATAATGAGGGAAAAAAATATAAAAGCCCCTTCCATATTATAAAAGTAATTTCAGCCTATCAATTCACCATTCAGGGATTGATGTAAATGTTATATATGCATGTTTTAAGGGAGGGGCTAGTAAATATGAGGGTTAACTTTTTTATAACATCCTGTGAGTTGAGGAGGAATGCTGAATATTTTTTTGAAGCCTATCATATTTATAATCTCAACTCTTACAAGAGTTCTATCTCTTTTTCACTTGAACCTCATGATAGCTAATAAAAAAATGTTTGAGTTTACATTTCCTATTGTGTTACTATTAAGTCTATTCAATTTGATGATTGAAAATTTTGTATAGTTTTTTTAGGTCAGCATTATTCGTTGTTGATTGGACCTATGAACTAGTGAGGCCACAAATCTATGGGGCCTCATCCCCATTTGACTCCAATAGACAAAACCCATGAGCACGGAAGTTGAGCCAAGACACCGAGCTTAGGGGTGCAAGAACACACACCCACCGTAGGACTGGCATAGGGACCACGAGAATTCCAAGCCCAAGTAATGGTCAGACAACTAGAACAACATTCACCTCCATCTCCACCTTCAATGTCCATCTCCATCTGTGATTCCTTCTGACTCCAAAAAACAATTGTGTTGAAAGATGATTCATTCTAACTCTCATCCCGTTCAAACCATATACTTATGTTGAACACTGATTCCTTCCAACTCTCGTTCCTAGCATACATTATTGTGCAATTCTTGGGATTTGAACTTTGCACCTACCTGTTACTAGGGCTCGCAACAACCACTACATTATGAGATCATGCTTGAATTTTTATTTATTTTTATCATATGCTTTGGTTTCAATTTTTTTAACCTTATTCCTTCTTACCATGTACATTAAATAGTTTTAACCCATGTAAATAGATCATGTCTATAAACCCTAGCTCCATGAAATAATTTCCCTTTCTTGGATAATGGCTTTCATAGGTTATGGTTTTGTTTTTTTTCTTCTTTTCATATTTCAAGGGAAAAGTGAGAGCTCATCAAATTTTTAATCTTGGAGTATTCCCTTCTCTATTTATTGAATATTTTAGCTTCTATAAAAGGTCAAATTTGTTTGATATAATGATATATGGGAGGTTTGTACTATTTCTTAGACTTATTAGAATGTTGTTGGCATTGTTGTCATTGATATAAAAACCCTCATACCAACTACCTGGCCCAATAACAGTTGGTTATTGGAGGTATCGATTGCATGCCTATTTCATTTTGGTAAAGTATCAGTGGTTTCAGTTATACATGGAACATGTTTAGCTCATATGTATTTTGGTGCTTGATGATAGGTGTACTTGATTCCACTTATGGATTACATCTTTTCATATAATGGTATACTTTTGGTGTTTGGAGTTGCATGGAGTTTTGTTTTGGTACCTATTGATAGTTGTACTTATAGTGTTTCTGATATTTGGACATTCTTGCAATTCATTGGATGGATTTTGGTATCTTGTTCTGAACAATCTTCATTATTCTCTATCTATTGGTTGGTTCAAACATTTTATTGATCAAGTCATGGACTTGGTTGTAACATTTTGATAATTTCATTATTCTTTGGTAAATGTTGTATGAGATGGGGTAACATGTAAACATCTCTTAAGTGTGGCCAAGATTTAGGATCATTGGTTATATATTAAATATAATTGTAATATCTTCTTGAATTGAGGCTAACACACATTTTTTATATGCCTAACATATGTATGTCTCATATTCAAATCTTTTCCACATAATTGGCATTGAAACATCAATATTCTCAATTTAAACATAAAAAATCTATTCAAATCTCCACAATCATTATATGCACTTTTTATATACTATATATTGAACTCATCTAAATCTTCTAATTTATCACATGAAGTAGACTTCACTAATTGTGTTGTACTTCAAAGGATGACTATATTTGGATCGATTAATATCATAGGTTTTTAATACGATTGCAAGTGTAGATAAAAATCAACATGATTTTGAAAATGATAAATTTCATGTACTTTATTTATGTGTACTAAACTAGGACACAATCTCTAAAACATCCTTTGAAAAATCTTCACATATGGAAATTCTTGCCTGAATGTTTCAAACAGTTCACTTTGCATTTTATTGATAAAACATTTTGGTTGTGAAATTTTTGTACCATCTTTATTTTTCATTTGTATAGTGTCCCTTCTATTGGAATAAACACAAGATTGGCTCGTCCAATATTCAATGACTTCTCTTTTTACATCTTCAAATATTACGTCTATTAAAGGAAACCTACAAATATTTACCCAATTCTTTTTAATGTTTTCATTTAATATATTTCCCCTCCTAATATATCTTTAAACATTTCTTCTAGATATATTCAGTAATCAAGAAATTGCTCATGTCTAGATATATATAGTAATTTGTGTGTGAAATGTGGTTAGTGTGTCTGTAACACAAACACTTCAATAGATCATTGCATTAGTGGGTTATTAACATGTGAAATTCATCAATGTAGCAAAGGAAAACCCATTATAAATTGATCTATTAAGTCCTAGTTAAGGTGAGTTTTATCTATTAAAATTTCTCTCAGATTAATCATCCTAGATCAATGACTAGACAACATTTAGATGGAAGATTCAAATGAGCATGATGCAATAAATGCATTCTTTACTCACGATCTTGATAAAACCATGCATATTAAGCTATAAATAAGTAATCTAGGCTCCAAATGCAACTAAGATTTAAGCTCCATCATGCTATTGAGATACAATTAATCTTAGAAAGAAACTAAGACACAAGTTAAGCTTCTAAGATGCGCAAATAATCCTAGATGAAATTTAGCATTATAACACTACTATAAAATTAAGTATATCAAATGAGCTTAGGAAATGCTAGCTTTTAAAAATTCTAGTAAGGGTGGGCCTCTTATGACCATTGATAAAAAAATTGAATATATATAAGGTTAAAAGTATTGAGGACCCTGTAAAGTGTTCAGAACTAAAATATTGTAGGGAACTTTTATAGAATAGTGAGCTTTGGGATATTTTTAGCAGAGTCAATCTAGCGCCTTATTTCCATGCAATGAGGGGTTATAATAATACTTTATCCATGAAGTTCTTTAATTCCTAGCACCAAGGAGACATTAAAATTGGGAGCATAAAATTCCACATGACCCATAAGCTGATAGCTAAAGCTATGGGCTTAAAATGTCAGGGTGAAAGAGTTGAAAAGAAGAGATCTGGTGATTATAATCTCTACATGAAGGATTCTTTTTAGAAAGGGAATAAATTGGTGGTCATGACCAATGAAAATGGGTACAATAGGTTCTCTTTGTCCCCTCTGTATGCTCTTATCTTCTTCTCTGATATGAAATAATTCACCTTGGAAGGTCAGTATATTGCCTTTCATGGGTATCACTTTCCTATCTTGAATTATTTGAGAAACAACCATAGCATTAACATCCCCTTCTTCCTATATTCCTCTCTAAGAAGCAACATTGCCAAGGTTGCATCTGCCCCGCTCCACTAGGGCCTAATTTTTTCTCTTTATCAACATGAATTTGACAAATCCTGACACAGATCAAGGCAAGAGAATCCAATTAAGGATAGTCCAACCTTCCAGCTTCAGAACAACACAACAAAATAACACAACACAATAATTGTTTCAACTCAAATTTTCGCTAACATGCCTAGCTGTAAGGCCTTCCAGGTTAGGGCCAATTAAAATCAAGAAGTAATTCTACAAGATCAACAAGATCTAGTACAACTCTAGCTAGTCTAGCTCTGAAAATAATCAACAACAGATGGAAACCCTAAGGCAGATCTAAACTTGAGCTTGCAAGCCTCCAAACAATCTCCTTGTTTCCAAGCCTCAACTACTAGCCCTGCTAATACAAACTATCAGATAGCAATTTAATTTGTAAGATCTCACAAGATATTTTCCACAACTTCACTTCTATCTGTCTCTCTAGATTTTTATTTTAAACAAATACTCAAACACCCCTTTAAATACTAATCATCAGCCACAAGTCGGCTGGATGAAACAATTAACTCTTATAAACAAATATTAAATGCAATACAAGTCAGCTCTCAAATAGCCTTATAATTATTAAATTCAACATGTTAGCCTGTAACAACAAATACCAACAATAAATGCACCAAGTCGGCCAACCAAATCACCAAGAACTCCAGTTGGTAAACCTGAACAATAGAGTACCAATGAAATAACTGAGCATGCAAAGCATTGTCGAGCACTACTATCAACCAAGCACTACAGGCATCACCAAGTAACACTTTCACCGAGCACCAGAGGTTACTGAGTTCCTTTAGCAAGAAAGCTTCCTCTAATGACTGAGACCACCGGTCAAGGCTGCAACTGAGTAACACTGGCCAAACAACACACCTCCATGCAGATCCACCGAGTACCCTAGAATGCCCCTACAATAGATACCCCAAGTTCGAAAGGATGTTCATATGTGAGAAGAAAATATTATGGGATTCAACACATAAACCCTAAACTGGTTCTTCACATACAAGTCCCCCAACTTTTTAGTTTGCATACTTTTCCACTTCTACTTCCTCTGTCTTTTCAAGTTTTTCCTTGACAACACATAGGTTTATTCTTCACAGTGATCATCCATACCTTTAGGATCCACCAACTTAACTCAGCTACCAATACTTAGAATTCTCTGAATGAGTGTTGTATCTAGCAAAGGCATTAGGGAAAACTTCCTATCATCCTTATCAACAGTAAAAACATTCTTCACACAATCATAAATAGCTCTGCAATCATATTGCCATGGTCTACCGAGCAATATATGACAACTATTCATCCCCATAGTGTCACATAACACAAGATCCTTATACTAGCCAATCTGAACATCAACAAAGCACTGTTCTCTTACTTCTAGAGTATGAACATTTTGCAACCAGCCAATCCTATAAGAATAAGGATGGTTCATTCTATTCAAACCAAGTTTCTGAACCATGTGCTCAGCAAAAAGGTTATTAGTACTACCACTATCAACAATAACATCACAAAGTTTACCTTCAGACCTGCACTAAGTCCTAAACAAGTTACTCCTCTGACAAGGTTCCTCCTTTGTACCGAGCAATGTTCACCGAACTAGCAAGTTCTCAGGTTCATTCTAAATATTTTCATTCACCACAGCAGCTCATCGATCACCAAGCTTCTTCTATGTACACTCAAAAGAATGATGTCCTTCTTCTCCACAATTATAGAAAGTACCCTTAAAGATAACTATGCTTGTCTTCTTCTTCGGTTCTATAGGTTTTTGTTCATCTTCTACATCAGCCAGTTTATCCTTCACTGAGTGATCAATCCTTTTCTTTCCTAGGTAATTACTATGTTGTCTCCTCTTCAACTTATCTTTTGACTTTAGAGCATACTAATAAGCATCTTCAATAGAATCAATCTTTAGCATACCAAGCTCATCCTGAATATTGAATCTCAAACCATTCACATACTAAGCTACCTTTTGCTTACCAAGCTCTTGATGTTTAGACCGAATAGTAAGTTTGTAGAACTCCTCGATATAATCTTCAATAGACAAATCCTTCTACTTCAGATTCTACAACTTCTTAAACAAGTCAAGCTCATAGTCAGCAAGTATGAACTTAGCTTTCAATTTAGTCACCATCAATCTCCACCGATTGATCTTCATTTCACCTTCATCTTCTCTATCTCTTTGCAATTCTTTCCACAAAAGAGTAGCATGTCCTTTCAACTTAGTCTATGCCAATCTCACCCAAAGAGGATCTTCAATTTCTTTTAGCCCAAAGAAATCTTCAAGTTCACCAATCCAATCAATCAAGTTCTTAGGTTTCAAGGTACCAGAGAAAGTAGAAACTTCCATTTGGTAACTATTACTTAACCGAGCTCCAGATCTATGTAACGAGTCATTTTGTCTTCACTAGATCTATTTCTCCAGTCATCACCACTAGATCCAGCAACTTCAAAGTCTTTAATAGTATCCTCATAACCATCCTCAGTACCAACATTCTGAGGTACACCAGTAACAACTCTCATGATCTCAATGACCATATCATTCTTCATCAATTCCATCTAAGATTTGAAATTAGATTTCACCTTCTTTGTAATCCTAGATTCCACAGTATGATAGAGATCAACAATTACCCTAGGGTCCAATCTTCTCAAAGGCATCCTTAAAGATAAGAGAAATCCTTTGCAACAAAACCCTACACCAACCACCTTGTGACAATCTCCAAGTTGTATGCAAGTTAGATCTCAACCTGCCACCTCACATAAACAACTAAAGCAAGATTTATAGTTTCAGTGCCATAGATCTGCAACTTAGATCATATGATCTCTTCACTAAAAAGATAAACTTTTCAAGATCAACCTTGCTAGGTCAACCTTTTCCCAACAAAAAATATCAACTCAACTCTAATACCACCTAACGCAGATCAAGGCAGGAGAATCCAATTAAGAACAATCCAACCTTGCAGCTTCATAATAACACAGTGGAATAACACAACACAAAAATTGTTTCAACTCAAATTTCCATTAACATGCTTGGTTGTAAGGCCTTCCGAGTTAGGGCCAATTACAATCAATAAGTAATTATGCAAGATCAACAAGATTTAGTACAACTCCAGCTAGTCGAGTTCTGAAAAAAATCAACAACTGATGGAAACCCTAAGGCATATCTAAACTTGAGCTCACAAGCCTCCAAGAAATCTCCTTATTTCCAAGCCTCAACCACTAGCCCTGCTGCTACAAACTATTAGATAGCAATCTGATCTGCAAGATCTCGTACACTAGTACATTTGAGACCTTTTTCTGATGGTCGAATGTCTGAATTTAGATAGTATACTATCGATTGAGTGGCACTACCCTATGTCATAGTTTTGCAATTGGAAAAACTGATAGTTTTGTTAGCCATCATAATTATGACACCCTTAGCCATCGCAAAAAAGTAGGTGCCAACAAAGTGAACCTATCGTCACACCTATTTGCGACTATCCACATTGTAACACCTAATCGTTGCAATAAATACAAATGATGACAACTGATCATAATATTTTGATGGGTAGCCATTGTTAGTAACCTATTCACCAAAAGAAATGCTATTATTGCAGTGGATTTCTGTTGCAAGATTATGATGTATGTTCTTCATTTACGGTTTGTAACGATGACTATGTTGTACATACGATAGACATGCATTGGAAATTTATGATGGATATTCATCGTTTATGATTTTTTCTGACAGTGATGTTGTTAATGCGATGACTATATGTCAGATGTTTGTTACAGATACCCATCGATGTTGTAATTTCATCATAGTTACGATGGCAATCTATTTTTTTAAAAATAAATATATATTTGTTGATTCAAAATGGTGTTCTTGTAGATCTGGTTCTTGCTCATGATCTGGTTATGGATCATTCAGAGATAACTTTGTAGTAGATTTGGTAGCAGGTCATGGATTATTGAGTCGAGTCTAGAGACTTGGATTTCAAATGGATCCTACTGAATCAAGACTTGTGACAGTGACGACTCCAGCATAAGAAGCTAGTGCGGTGATCAGAGATGCATTCTTCCTGATGTGTTCATGGGATATATGCGGACCTAATTGCATTCAGATCTAATTTGAGTGACTTCTTGACTTCTTTGGTCTGAATTTGATGTGCTTTGTTCCTATGGAGTGTAGTAGTGACTTGACTTGGAGTTTGAGCAAACTGTGCATTGATCGGCTTGAAGATGAAATCAAGCTACTCTTTGCGTTGTTGTTGAGATCAGGTTGTGACAGATTGATGGGATCGTCTACCATTTTTTCCATATTTTTGAATGAGTTAGGTGTGATGTCGAGAGAGTAACATGCAGAACTTGCACATTGGAGATTCATTGATCACTATGGTGTCCGTGATGACTTGGGAGAAGTCTTCTTCTTGGTGAACTGAGCTGAGAGACTTGGATTACAGAAAGTGGATGTTTGATGTGACTTCAATCATGTCACTAATTTGTGCATGTCTAAATACTGGTGTCTTTCAAGTGATTTGATTCTTGTCATGCCCACTACAAATGAGAACAATCTTAACTAGTGACGTTGTTTAAGCATATAGAGATTAAATACACTCTTTTAGAATGAAATTTCTCTTAAAAAAGATCAAAGATATATAAGTAGGACATATAAAACAAGGTGAATAATTGTAGTACATATAAAACAATCATTAGAACATGGAAAACATTTGGCATTATTGTACATTTCATTCATGTCATTGATATTCTTCATCCATCTCATCATCAAGATCATCGTTGTTGACAACATCATCGCCACCACTATTTTTTTTGTCATTTTCATCACCATGAACATCATCATCATCATCATCATCACCATCCTCATCAGTACAAGCATTAGTAGTAGTAGCATCCTCATTAGTAGCAACATCAGTAGTAGCATCATCGTCATCAGTAGTGAAAGGTAATGATCAATGAGGTTTCTGCTATTAGATCATACATTAATACACTTACTATTTTGAGTTTGAGCTCAGGCATCATGCAATGTTATTGCTGTCATTGCATGCTTGTTGTTGTTGTGCACCATATATTGTTTTATATACATAGAACAATAGATTTGGGGACTTAGACTTATGTTCAATCCTTAGTAATGGTTTGGGGAACTAATTACTAGATGAGTGACTACAGTACCCTAGTTTGCATTATTAGATGATCTTGTTTCATTTGTGTTCATTTCATGCAAAGATACATGTAAAGGAAAATAAATTTTTGCATCCAAAGATTACATGTATATATATGAAAAATAACTTGTATATACTATACGAAAGAAAATAACTTTGAGAAGAAAATGCAAGAGTACAGACATACATAAGAGGATGAACATAAATAATAAGGGTACCAGATATTGCCTAAAGTGATGAATCTTTTACCCGGGTATGAATCTAGTGTGCCCCTATGTGATCCAAAAATTGCAAAGAAAAGAGAGATGGGGGTTAGATAAAAAAATATCTAAGCAATGAATGACATCCTATTACTGAAAGAGATCAAATACTTCACACAATATATAAGGACATCAGTAATAAAATAATACACTTACTATTTTGAATTTGAGCTCATAAAGATTAACTTTTAGAAGAATATGAATGAATGCAAACATACATAAGTGGATGAACATAAATAATGGAGGTACCAAAATTTGCCTGAAGTAATGAAGTGTTGACCCAAGCTTCAATCTAGTATGCTCTTGTATGATCCAAAACCTGCAAGGAAGGAAAATATGGGGTTAGATAAGCAATGTTTGGCACCCTATTACTGATCCTCATCTACAATTATGCATGTACATAGTCAAGCCATACACTTCTAAAATGAACTATGCTACAAAACATGGGTGTGTGTTAATGTGATTCAAAAGCTATTATGCAAGATTTTTTTATTATGCCTATATAGCAAGATGAGTGATATATTTTAATGGTAATGGACATAGAAATTGTAGTGAAACTTTGTAATTTATTATTGTAAGTAGACATAGAAATTCCAGTGTAATTAGTAGGATGATTGTTCATGAGCTCACTATTTAATATCTGGCCAGGCCATGTAAATGAATGGTCCTATATAGATGGTTCTAATGCTTTTCCATTACAACAATTGATCATTCATCATTTGGTATATGAATAGGTGAAAACCATGTAGACATCTAGACATGTGTACTA
This sequence comes from Chamaecyparis obtusa, assembly GCA_027943335.1. NCBI lineage: Eukaryota > Viridiplantae > Streptophyta > Pinopsida > Cupressales > Cupressaceae > Chamaecyparis > Chamaecyparis obtusa. Next base: position 156,883 of record BSBK01004959.1, on the reverse strand, counting down.
TGAGCTTTCCTGCAACAAATGGACTTGTGATGATTTTCACAATAGTACATACATGTTGGAAGGAAAGCTCATATTACTGCTTAGGAAAATATAAATGTTCATCACCTGTGCATATCAGAGTTGATCAGAGAAGGTATATCCACAACAAAACAAATTTTATTATTGATGTCCCTATTTACATATTTTCATCAAATGACCCAAAAACATCAAGAATGGTCCTATATGGTCACTAATAGCCAACTTTCAAAAAAATATGAATGATTGCAAACATACATAAGTGGATGAACATAAATAATGAAGGTATCGAACATTACTTGAAGTAATGAAGTGTTGACCCAAGGTTCAATCTAGTATGCTCTTGTATGATCTAAAACTTGCAAAGAATGAAAAAATAGGGTTAGATCCAAAGGATCTAAGCAATGCCTGACACCCTATTACAGATCCTCATCTACAATTATGCATGTGCATAGTCAAGCCATACACTTCTAAACCAAACTATGCTACAAAACATGGGTGTGTGTTAATGTGCTTCAAAAGCTATTATGCAAGATTGTTTTATTTATTGTGATAATGATATCTTAATTCTACAAGAATAAATGTTTTGAGAAATATTTGAATTTAATTTTGACAATAACATGAGGAGTGATATATTTCAAGCTTCAGTGAGACATGAAATATTTCATAATTATAGAAGAGATAACCACCTACAACTATATTTCATAATTCCTCCTTTGAAGTCATAGGTTAGTTTAAAATGGAGAAAGTATACAAACTCACCAATTTAATCTCAAAATTTCATAACATTTCATTCTTGTTGATGTTATGGTGCACAATAGCAACAAGCATGCAATGACAACAATAACATTGCATGATGCCTAAGCTCAAATTCAAAATAGTAAGTGTATTATTTTATTACTGATGTCCCTATTACCCTAATTTTTATGTGCATGAAAATTTGGCTTAAACCTATTCCAAAATCTCTATTTTCACCTTGCCAAGCATCCCTAAAAATTTCATGGTTTTATGTTTGGTTTCTTGGCCTCTACAAATTTTCTATTTCCCTAGTCTACAGTTTAAAAATTTGAAAAAAGTAGCCGTTGGACGTAGAAAAACCCTAAAAACACTAAGCCTTCATTCTATTTCATTGTTACTTTATCAGCCACTTAAGTTCTTAATTCTCCATGTGTGCTTTTCATTCATTGGCTAGTCGCTAGTTCTCCAAGTCAGTCGGTAGTTACCTTTTCCTTCGCCTTGTTCGCATAATACCCCAATGTTCCATAATTAAGTCCTCAGTGGTTAGCGATTCAGCGGGTGGTCTATGCTTCCTTTAGTCATGTAGTCACTTAAATGTTTGGCAGTCTCAGCTTGTGGGGTCCCAGTTCAACAAGATCGATAGTCGTCGTAATTTCACGAAGGGTCTGTCAGAGGCTTGCGATCTTGCGATGACCGTAGATTTCCTTTCCCTGCAGTGCTTCAAAGTCAAGTGGGTCCATTTCCATGTTCTCCTACATGGAGGCTTCCTATTGGTTGAGAGGTGGTGACTTGTCTGATTTTCAAAGTGGGCTCGGTGGATTATGTAGCTTTAGATCCAACGATCGATGCATGATCTCATAGAGTTTTTCTGACACATGAGATTATGCGCCAACCGTCGATCTTGATTTATTGTCAGAGCTTCATTTGGTGGGTCCTTTCTTTCTAACATGCTCACATTCAATTGGTTTCTAGGTGCACAGCTAGAATATGTCAGTGGGGTCGTGTCAAAGTCTCTACAAGGATGTCAAAAGGATGAAGATCGGTGGCTGGTGTATCTTCGCGTAGAGGTTTTCTGACACATGCGATCATATGACGGCCATTAGATTTGCTAGGTGTTCAAGTCCTGTCAGTGGGTCCAATGCTAGGTTTGGGTGATATGCCATCTTCTTATTGGCTGAATTAAACATGAATGTCAGGTGGGACCAGTGCCACATGTTGCTAACTTGCTCAAATTTGATTGGTTGCGGTGTGATGAAGGGGACTCATTTGTCAGTCATGGGGTCCCAATTCTAAAAGGATCAGTGGCTGGTGCATGATTTGAAAGAATATTTTGGGCCCATGAGATCATGTGCCCGTCGTTAGATTGGAATCTAGTTTGCAGTGGGTCCGTTGTCAGAGTTTGCCGAGGTGTTTGCTAATGAAGCAGTTCAGAATGAATAGAAGATTGACATGTGGTAGAATGGGCCCAAGGTTTGAAGGTATTTTGTGACTTGGTGACTAAAGATTTCTCTTGTTCGCTAAATTTAACTAGGGTCAACCGAAGGATTAAGCTATTCAATGACTATAGTGCTCATGTAGTCGCTTAACTAGACCAAGGATATGCAAAGTTCTTCATGACTTGGAGAAAAGTCTTCGGTTGCGTAGTCACCGAATGACTTAAGAAGGAAAAGCTCGAGGTGGGGTCAAAATGACAAGTTTGTTGACGTGCTCAATACTCATTGGCTACTGACTTCCATGATGGCTTTGACTTGTTAGAGATGGGTTTTCAAGCTATTTTCAGGTGCATCACAACTATTCATCTGTCGGGAAGGGTTTCTCATCGACAGTTATGTTTTAAAATTTGCCGCTAGCTGTTATATTTCAAAATTTAAATATCTTTGTGAGGATTTTTTCTATTCTTCTTCTCTTTCGGCCATGCACGATGTTGGGTAGCTCAGGAAATAAAGGCTTAGGATGGTTGTGCTTGTCAAGATGATAGAAGTGACTATTCATCGGTGTTGCAGGGTCCTTTGCCCCATTTTCATGACAAGAGGTGCTAGAAAGAGTTGGCGCCACCTTATTGAACAATACCACTCCTAGGAAAATATGATCAAATTTGGAGCCTTCATGGCTTAGTGCAGTTGCGGGTGGGTTGGTAGGTCAAGGTTGTTGTGTCTGCAGGTGATTTTAGTTTAGAAGGATCAACACACAAAGAAAGATATGATTTGATCATCAGTGTTCTCATAGATTTTCATAATAGGTGATCAATACCCTAGGGTTTGATATCATTGTTTATTTTTGTAACCCTAGTTAGGTTTTTGACTCCTGTCTACATGCAGTTGAGTATGTATATATTGTGTTTTTAGAGCTTTTAAGCTCAGAGTTGGACAATTTTAAAAGAATTTCATGTTTCTTAAGGGTCATCTGTGGTATTTTTCCTACCCTTTGGCTTATACAGTTGTAAATCTTTCATTGATTATCCAAACATTGTAGAGGTATTTTGTGACAATTCTTCATGTCCCTATGCTTCCTTGTTTGAATTATCTCTTATTTGATTAAAGCATGTGATGTTTTCAATGATATCTTAGGGTTCCTGATCCCTCTTACTTTTTTTAATTGTGTGTGTTATTATGTTTGATCTGATTTAGATATTTTTGTGGGTATACCTCAGCCCCCTAACATTCTTGTCTCAATCCTACACTGAGTTGCAGAAGTGAATGTCTACTTGCAGGTCATAAGTTGTGTCTTATGTTCAGGCCCTCCTATGAAACACTTATGCAAGCCTATTCAGTAAGTTGTGACCTACTAGACTTAAGCCTTTCATTGATTCCATACCTCTATACAGAGATCTAATCCCTAATTTTGGTGTATCACCTAGTATGTAGTTTGCTTTCAAGTCATTTCCCTTCCCAAGCATTCCTCATATCCCTTTCCCTAAAAAGTTTTACTTTCATGTCTAGAAGCAAATTAAGGTGATTATCCAAGAGGAACTAGCCTAGAACCTGGAGGTCTCATCTCAGTTAGCATAGGTCCCACAACCTGGAGATGATTCCCATGTTATACTAGGTTATCAAGACTACGAGAGCTTGAGACAAGGGTGGAAACTTAGTGTTTAACAATTCTGGCACACCCGGTGTGACCACACAAGAAGTTCATTTTTTAAAGATTATGTTATATCTAATATACATATTGTATAATACAAGCTTTTAGAAGTTGTTCCATCAAGTATATCTAGCGACTCCACTGATTTCAAATATCAGGGTCAACCTTGTTTAAGGTTTATGAGAAAGATTGAGACTAGAAGCTCAAAGCCCACCAAATTTTTAGATTTTCCCTCAAAAAAAAGTCACAAAGGAAAGTCAACTGAAAGAAATTTCCCTACAAGGAGAGTTCAATCAACACCTCCTGATACCTTAGAGAGGAGACCTTTTCCCTTTCATTCCAGAAGAAGAGGGAGATCTCTAAGCAAAGATCTATAGGAAGATTCAAATCCAGCAGTAAATATAGCTCATATAGTTGTCAATCTATAGATTCCAACTCCTACAATAGCTAGACAGTTTGCCTTTGCACCTTTCAACCAGGGAAGTCCATTAGCCTTTTCTCAAAACCATGATGTGCCCTTGGTGGCACTAAAGAGTATACCTGATTTCCCTAGTGAAGGACAGACAACTACTTTTGAACACATAAGAGATGTGACCACCATTTGCAACATACACAACATAACCCAAGAAGATGTGGCCACAAAATTATTAGCAGCCTCTCTAAAAGGTAAGCCTCTTGAATGGTTTAGAACTCTAACTATTGGTTCTATTACTTTATGGGATGAATTAGGAGATGCATCAAGTAAGCATTTTGAGGATAATTCAGACAACTTGTCTCTGGTAGAACAATTGACAACCATAAAAAGAGACCCTCAAGAGCAAATGATAGACCACAATAGTAGATTCCTCAAAACATGGAATAGAATTCTAGTCTCTCTGAGACCATCAGCTGACCATGCTTTTCTATATTACCTACAAAGTCTAAATGGTCAAATTTCTATCATAATCTAGTCTATGGGTGGTACTTCTTTACCCCAGGCTTTTGACATAGCTGTCAGGGCTAAAAATTGTTTAATCCAAGTAGGTATGATTGCTAGAAGGCCTCCTATGCCCATCTTCCCTAGCCTTCAACCAATTATAGCTGCCCAAGTACCCCCATTTACCCCTATTCCCACCATATTAGCACATCAGGCTAGTACTAGTGGTCAAGAGCTAAGAACAAGTTTCTCTCAAGTGCTGCAAGAGATAAAGGATAGCCAACAAAACAATTAGCAAGAAATGAAAAAATTGTTGCAAACCTTGACTAAAGAGGTCACAAATTTGAAGAAACAAGGTCAAGGAATTAGACCACCATTTAGTCACAAGGCCAAGGTCCTAATTAGCAATATCAAAATTAGGGATAGCCTTATCAACAAAATAGGCCACCATACCAAGGAGGGTATCAAGGACAAAGACACAATTTTAATCAAAGACCATTCCAACCATATAACCCTGCACCTCTAAATTCTACAAATCTAGTGAGGGATATGGTTCCTAGTCAAAGCAATGTGGCTATGGATAATGAATGGTGTTTTCCTTGTAATCAACCTCATAATCAGGCTACATGTTCAAATGGATGGATGAACCAAGCTCTAATGGTTTAGAATGCCTCACAAGCTCAATTAGAGGCTTCATCTAGTGGGTCAGTGCCTCAATAAGAATCACAAGAGCATGAGACTACTCTCTTCAATTGGGAGCAACCAGACTTCAATGGAGTTAGTTATGAGGTTTCTTTTATTGCCTAGAAAAGAGAAAAAAGAAGGGCTCAAGAAATGGAAAGAGAAGATTCCAATGCCAAAGCCACCATATCTACAGAGCCACTACAACAAGCTGCTCCTATCACACCTAAGGAGGTTCCTATCATTACAAGCAAAGAAGGCCAACATTCCAAAGAAGTGGAGCCCATCATAATAAAGGCACAACATAGAGTACACACTGTGACACCTTTTAATATTATTGATAGCATGAAGAAGGTGAATGTCACCATGTCTATGTGGGACTCTTTGGCTCTTCTAGGACAACCTGAAATCCTGAAGAAAGCCATGACTGAAGTAACAACTCCTCAACCTACAAAAGAAGCTACAAAGCTAGTGTTGGTTAACAGTAATCAAGAAAAAGAGGCTCCAAGTAGCAACTCGAAAGGCAATGCCACACAAGGTAGGAACTCAAAGCCACCTCCCTTTTATGTATCTTTAACCATTGGAAAATATTTTCCATATGTTTTTCAAGGGAGTTTATAGCCAAGATAGGAGGCTACCTATCCTCTGACTAGTCTCACATGTTATTTCATACAAGGTATGGGACCAAGGTCAGTATTAAGTCAGAACTATTGGTAGCACACCATATAGAGCCATATGTATCCAATACCATGAATGTAAACTACCCCATATTTGATGACAGTGACTTCCAAACCATTAGTGAAGAAAGGACAAAGATAGGAAGTATCCCTGATATTTTACTAGATGAAAGAGCTTCAGAGGCCCAAGAAAATCTAATCTTGGATTTTGGTTTGAGCAGTTATTTGATATAAGAAAGTGGATCCATAGAGCCAAGCCTTTTCAAAGAAGACACTAAATCAAAGGATTAGAGCAGTTAGGTTTGGCAACTATTTTTTGATGGGGCTAGAAGTAGGCATGGTTATGGTGGTGGTGTTGTGCTAGTATTGCCAAAAGGAGAAAGGTATTATACTAGCTTTAGATTCAGTTTCTCCTATACTAGCAACACTGCAAAGTATGGAAGTCTAGTCAATGGACTAAAGTGGGCTAGAAAAAGAGGGCTTAAGGCCCTAAAGGTTTATGGTGATAGTGAGTTGGTTGTTAGCCAAGTAAGAGGGATAAGTGCACCCAAAAATGACAGCATGAAAGCATACAAACATAGATTTTGGGATGCAATTGAAGACTTTGGTGCTTTCAATATTGTTGCTATCCCTAGGAAGCTAAATCAAAATGCAGATAGGTTAGCTACTGTTGGATCTTAGTATGACATTCCAAATAGCATTTCAAAAGAAATGGATCAATAGAATATCAAAGTGATTGTCAGACCTTCTATTCCTGATAATGTTGTCAATTGGCAAGTGTTTGACAATGATGAACAAATTCTGTAGTTCTTGTTTGAAGAAGATGTTTTTTCAGAGTATCATCAAGATAGGCTATCGCAAAACTATGGTGATCAAGTGATACAACTGAAGTCCAATAAGATGCCTAGAGGTCTTGTTACATTAGAGACTATCTTCAATAAAGATGATGAAGTCAAGAAAAACAAAGTTGGATTGGTAGTCCAACAAGAACATTGTGTTGAACTAGAATTGGAACTAGGTAGGAGCTTACAACTTGGAAAAATAAACACTGATTTGGAAAAGCAGTATTACATCCAATTATTCAAAGAATTCAGTGATGTGTTTGCATGGCAGTATGAAGACCTCAAGGGTTTTGATCCTACCCTTTCTCAGCACACTATTGAATTAGAACCAAATTCCAAACTAGTGAGGCAAAAGCAAAGGCCTATTAATCCCAAGCTAGAGCCACTTATGCATAAAGAAGTACTCAAACTAATAGAAAGTGGTATCATCTACCCCATTAAGCATACTAGTTGGGTTTCCAACCTTGTTCCTATCAAAAAGAAGAATGGGGAGCTGAGGTTATGTGTTGACTTTAGGGATCTTAACAGGGCTTCCCTAAAGGACCACCATCCATTACCCTCTATGGAGAAAATCTTACAATGTGTCTCTAGATCTGAGAGATTTTCATTATTGGATGGCTATTCAGGATACAATTAGATCTTGGTTAATGAAGAGGATCAATACAAGACTGCATTTACAACCAAGTGGGGAACCATGGCTTATCAGAAAATGCCCTTTGGTTTATCAAATGCAAGTGCTACTTTTCAAAAGGCAATGGATATGGCCTTTAAAAGCCTCATGTAAAAATTTGTACTGGTCTAATTAGATGACATAACTGTCTATTCAAAGCATGTGGTAGATCATATCAAACATTTGAGGAAGATTTTTGAAAGGTGTAGAGAATTTGGGATATCTCTTAATCCCAAGAAGTGTGTGTTTGCAGTTCATGAAGGAAATATGTTGGGATATGTAGTATCCAAAGAAGGGATCATAGTAGATCCTAAGAGAATTATAGCTATCCTAGAGCTACCCCTACCACATCACAAGAAAAGTATCCAATCTTTCATAGGAAAGATTAACTTTGTTAGGAGGTTCTTGCCTAACATTGTAGATTTACTAAAGCCTTTGACAACTATGTTAAAGAAGAGTTCAACTTTTAGTTGGACCAAAGAAGGGAGAGTCAAATTTCAAGCTATCAAGGAGGCCTTAACAGAAGCCCCTGCTCTCCCAAACCCAAATTTTAGTAAGGATTTTATCCTTTATGCTTATGGAGGACGTGATGCTATATCTGCTGTTAGGCCAATTTTCTGTCATTGCAAAATCTTGTAAGATTGGCCTATTCCCTGCAATGTGTTTGTCAAATGTCATGCCCTATGCTCTTTATGTGTTGCCTTGCATCAGTGCAAACTGCATCTCCTAAATTGCAAGATCCTGAAAGTTATTCAAAGTTTAAGGCCTTTGGGAAACAAAATTTCAAAATTTGCCACAATGCCGAAAACCCATAGTCTTTTTGAAAATCTTTGATGTTTTCGGTCTATGTGAAAACCTTCATTATTTTCAACCCTGTGCTTCCTATTTTGTGCACTTGTCTTCTGGTGTCAAAAACTCTGTGTTTTCAATCTTTCGCTATGTCAAAAATTTTGTGTATTTTCAACCTTGGTCCTAACTGTGCAGGTGCGATGGGTGGTAGGCCCAATTTTCAAAGGCTCTTCTCTGATTGGCCGTCGCATGGCCGCATGTCAGAATTTTTTGACATGTAATCATGCGACCACCTGCCACTTATCTACATGGGTCCTAGTTCTTCCTATTGTTCAACTTGGTAGGCGGTTAAGCTTTCATTCTGTGACTTGGTGACTTATGGTTATTGCTTGGTCTCTTGATTCTGGTTGTTATCTGCTAGCATCTCATGATCATGTGAGCGGTTAGCCGCGTAGTTGCTAAATTCTTAGTAGTTGGCTCATGGGTCCTAGCTCTTTTCATTGCCCGGAGTCAGAGATCGAAGATCTACGGTCAGTGTGTGATCGCATAGAATATTCCTTCCCCATGTGATCTTGTGCCCACCATCCGATTTGGTGCTGATGGTTTGTCCGCTGTGGGCCCGCTGGTAGGGGTGGTGATGTGGTAGCCTTTGGTTGGCTATCGCATGATCACATAGCCCATTCTTTGGCTATGTGATCATGCGACCGGTCGACACGTGTCCTTGGGGCCCGGTGAGAGGTGGCAATGTTCTATTTGATGGTGGCATGAACTATGGCGGTGACTTGGTAGATGGTTGCGGGGCTAACGCATTGTGCTCACAGGTTGTTGCATGTCCGCATAACCCATCTCTAGGTTATGTGATCATATGAAAAATGCAGTTGTGGAGTTATGCAGTGGCGGTTATGCACGGAAAGGTAGTGGCCGGTGGGGTGCATGGTAACGGCTTGTCACATGTTCGCATGAGCCAATTTTCCAGCTTGCAAACATGTGACAAGTTATCTTATGGCAAGCAATAGCGTCGGTGGTAAAGGTAAATGGTGTCACATGTTCACATAGCCCATTCCCAAGCTATGCGATCATGTGACCAAGCATAAAATTATTGCCTGTTTCCTATGGCAGTGAGATATGACTGTGCAGTTGCGCGACTAAAGGCAAACAGTTAAAAACATCAAACCTGTGAAGTACAAAGTAGCCGTTGCTTTCCAAATTTGATTTTTGAGAGTTGCAGTAGTAGGAAGTACCTGACTTTATGGCTTCTTTGATGGATTTTTTTTGGTTTGGTGGTGCCAGTGATTGCAAGGTGGTCTAGAGGCTTGCTACTTGATTGCATGGAGACTTTTGTGCCATATGAAGGACTATTTTGTGCTCGACAGGTTGTTTGCAAGTGGCTGATTTGTACTAGTTTTCATGGTTCTGCCTAGTGTTTTGTACTAATTGTCATAATTGTAAGATCTGTTTGAGATCTCTTTCTCTAGGTTGCCTTTGTTTCCTTCCCCTATAGTAAATTTCTTGGCTGTCTCTAATTGGTCTAGCTATTGTAACCTATGCCCTAGCTGTTCCTAAGCTTGTTGCATTCTCCTAGAGAATTCCAAGGTAGCTAGTGGTATATGTAGTTGAATTTTTGACTTTGTCTGGGTTTCTTTCTTCCACAGTTGTGGGGACTGGTTCCATGAATGTTCTTCCTACCATGTACTTTCCTTCTTCTCTGCATACAGGGTGTTCCCTCAGTCCTCTCTGGCTATGGGAATATAATGAAATTGTAACAGGTGTCTTATGTATTAGATTTCAATATATTTATTCTGCATCCAAATTGTCTCCATTTGAGTTTTAGACTTATTGATTGTAGCATCAAGGGTGTTATAGTTTTTCTACTTACTTTTCCAGTGAGTGTCTGCAGTAGAGTTGTTTTTCATAGAAGCAACTGAGTCTAGGACTGGTGTTTAGATATGTATGAGTTGGGGTATCAAAGATGCATCATACTTGTCTTCAAGTGGATGCTGGTTAATATATTGCCTATTCCTAGATCTTTTCTTTGGATAGGTGATAGCATATCTAGGTGCACAAGTAGTTTGGTAATGTGTGATCTGGTCAGGGTGAGTGTGTTGTCTTCTTGTTTCATATCCCTATTGTAGTGAGGTATTTGACTCTACTGCCCAATAGATAAGGCACTGGTCTATGAGAGACTTGGGGTACTTCAAGAGTCCATTCAACCCAACATCAATCATTGAAATGAAATCCTTTCCCTTCATGTTGGTAGTAGTAGTAGGAGGTCCCTTCTAGTTTTCAGACTCATTGCATGCAGATCAGGTTATTGCATCAGATTTGATTTCATTGGGGTATAGGATACCTACAAGGGTCTGAAAACTATTCCACAATAATGCATCTGCATGCCTTTTTGTTCATCAACGCAAGAAGAGTCATAAGTGTGCAGATGAGGCAATACTCGCCTGAGTGATGTGGAGCTCGAAGTAACAGGAGGATGCCCTTGGTCCTCATCAATTGGCACTTGTTCCCTTGTCAAACTTTGGAGTGAAGACTAACCAGTTTGTCAATCATAGTGTAAACCTAGCACCATGCGGGGATAAGTTTAAAAGCCAACAAAATGGTGACTCTGCTGGGGAAGAGGTAAAAGATAGCAAGTTTTTTTTGCTTGGCTGGATCATCCCAGAGTATGTTAAAAAAATCAGACAGCTAGATACAAAAATAAGCATTTGCAAAATCTTCTGACTGCGTGCTTAGTGGTGACTCTGAGTTCTTTGTTTGATCAGTGCAGTTCTTGATAAACAGTGTGGCCTGATGAAGTTTTGGTTGGTTGAAAGAGATACAAGTGAGTGAAAAATTTTTCCTCTTCAAGGAGGTGGTGGCTCTGCATGACAAAGAACCTGATGGAGCTATAGGGTGAGCTATGGATCTGCCCTTCCCTCCAACTAGCATGTTGATTTTTACTGCAGAACTTCCAAGTATCATATTTTCAAAAATATGAAATGTTTCCTTATGTGGTGATCTAAGCACTAAGAGAAGGAATGTGGTGTGATAGAGAGGTTAGCATGTTTCAATGAATAAGAGTTGCAGTTCTTCAAATTTTTGGTGAAGAATGAACATGGGTACTGGAAGCTCCAGTCTCATTCTTCAGCCCATGGGTGTTTGCATATGTTTGTAGCAGAAGTGGTTATGTTTTGGTCCATTTGGTGGTCTGCTCTCTTAGAGATCTGAATTCTTACATGGGCACAAGTTACCCATCATCCCCAACCAGAGCCACTGTTAGGTCAATTTTCTATCATTGCAAAATCTTGTAAGATTGACCTGTTCCCTGTAATGTGTTTGTCAAATGTCGTGCCCTGTGCTCTTTATGTGTCACCTTGCATCAGTCCAAATTGCATCTCCTAAATTGCAAGATCCTAAAAGTTATTCAAAGTTTAAGGCCTGTGGGAAACAAAATTTCAAAATTTTCCACAGTGTCGAAAACCCACAGTATTTTTGAAAATCTATGATGTTTTCAGTCTATGTGAAAACCTTCATTATTTTCGACCCTGTGCTTCTTATTTTGTGCAATTATCTTCTAGTGTCAAAAACTCTATGTGTTTTCAGTCTTTCACTGTGTCAAAAACTTTGTGTGTTTTTGACCTTGGTCCTAACTGCGTAAGTGCGATGGGTGGTGGGCCCAATTTTTTAAGGCTCTTGTCTGATTGGTCTTCGCATGGCTGCATGTCAAACTTTTCTAACATTCAATCATGCGACCACCTGACACTTGTCCGTGTGGGTCCTAGTTCTTCCTATTGTTCAACTTGGTAGGTGGTTAAGCTTTCATTCTGTGACTTGGTGACTTACGGTTATTGCTTGGTCTCCTGATTATGGCGGTTATCTACTAGCATCTCATGATCACACGGGTGGTTAGTTGCATAGTCACTAAATTCTTGGCGGTTGGTTCCTGGGTCCTAGTTCTTTTCATTGCCCAGAGTTAGAGATCGAAGATCTATGGTCGGTGTGTGATCGCATGAAATATTCTTTCCCCTTGTGATCATGCGCCCACCATCCGATTTGGTGCCGATGGTTTGTTTGCTGTGAGCCCGTTGGCAGGAGTGGTGATGTGACGGCCTTTGGTTGGCTATCACATGATCGCATAGCCCATTCTTTGGCTATGTGATCATGCGACCGGTTGACACGTGTCCTTGGGGCCTGGTGAGAGGTGGAAATGTTCTATTCGATGGTTTCATGACCTATTTTGGTGACTTGGCAGATGGTTGCAGGGCCGAGGCATTATGCTCATGGGTTGTCGCATGTTTGCATAACCCATCTCTGGGTTATGCGATCATGTGACAAACATGGTTGTAGAGTTGTGCGGTGGTAGTTATGTGTGGTAAGGTAGTGGCCGGTGGGGTGCATGGTAACGGCTTGTCGCATGTTCGTGTGAGCCAATTTTTTGGCTTTTGAACATGCAACAAGCTATCTTATGGCAAGTGGTAGCATCGGTGGTAAAGATAAATGGTGTCGCATGTTCGCATAGCCCATTCTTGGGCTATGCGATCATGTGACCAAGCATAAAATTGTTGCCCATTTCTTGTGGCGGTGAGATATGATTGCACAGTTGCGCGACTGAAGGCAAACAATTAAAAACATCAAACCCGCGAAGTGCAAAGAAGTCATTGCTTTTCAAATTTGATTTCTGAGAGTTGTAGTGGTAGGAAGTACCTGACTTTATGGCTTCTTCGATGGATTTTGATTGGTTTGGTGGTGCCAGTGATTGCAAGGTGGTCCAGAGGCTTGTTACTTGATTGCATGGAGACTTTTGTGCCATATGAAGGACTATTTTGTGCTCAATAGGTTGTTTGTAGGTGGCCAATTTGTACTCATTTTCATGGTTCTACCTGGTGTTTTGTACTGATTGTCATAATTGTAAGATTTGTTTGAGATCTCTTTCTCTAGGTTGCCTTTGCTTCCTCTCCCTGCAGTAAATTTCTTGGCTATCTCTGATTGGTCTAGCTATTGTAACCTGTGCCCTAGTTGTCCCTAAGCCTGTTGCATTCTCCTAGAGAATTCCAAGGTAGTTAGTGGTATATGTAGTTGAATTTTTTACTTTGTCTGGGTTCCTTTCTTCCATAATTGTGGGGATTGGTTCCATGAATGTTCTTCCTACCATGTATTTCCCTTCTTCTCTGCATATAGGGTGTTCCCTCTATCCTCTCTGGCTATGGGAATTTAATGAAATTGTAACAGGTGTCTTATGTATTAGATTTCAATATATTTGTTTTGCTTCTAGATTGTCTCCATTTGGGTTTTAGACTTATTGATTGTAGCATCAAGGGTGTTATAGTTTTTCTACTTACATTTCCAGTGAGTATCTATAGTAGAGTTGTTTTTCATAGAAGCAACTGAATCTAGGACTGGTGTTCAAATATGTATGGGCTGGGGTATCAAAGATGCATCATGCTTGTCTTCCAGTGGATGCTGGTTAATGTATTTCCTATTCCTAGGTCTTTTCTTTGGATAGGTGATAGCATATCTGGGTGCATAGGTGGTTTGGTAATGTGTGATCTTGTCAGGGTGAGTGTGTTATCTTCTTGTTTTATAGCTCTATTGCAGTGAGGTATTTGACTTTTCTGCCCAATGGATAAGGCACTGGTCTATGAGAGACTTGGGGTACTTTAGGAGTCCATTCAACCCAACATCAATCATTAAAATGAAATCCTTTCCCTTCATGTTGGTAGTAGTAGTAGGAGGTCCCTTCTGGTTTTCAGACTCATTGCATGCAGATCAGGTTATTACATCAGATTTGATTTCATTGGGGTACAGGATAGCTACAAGGCTCTGGAAACTATTCCACAATAATGCATCTGTAGGTCTTTTTGTTCATCAACTCAAGAAGAGTCATGAGTGTGTAGATGAGGCAATACCCACCTGAGTGATGTGGAGCTTGAAGCAGAAGGAGGATGCCCTTGGTCCTCATTAATTGGCACTTATTCCCTTGTCAGACTTTGGAGTGAAGACTAACCAGTTTGTCAATCATAGTGTAAACCTGGCACCGTGTGGGGACAAGTTTAAAATCCAACATCTACCATGCTGACCTAAGAAAATTTAGATGGATTGGAGTAGCCTATTTCTTTCTTTAGCAAAGGTTTAAAAGAGTATGAATAGAGATACTCTTTTGTAGAGAAATATGTACTTGCTATGGTAAAGAGCCTTAAAAAGTTTAGATATTTGTTGACCCATAGCAATGTACACTTGAAAGTTACTCATCCAAGTGTGAAAGAATTTTTTCTCTCCAAATACCTTAATGAGAAAAGAGCCGGTTGGATCACCAAGGTGATGGAATATGACATAGATATCCAAACTACCAAGTTGGTTAGAGGAAGAGGTCTTTGTGAGAATTTGGCAGAGGATGAAAGTTCAAGGAAATCAGAGCAAATAGATGCATCTCTGGTGGTGCATTCTATAGAAGAACAAGCCAAGGAAACTAGTTGGTTGCCTAACATGATCAATTACTTGAAGATAGGACAATGTCCTATAGGTTTCGATTCAGAAAAGAAGAGGTATTATAGATTACAATCTATTCCTTTTGTGTTGATAAATGAAGTTCTTTTCAGAAAAGATCACAATGGTGTCCTTTTAAGATGCATAGATTTAGGAAGGGTAGCAGACATCTTATTTGAGTTTCATGATGGACCTTTTGGAGGTCATTTCTCTCCTAGGACTACTACTTTTAAAATCATTAGGGCTAGATACTATTGGCCATATAATTTAAGGATAGTCATGAGTATGTGAGAAAATGCATCAAGTGTGCCATGTTTGTAGGAAAAGAGAGGCTTGTAGCCTTGCCCCTACAACCAATCAAAATAGAGAAACCTTTCATGAGGTGGGGTATAGACTTCATTGGCATGATCAATCCTCTATCTAATGTAGGCCATAAATGGATAATCACTGCAACAGATTACTTCACCTGATGGACAGAAGCAATTGCATTAAAAGAGGCCAATGAGAGTGCTGCCTTAGGTTTTTATGATGATATAGTTCATAGGTTTGGCATTCCAGGTTCAATAATTTCAGATAATGCATCAACATTCACAGGTCTCAAAGTCTCAAAGTGGGCAGTCAAGAATGGCATCTATTTGAATACCAGTTCCAATTACTACCCCTAGAGCAATGGTTTGGGAGAATCAACAAATAAGAACTTGATTAGGATAATCAAGAAGACTCTACAAGACAACCAAAGGGATTGGCATATTAAACTAAAGTCTACATTATGGTTAGATAGAATTACCCCAAAGAAAATAATTGGTAATTCTCCTTACATGTTGGTGTATGGAAAGGAGGCTAAGTTGTCCATCTCAACTGAATTACCAGCTCTGGACTTGGCTACTTAATATGCCCTATTTGAAGAGGAGGATCCCTTGCAGATCAGATATGCTTAGTTGATGGAGTTAGAGGAAACTAGAGATAAGTCCATGAAGGACATGGAATTCCATTAGATTTAGACAAATAAAATTTTTGATAAGAGAGCTAAAGCTAGGAATTTCAAGGTTGGAGATGTAGTCCTCAAGTGGGATGAGTTCAGATCCAAGCCTGGTAGACATACCAAATTTGATTCATTTTGGGGTGGACCATTTTTTATAACAGAGTGCAAGGGATCCAATGCTTTCCAGCTATCAAATCTTGAAGGAATTACCTTGCCAATATGAGTAAATGGTTTCCACTTGAAGCCCTATTTTGGGGTTAATCCCTCTCTGTAATTCTTGTAAATATGTTTCCTTTTCTTTCTTTCCCTGCTTTCTAGGTTAGTTTCCTACTTTTCAAGAAGTGCTCATGCACAAGTTTTCCCTCCTATTTCAGTTTTGTCCCTCTGTCAGAGTTTTGTGTTCCTGTAGTGACCCCATGCCCAATGGATTGTGTCAAGGCCATTGATCTATGTCTAGCAGGCTGACATCCAGTAGAAATCGCCAAAATGTTACCCTAATTTTCATGTGCATGAAAATTTGGCTTAAACCTATTCCAAAATCTCTATTTTCACCTTGCCAAGCATCCTTGAAAATTTCATGATTTTATGTATGGTTTATTGGCCTCTGCAAATTTTCTATTTCCCTGGTCTGTAGTTTAAAAAATTGAAAAAAGTAGCCATTGGAGGCAGAAAAACCCTGAAAACCCTAAGCCTTCATTCTATTTCATTGTTACTTTATTAGCCACTTAAGTTCTTAATTCTCCATGTGTGCTTTTCATTAATTGGCTGGTCGCTAGTTCTCCAAGTCAATCGATAGTTACCTTTTCCTTCCGACGATCCAGCGAATGCCTTGTTCGCATAATACACCAATGTTCCAGGGTTAAGTCCTTAGTGGTTAGCGATTCAGTGGGTGGTCTATGCTTCCTTTAGTCACATAGTCACTTAAATGTTTTGTGGTCTTGGCTTGTGGGGTCCCAGTTTAGCAAGATCGACAGTCATCGTAAGTTTGTGAAGGGTCTTTTAGAGGCTTGCAATCTTGCGATGACCATAGATTTCCTTTCCCTACAGTGCTTCAAAGTCGAGTGTGTCCACTGCCACATTTTCCTACATGGAGGCTTCCTATTGGTCAAGAGGTGGTGACTTTTTTGATTTTCAGAGCAGGCCTAATGGACTGTGTAGCTTTAGATCCAACGATCAACGCATGATCTCATAGAGATTTTCTGACACATGAGACTATGCATCGACTCTCGATCTTGATTTTTTGTCAGAGCTTTGTTCGGTGGGTCCTTTCTTTCTGACATGCTCGCATTCGATTGGTCATTGTGTGCATAGCTAGAATATGTTAGTGGGGTCATGTCAGAGTCTCTGCAAGGATATTAGAAGCATGAAGATTGGCAGCTAGCGTATCTTCACGTAGAGGTTTTTTGATACATGCGATCTTACGCCGGCCCTAAAATTTGCCAAGTGTTCAAGTCCTGTCAATGGGTCCAATGCCAGGTCAGGGTGATATGCCATCTTCTTATTGGCTAAAGTAAAGATGAATGTTAGGTGGGATTAGTGCCACATGTTGCTGACTTGCTCGAATTTGATTGGCTGCGGTGTGATGATGGGGATGCATTTGTCAGTCTGATGTGTCATGGGGTCCTAGTTATAAAAGGATCAACTGCTGGTGCATGATCTAAAATATTATTTAGGGGCCATGAGATCATGCACCCGCCATTAGATTAGAATCTAGTTCGGAGTCGGTTCATTGTTAGAGATTGCTGAGGTGTTTGCTGATGAAGTAGTTTAGAATGAATAGAAGATTGACATGTGGTACAATGGGCCCAAGGTTTGAAGGTATTCTGCGACTTGGCGACTAAAGATTTCTCTTGTTCACTAAATTTAACTGGGGTCAACTGAAGGACTAAGCTATTTAGTGACTGTAGTGTCCGCGTAGTCACTTAACCAGACTAGGGTTATGTGAAGTTCTTCACGACTTAGAGAAAATTCTTCGATCGCGTAGTCACTGAATGACTTAAGAAGGAAAAGCTTGAGGTAGGGCCCAAATGACAGGTGTGCTAACGTGCTCAATTCTCATCGGCCACTAACTTCCATGGTGACTTTGACTTGTCAAAGATGGGTTTTCAAGCTATTTTCAGGTGCATCATAGCCATTCATCTACCGAGAAGGGTTTCTCATTGACGGTTACATTTTAAAAAATTTCACTAGCCGTTATATTTCAAAATTTGAATATCTCTACGGGGGTTTTTGCTATTCTTATGCTCTTTCGGCCATGCACGACGTCGGGTAGCTTAGGAAATAAAGTCTTAGGATGGTTGTGGTTGTGAATATGATAGAAGTGACTGTTTACCAGTGTTGCAGGGTCCTTTGCCACATTTTCATGACAGGAGGTGCTAGAAAGAGTTGGCACCACCTTATTGAATAGTACCGCTCCTAGGAAAATATGATCAGATTTGGAGCCTTCATGGCTTACTGGAGTTGCAGGTGGGTTGGTAGGTTGAGGTTGTGTCTGCAAGTGATTTTAGTTTAGAAGGATCAACACACAAAGAAAGATATGATTTGATCACCGATGTTCTCATAGATTTTCATAATAGGTGATCAGTACCCTAGGGTTTGATATCATTATTTATTTTTGTAACCCTAGTTAGGTTTTTGACTCCTGCCTGCATGCATTTGAGTATGTATATATTATGTTTTTAGAGTTTTTGAG
Organism: Chamaecyparis obtusa; assembly: GCA_027943335.1. NCBI lineage: Eukaryota > Viridiplantae > Streptophyta > Pinopsida > Cupressales > Cupressaceae > Chamaecyparis > Chamaecyparis obtusa. The sequence goes on along the minus strand of BSBK01004959.1, from coordinate 138,332 downwards.
CTCAGAGTTGGACAATTGTTAAAGAATTTCATGTTTCTTAAGGGTCATCTGTGGTATTTTTCCTACCCTCTGGCTTATACAGTTGTAAATATTTCATTGATTATCCAAACATTGTAGAGGTATTTTGTGACAATTCTTCATGTCCCTATGCTTCCTTGTCTAAATTATCTCTTATTGGATTAAAGTATATGATGTTTTCAGTGATATCTTAGGGTTCTTGATCCCTCTTACTTTCTGTAATTATGTGTGTTATTGTGTTTGATCTGATTTAGATATTTTTGTGGGTATACCTCAGCCCCCTAACATTCTTGTCTTAATCCTACATTGAGTTGTAGAAGTGAATGTCTACTTGCAGGTCATAAGTTGTGTCTTATGTTCAGGCCCTCCTATGAAACACTTATGCAAGACTATGCAGTAAGTTGTGACCTACTAGACTTAAGCCTTTCATTGATTCCATTCCTCTATACAGAGATCCAATCCCTAATTTTGGTGTATCACCTAGTAGGTAGTTTGCTTTCAAGTCATTTCCCTTCCCAAGCATTCCTTCTATCCCTTTCCCTAAAAAGTTTTACTTTCATGTCTAGAAGCAAATTAAGGTGATTATCCAAGAGGAACTAGCCTAGACCTTGGAGGTCTCATCTCAGTTAGCATAGGTCCCACAACCTAGAGATGATTCCCATGTTATACTAGGTTATCAAGACTACAAGAGCTTGAGACAAGGGTGCAAACTTAGTGTATAACAATTCTGGCATGCTCGGTGGGACCACCAAAGAAGTTCATTATTTGAAGATTATGTAATCTCTGATATACAAATTGTATAATATAGGCTTTTAGAAGTTGTTCCATCAAGTATATTTGGCGACTCCACTGATTTCAAGGATCAGGGTCAACCTTATTTAAGGTTTATTAGAAAGATTGAGACTAGAAGCTCAAAGCCCACCAAATTTTTAGAGTTGCCCTCAAAAAGAAGTCACAAAGGTAGGTCAACTCAAAGAAGATTCCCTGCAAGGAGAGTTCAATCAACACCTCCTAATACCTTAGAGAGGAGACCTTTTCCCTTTCATTCCAAAAGAAGAGGGAGATCTCTAACCAAAGATCTAGAGGAAGATTCAAATCCAGCAGCAAATATAGTTCATATAGTTGTCAATCTACAGATTCCAAATCCTACAATGGCTAGACAATTTTCCTTTGCACCTTTCAACCAGGGAAGTCCATTAGCCTTTTCTCAACACAATGATGTGCCCTTGGTGGCACTAAAGAGTATACTTGATTTCATTGGTGAAGGACAAACAACTACTTTTGAACACATAAGAGATGTGACCACCATCTGCAACATACACAACATAACCCAAGAAGATGTGGCCACAAAATTATTACCAACCTGTCTAAAAGGTAAGGCTCTTGAATGGTTTAGAACTCTAACTATTGGTTCTATTACTTCATGGGATGAATTAGGAGATGCATTAAGTAAGCATTTTGAAGATAAATCAAATAACTTGTCTCTGGTAGAACAACTGACAACAATAAAAAAAGACCCTCAAGAGCAAATGATAGACTAAAATAGTAGATTCCTCAAAACAATGAATAGAATTCTAGTCTTTGTGAGACCATCAGCTGACCATGCTTTTCTATATTACTTACAAAGTCTAAATTGTCAAATTTCTATCATGATCCAGTCTATGGGTGGTACTTCTTTACCCTAGGCTTTTGACATAGCTATCAGGGCTGAAAATTATTTAATCCAAGCAGGTATGATTTCTAGAAGGCCTCCTATGCCCATCTTCCCTAGCCTTCAACCCATTGCAACAGCCCAAGTACCCCCATTTACCCCTATTCCCACCATATTGGCACCTCAAACCAGTACTAGTGGTCAGGAGCTAAGAAAAAGTTTCTCTCAAGAGTTGCAAGAGATAAAGGATAGCCAACAAAGCAGTCAGCAAGAAATGAAAAAATTGTTGCAAACCTTGACTAAAGAGGTCACAAATTTGAAGAAACAAGGTCAAGGAATTAGACCACCATTTTAGTTAGAAGGCCAAGGTCCTAATCAACAATATCAAAACTAGGGACAACCTTATCAACAAAATAGGCCACCATACTAAGGAGGGTATCAAGGACAAAGAAACAATTTTAATCAAAGACCATTCCAAACATATAAGCCTGCACCTCTAAATTCTACAAATCTAGTGAGGGATATGGTTCCTAGTCAAAACAATGTGGCTATGGATAATGAATGGTGTTTTCCTTGTAATCAGCCTCATAATTAGGCTACATGTTCAAATGGATGGATGAACCAAGCTCTAATGGTTCATAATGCCTCAAAAGCTCAATCAGAGGCTTCATCTAGTAGGTCAGTGCCTCAACAAGAATCACAAGAGCATGAGACTGCTCTCTTCAATTGGGAGCAACCAGACTTGAATGGAGTCAATTATGAGGTTACTTTTTTTGCCTATACAAGAGCAAAAAGAAGGGCTCAAGACATGGAGAGAGAAGATTCCAATGCCAAAGCCACCACATCTACAGAGCCACTACAACAAGCTACTCCTATCACACCTAAGGAGGTTCCTATCATTACAAGCAAAGAAGGCCAACATTCCAAAGAAGTGGAGCCCATCATAATAAAGACACAAAAAAGAGTACACACTGTGACACCTTTTAATATTGTTGAGAGCATGAAGAAGGTGAATGTCACCATGTCTATGTGGGACTCTTTGGCTCTTCTAGGAAAGCCTGAAATCCTGAAGAAAGCCATGACTAAAGTAACAACTCCTCAACTTGCAAAAGAAGCTACAAAGCCCATGTTGGTTAACACTGATCAAGAAAAGGAGGATCCAAGTAGAAACTCCAAAGGAAATGCCACACAAGGTAGGAACTCAAAGCCACCTCCCTTTTATGTATCTTTAATCATTGGAAAATCTTTAGTGCATAATTGTATGGTAGATAGTGGAGCTACTAGTACTGTAATGCCCAAGAAGGTGGCTGATCAATTAGGACTGAAATATGAACCCTTCCAAATGAAGGTTACCCAACTTGATGGATCCTCAGTCAATACTATAGGTGTGTCCAAGGATACTAGTCTAATCCTACATGCTAGTCCTAATTTTTTAATTCTCCTTGATATATACATCATAGACCTCCCTGCCCTATTTGCCATATGTTTGTCAAGGGAGTTTACAACCAAGATAGGAGGCTACCTATCTTCTGACTGGTCTCACATGTTATTTCATACAAGGTATGGGTCAGAACCATTGGTAGCACAGCATATAGAGCCATATGTATCCAATACCATCAATGTAAACTGCCCCATATTTGATGACAGTGACTTTCAAACCATTAGTGAAGCAAGGACAAAGATAGGAAGTATCCCTGATATTTTACTAGATGAAAGAGCTTCAGAGGCCCAAGAAAATCTAATCTGGGATTTTGGTTTGGGAAGTTATTTGATACAAGAAAGTGGATCCATAGAGCCAAGCCTTTTCAAAGAAGACACTAATTCAAAGGACCAGAGTAGTCAGGTTTGGGAACTATTTTTTGATGGGGCTAGAAGTAGGCATGGTTCTAGTAGTGGTGCTATGCTAGTATCCCCAAAAGGAGAAAGGTATTATACTACCTTTAGATTTAGTTTCTCCTATACTAGCAACACTGCAAAGTATGAAAGTTTAGTCAATGGACTAGAGTGGGCTAGAAAAAGAGGGCTTAAGGCCCTAAAGGTTTATGGTGATAGTGAGTTGGTTGTCAACCAAGTAAGAGGGATAAATGCAACCAAAAATGACACCATGAAAGCATACAAACATAGAGTTTGGGATGCAATTGAAGACTTTTGCACTTTCAATATTGTTGCTATCCCTAGGAAGCTAAATTAGAATGTAGATAGGTTAGCTATTGTTGGATCTTAGTATGACATTCCAAATTACTAGTTCCAATTACTAATTCCGATTACTACCCCCAGGGAAATGGTTTGGCAGAATCAACAAATAAGAACTTGATTAGGATAATCAAGAAGACTTTGCAAGACAACCAAAGGGATTGGCATACTAAACTGAAGTCTACATTGTGGTTAGATAGAATTACCCCAAAGAAAATCATTGGTAATTATCCTTACATTTTGGTGTATGTCAAGGAGGCTAAGTTGTCCATCTCAATTGAATTACCAGCTCTAGACTTGGCTACTCAATATGTCCTATTTGAAGAGGAGGATCCCTTGCAGATCAGATATGCTTAGTTGATGGAGTTAGAGGAAAATAGAGATAAGTCCATGAAGGTCATGGAATTCCATCAAATTTAGACAAAGAAAAGTTTTGGTAAGAGAGCTAAGGCCAGGAATTTCAAGGTTGGAGATGTAGTCCTCAAGTGGGATGAGTTCAGATCCAAGCCTGGCAAACATACCAAATTTGATTCATTTTGGGGTGGACCATTTGTTATAACAGAGTGCAAGGGATCCAGTGCTTTCTAGCTATCAAATCTTGAAGGAATTGCCTTGCCAATATCAGTAAATAGTTTCCACTTGAAGCCCTATTTTGAGGTTAATCCCTCTCTGTAATTCTTGTAAATATGTGGTTTTTTCTTTCTTTCCCTAATTTCTAGGTTAGTTTCTTTCTTTTTAAGAAGTGCTCATGCACAAGTTTTCCCTCTTGTTTTAGTTTTGTCCCTCTATCATAATTTTGTGTTCCTATAGTGACCCCATGCCTAATGTGTTGGGATTTCCCTTTGATCTTCAACTTGTAGATTTATACTTTGATGGATAAATTTAATATAACTTTGACTCTATCACCACTCCAAAGTCTACAAGGAAGAGGGCTAATTAACAAGGATCCAAAGAGATCCTCCTACACTTTGAGCTTTAATGCTAAGGCGGGTGTACCCTTGATTCACTTCTTGAAAGGAATCACTAAATGTTATACCCATATACTCTTTACTAACTAGTTTAAGGATTTGATCATTTAATTTGTGTGTGTGTGGTTGATGACAATGAAATGCCTCTAGAGGATGGACCAATACCTTAACCTAGGGCAAAGAGTCACCAAATTACATACATCCACTAAAGATCTTAGATCAAACACTGCTGAGCTCAGGATAAGTGCTTTACCTATTACCCCTCTCCCTCAAACATAAGGACATCAGATTCTTACTTGGTTGCAAACTCACTGAAGTCACCTAAATGACTTTAATCCTAACTTTGTTAGGAACTCAAAGATGAATTCACAATACTCATTTTTTACCATATGTTAATACACTTTGTGACACTAACATATATGAGCTCAGAACCGAAACAAGAAGACATACACAAATGTAAGATTGGAACTCAATAGTATTTTCATTAACACATTCAGGATCAATATACAATCAAAGCAACACAAAGATAGGGAAAGACCCAAAATCTACCTCCTCTTTCAATATAAAACCATCAACAACCAGGGACCAAAGAAAGTTTTGGAACCTGGACTAAGTCAAAATTTCTACTATAAATATCCCCTAGTCATCTTGGAAACCCAAAACAAGTTGCAACAAGCTACAAATGACTAGGGTTAGGGTTTCACCCATCGAACTAGCCAGAAATAGTCACAAATTCATCACAAGGGAAGAAACCCAGGAAACCAAGAGAAAGAAAATCCCAGAGTGATCCATAATCATGAGAATCTCATAGAGAAGGTACTGAGAACCAAAAAGACATCCAAAATGTCAACCCTTTGAGTCACCTACAACACACCTCGAGCACAAAACCACATTATGCAGACCCCTACAGATGATCATGGAACACCTTGGACCACACTGCAATAACAAGTGCCACCAAACCAATCAAAATCAGCTGTTAAAACCATAAATTCTGGTACTTCCTGTCATTGGAAACCCCTCACAATTTGAATCTAAAAAACAATGGTCATTTCCAAGCACCAGCAATAGATTGATGACCTACATTTGAAATCAGATCAACTTTAAGTCGTAGCCATTAGATCATCCTTTTTCGTGATCTTTTAAGATCTTAACTCAACTGCCACCCTTAGGTTAACACTTAGTGACCATGCAACAAGGCAAATCCTATTCACAGAATGAAATCTTAACTCACCACTTAACCTCACAAACTAGCAACCAAAGGAAAATAAACTCATCTTGGTTATATTTGGTGAACTAGAGACAAAAGGCTTTCGCCAATTCGTAGAACATTTTTTACCTCTACCAAGTTAGTTAGTGATTACGTGAATGCTTGTTTGCTGAATCGCTAGTCAAATCAGAGCACTTCTATTTTATTACATGAATGAATGAACCCATTGAATTTTTTCAGGCCACTAACCTTATTTATCCAGACCGCTAAGACCTTAAACCCCACTTGGGCCCACCTTATGCCACCTATCGTTACCTCATTCACTGCTCATGCTTGGTCACACTGACATAGGACCCACTTTTTGTAAGCCTTATAATCAAACGTAAGGCGTAATATCTCATAGCTCTGACAAAACTCATGAGAACCTACGCCGACCGTAGATCTTATCCTCATCACTGATCTCTTTGACAATGACCCCACTTGCCACATCATCCACATCAACCAATAAGATTTGAACAACACTGCACCACCTGGAAAATGGCCCCACTAACAACATTAAGCTGCCTAGAAGATCAGATAGTTGGCATAAGATCTGAAAGGCTCAAAAGATTCCATGAGATCAAGCACCCACTGTTGATCTTGAATCTTTTGATTGAGATACCGGGCCCATTGGACAACACATCTAGCTCACACAACGTGGACCAATCATAGTACAATAAATAAACATATCTGGCAAATGGACTTTCCAAAAGAAAAAGGCTATGTCACACAAAAGAATCAATAGTTGTCTCAAAATCTCATACGTCTGACACATCTCATAAGAATTTATGCCCGCCATTGATTCACTACAAGTGTCAGGACCCTCTGAAAGATTAGTAACCCAAGACCCACTAACAACTACCAACGTGTTAAAACATGGACCAATAAGATGTTGCCATTTGTGCATACGTGTCAACGGACCCACCTGTTTGAGAAGCTCAGTCATAAAGAAAATCAATGACTGGCATAAAAGTGCATAGCTTTGACACATCTCATGAGAATAAGCACCCACCGTTAGATCAAGATGGTGTCAGAGCTGGGCCCAAGAAAGGAATGAAGGCTAAAACATAAGAAATATTAAATGGCATGACTTAGGAAAAATTAATTTCACCGGGGTTAGAGAGTTAGGAAATATTAAAGGGGGCCAATTTAAAACCTTAGTCACATGATCGCAAGACACGAAAAAGGTTCATGTGATCATGCGACAAAGGGATAACAAATTTTAACACATGCGCTAAAGGACTTTTAAGTGGCCTGAATAAAGTAACATCAAAATAGAACAAGCCCAGGGTTCTCTAAAGGGTTTTTCATGCAATGGCTACATTTTTGAAATTTTGAACTAAGGGTTTATGCCAGGGACACAAAAATGACTACAGGGACCAGAAGAAAAGGGCTAGAGCCATGGAATTTTTTTTCACATGCTAACAGTGGCTTTGTCTAGGGATGTATGCCTCCTGCAGGCATAGCAAGGATCTAGAATCACTGGTAAAAGTAGACCATCCCAATAGAAAACTGACAACAAAGAGCAACAGGACCAAAACCTTACAAACCAAGACAAAACAAGGCAGGGGCAATCAACTTATTTACAAAATTTACAAAATGTACAGACCTAACTAATGTTCATGGCAAATAGAATACCTTCAATTGAAGTATTTCTTCAAGAATTGTCCATGAACTGAAAATTCTTGAATATCACCATTTGACTCCTTGACCATATATGAATCTTGGCCCCATTTCTCATGAATTAGATATGTCCCTAGCTAGATGGGATCAAAAATACCATGTTTTCCCTTATCCTCCAGTCTAGCATTCCAAATTATCACCAAATCACCAGGTTCAAACTTTCTATCAACAGTCTTTTTATCAATAAATTTTTAACCTGCAACTGCAATCTGACATTTCTTGCAACTGACTCTCTTCTGGTTTCATCCAGTCTAATGAGGTCCTCAATTCTCAACTGCATCTCATCATCTATGTCATCATCATATAACTGAACAAATTTGTACATTTCCAATAAATTATTGTGAGGCATCTTTGCATGTATTCCATATACTAGGTCAAATGGTGCACAACCAATTGCCCTCTTCATAGTTACCCTATCAGCCCATAGAGCTAATGGTAGCTTTGAATTCCATGCCCTCTTATTCTTTTCAAGAATCCTCTTTAGGATTTTAATCAAACTCTTATTAGTAGATTCTGCTTGTTCATTTCCTTGTGGATGATAAGGTGAGGAATTAGAAATTTGAATCCCTAAACCTTTGCAAAAGTCCTTATATTCAGTAGACCTGAAGCACATTGCATTATCACTTACTATTCTCTCAGGGAAACCAAACCTTGTAACAATATTATTCAGCATAAAATCAATTACCACCTTACTAGTTGCATTTCTTGTAGGTATAGCTTCTACCCACTTTGTAAAGTAATCAGTGGCAACCAAGATCCATGAGTGTCCTCCACTAGACTTGTTTGGTATCTCCCCTATGAAATCAATTCCCCATTGTTGAAAAGGAGCCTTCACATCTACTGGTTTTACTGGCACATTACCTAAAAATTTAAGCTTACCGGAGAACCTTTGACAAGAATCACACCTCCTTACCAACTATTCTGCATCCTTGAAGATTGTGGGCCACCAAAATCCTACTCTCAAGATTTTATGAGCAATTTTTTTATGCATATAATGCCCACCACAAACTCCCTCATGCATTTCTTTTAACAACTTGCTAGCCTGATTTTCATCTACACATTTCAGTAGTATGCAATCTAAATTCTTTCTATACAATTTACATTTCACAATTACATACTTGATAGCCTGTAATTTCAATGTCCTCTTCTGATTATCATTCATTCCTATTGGAATTCTCATATTTCTCAAGTAATAGATAATATCCTGATACCAGATACAATCATCCATATCACATGTATAATCAATTTCAGAATGATTTACCTGATTAGCATTAAGATTGGATTAGGCCATCAGTTTTTCCAATCCCTATCCTCTAACCAATTTAGTAATTTGGATGTCAACATTGAATTCTTGAATCCTATTGATCCATCTGCATCTTCTTCCACACACCTCTTACTGTGAGAAAATATGCTTCACAGCTGCACTTGGCACAAAAGAAATCACAACTACCCGCATCAAGTAACATCTAAAAGCCTTGATTGCCTTCACAAGTGCATATGCTTGTTTTTCATGTATGTCATACTTCAATTCATCAACCTCCAAAGATTTACTAAAAAATGCAATAGGCTTCTCAAAACCATCCTTATTCTTTTGTAACAAGATTGCAGCAATAGTGTGAAAGGATGCAAAGGAAAAGATGTGCATTGGGACATTATAATCAGGTGCCTTAAGCACTAGTGCATCATTGATAGCTTGCTTGATGTTTCTAAAACCCTCATCACACTCACCCTCCCAATTGATTGCAGATCCCTTCTTCAACATCTTAGAAATAGGTCTAATAACCTCTGCAAAATTTGTTACAAACCTCCTTAAGAAATTGACCTAACCAAAGAAGGATTGAATCCCATTAACATTTTTTGGTCTCTAAATTTTATCAATGGCTGCTACCCTCTCAGGGTCAATTCTTACTCCTTGCTTCCCAACTAAGTTGCCAAGCAACTTACCTTCAATGACACCAAAAGCACATTTCCTTGGATTTAACAAAATGATGTATTCCAAAGCCCTTACAAATATTTTCTCTAAATGAATATAGTGGTCTTCTTCCTTCTTGGAATAGGTAGCTAAATCATCTTGATATACAACAAAGAAATCATTTATTTAATTTGAAAAGGCAACATCCATTGCCCTCTAAAAAGTAGCACCAGCATTTGTGAGACCAAAAGGCATTCTCACATAAACATATGTCCCCAAGGTGTAGTGAAAGCTATTTTGAATTGCTCTGATTCTTTGACAATGACCTGATTGTAGCTAGAGAAACCATCCATCATAGACATCAATTCTAATCCGGTCACTCTCTACAACATAGCCTCCATATTGGGCAAACAATAGTTATCCTTTAATGAACTGATTTTCAAATTCTTGAAGTCCACACAAAGCCTGATGTCACCATTCTTCTTTCTCATAGGAACAAGGTTTGATACCCAAGAAGAGTGCCTTATAGGCTTGATAAATCTAGCATCTCTCAGCTTCATTAACTCCTCCTGCATCTTGGGTGCCAAAGTGGGATTTATAGGCCTTTTTTTTTTCCAGAAAGGTTTAGCATCTTCTTTCAAAGGAATGATATGCTGAAACAAATCTTCTCTATAAACCTTTAGGTCATCATATGACCATGCAAAAATATGCATGAATTTTCTTAACAATTCAATCAAAGATTTCTTTACCTATTGAGATATATCTTTACCAATGTATACTTTCTTAGGTGCTTCATGTGTTCCAAGATTTATCTCCTCTAGATCAGAATGATCTTCTCCTTTGATATTATTTTGAACTCTATCTTGGTTATGAGAGATAGTCTCCAAAACAACAAGCCCCTTGGGCACCTTGTTAGTTCTAAGTTGAATGACCTCATTACCAAAGATAACCTCTTTTCCTTCTACTGACTCCACCAAGACTGAACAATCAAATTCCTGACCATGATACCGATCTTCACAACTCATAAACTTCAAGATATCATTATCATCATCAAAAACTTTCCAATTTTCAATATTGTCTGATATACTAGGCCTAGCCTGAATTTCAACTTTAGAGATACTAGAAAAAGTAATATCACTGGGATTGATTTTAATACTAGCTAACAAGTCAGTCATCTTATTGTTACTACTATCCTTCTACTCAATATTAAAGGCATCAAAATGTTCAATCAAATCCCAAACTGCATTCCTATATTGTTTCAACCTCTTATTATTCAGTCCTAACAACAATGCCTCATATTTTGCTATATTGTTGGTACAAAAGAAAATCAATGTGAAAGAAAATTTGTAGGTATTTCCATTAGGAGAAATAAGTAAAATACCTACTGTTGCTCCATCTTTGTAATTTTCACCATCAAAGTACATTACCCATAAATCACCCCTCACAGAATCAACATTTACCTTAATAGAGATAGGTGACAAAGTAGGTTCATTTTCAAATATAGGGATCTCTACCCTAAAAGCATTAATATTAGTATCCACAAAACATGTAGTCTCATTGTCAATATTTCTCTCAATCATGTGGCATACTCTTGGCTCTCGATCAATCTTGACAAACTGGTCATCAATCTTGAAAGTGGCACAGGAGAGATCACACTGTAAACTTCCACCCATGGCATCACTCCATCTTCTAGATAGTAGCATCCCATAATGAGGAGGGATGTCCACCACCAAAACACTCATTTTTAACTCCTTCTATGGATATGCTGCTAGCCTATATGGCATTGCATTGATAGTCCCTATAACTGGTACCTCCCTCTGATCTATTGCACAACATCTACCTTGCACTGTATCAACTTTAAGGCCCAACTTCTCCATGATTTTGAAAGGCATAATAGTATTAGAGGCACCACTATCAATCATACAATTTCTTAGTTTCATTCCATTCACAAGAACACTTAAAAAGAATGGATCAATGCTTTCAAGGCTAGCATTGACAGAATTGTCCAAATATATAGGAGGAATTTGAGATACAATTCCCTGAGTAGCAACACCTTTCAAAACTTTATCCTGAGATCCGTTGCATGAAACATCATTGTTATGAACATTATCTACCCATGCAATAGCTTTGTCTTTGTGTTCAGGGATCCTCAACAATTTTGACAATGGAACTTTAACTATAATTTGGAACAATATAGATAACATATCAATAGGAGCAGAGGAAGGAATCTCAATCTGCACTTCCTTAGCATCCTTTTTCTTGTCTGATACATTAGGTGTATTGACCACCCTCATTTTTTCAATCTTAGCCATTGTGTTAACTGGCTTCTCTCTCTCATTAGAAAATATTTCAACTCCAACTCCCTTAGGCTCACAATTCTTACCTTTTACATTCTTGAATTTAACCATGTGATCACCTTTTAATTTGTTCTCATTAGTCTCTCTGGAGTTGGTACTCTTTATAAACATTCCTACAGCTTTCTGATTTGTATTCATTGCCACCATGCCTCTAGTTTGCACTTGGGCAATCATTTCTGTAGTAATCCTATCCATCTCTTCTCTAGAAGATCTTCTTAAATTCACTAGCTTAGAAGAAGAGTTCATGTTACATGTCTTCTTGTCAATATCCTCACTATCAGAAAAAACCTCTTGATGAAAAAGGGCCTAATTCTATCTCTTCACATTTACATCTGCTTCTTCATCAAAATCAGAATCATCTTCATATCCTAGATATGAAGTAGCCATGTTGCATCCAACATCATCTTGATCTTCTTCTTGATCTATCTCCTCATTTCCACAATCTTGATTTGCAACCATAGAATGTGTAACCACACAATGCTCTACAAAATGAGGGGACTGGCATGCAACACACCAAGGTATGTCCTCCATGACATTTATTGAAGCTTTTTGTAGAGGGTTAGGGACACCTCTCTCATTGTTATTTCTTGCAGTGGGGACAATAGGCTTGCCATCCTTCCATTGGGTGTTGTAGGGGTAGTTCTACAATCTATTCTGCTTATTGAAATTGTTGTTGAACTAAGGCCTTTCATTTGTAGGAGCACTGATGTTCCTATTTGCAGGTGCCTTCAAATCCTTCAATGAATTGAGCACCTTATCTAATTTATCTTCTTCTTGCCTCCTAGTTCCAACACTCTTATCACTTTCCCTTTTGTATTTCTTGTCCCCAAACAACTTTGGATCATCTCTTTTCCCACTAAACTTTCCTGATATTTTCGTATTATTCTCAATATTGACAGCAATCCTAAAAGCATCTCTGAGGGTTCTTGGTTCTTTATCCCTTAATCAGTATCCCATCTTTTCGTCAAATGCATTGAAGTATGTAGTTAGACAGACATTGTCATCTAACCGCATAACTTGGAACAACTTATGCATACCCTTCTAAAATCTCATGTTGAATTTAGCTGCAGACTCATTCTGATTTTTTCTTATGGTATTGAATTCATTCAACATGAAACTAGCATTAGGCCAATTGGGAGTTCCCTTTGATCTTCACTTGTAGATTTATACTTTGATGGATAACTTTAATATAACTTTGACTCTATCACCACTCCAAAGTCTACAAGGAAGAAGGCCAATTAACAAGGATCAAGAGAGATCCTCCTAGACTTTGAGCCTCAATGCTTAGGTAAGTGTACCCTTGATTCACTTCTGAAAAGGAATCAGTAAATGACATACAACTATATACTCTTTACTAACTACTTTAAGATTTTATCATTTGAATGTTTGTGTGTGGTTGATGACAATGAAATGCCTCCAGAGGATGGGCCAGTGCCTTAACCTAGGGAAAAGAGTCACCCAATTACATACATCAGCTGAATACCTTAATTCAAACACAATTGAATCTAGGATAAGTGCTTTGCCTATTACCCCTCTCCCTCAGACATAAGGACATCAGATTCTTGCTTGGTTGCAAACTCACTGAACCCATCTAAAAGACTTTAATCCTAACTTTGTTAGGAACTTAGAGATGACTTCACAATACTCTTTGTTTACCATATGCTAATACACTTTGTGACATTAACATATATGAGCTTAGAACCGAAACAAAAAGACATGCACAAATGCAAGATTGGAACTCAATAACATCCTCATTAATATATTCAGAATAAATACACAATCAGAACAACACAAGGATAGGAAAAGATACAAAATCTAGCTCCTCTATTAGTAAAACACCATGGACAACCAGCCTGGGACCAAAGAAAGTTTTGGAATGCCTACTCAGTCAAAATTTTGTAACTTATACTCCCTAGTCATCTTGGAATTCTCAAAGAGAATGCAACAAGCTACAGATGACTTAGGGTTAGGGTTTCAACCACTCAACCAATTGGAAATAGTCATAAAGTTATTACAGGGGTAGAAACCCAGGCAACTAGGAGAAAGAAAATCTTGGAATGATCCTCAATCATGAAAAATTCTCTATGAAGGTACTGAGAATCATGAACAACACTCAAAAAGTCAACCCCGTAACATGCCTTGAGCACAAAACCATATAGTACAGACCCTAGAAATGATCACTCAACACCTTGGACCACACTACAATAGAAAGAACCACCAAAAAAATCAAAATCAACTATTAAAACCATAAATTTTGGTACTTCCTATCACTAGAAACCCTTTGCAAATTCAAATTTAAAAATAAATGGCTACTTTATGGCGCTTGCAGTGAATTGGAGGTCAAAATTTAAATCTCCATCAACTTTAAGTCACGATTGTCTAATCTTCATGCCTCATGGGCTTTAAATCTTAACTCAACCACCAAAGGATTGAGAAACTTTAACTGGGCCCGCATTAGGAAGATCGACGGCTATCACAAGATCACATACCCATTTGAGATTCCATCAGATTATACACCCACTGCTAGATCAGGAATCTCCTTCCATCTCTGACAACCATCTGATAGGAAACAAAATCAGTGGTTGTGCAAGATCTTAAGCCTCTAACAAAACCCATAAGATTATACATCGTTTATCAATTCACTGACAGGCTCAAGACCCACTGACACATCTAGAAACCATGTCCCACTAATAGGATTCCACCTCATACTACGTGGACCAGTCAAAACACTCTGAATCAACTCCATCTGACACCAAGACCACTTCCAAAGATATGCCTGAGACAAATGTGATCAACAGCTGGTGTAAGATCTCAAGCCTCTAACAGATTCCATGAGAACTTACACCCATCGTTGGATGGATTACAGATGTCAGGACCCTCTAACCCATCAGAAAATTAGGTCCCACTGACATGCCCAAGTAAATGGATGGTGCATTATCTCAAAGGGGAAGAATATTCCTTAAGATCATGCACTAAACATAGATTTAAAAGCCTTCATTGTAGGCCCCACTGACAGGATCCCTCTCAGCAACACACTGACCAATGAGAGAATGCCAACTGTGCTAACATGGTATTGGACCCACTTGAAAAGAAAGACTACTTCACCTAATGAGATCAACGATGATCTTAAGATCTGAAGCCTCTGACACATCACTTGTGAACATACACCCATCATTAGATGGAGATGGTATCAAAGAGCCTGGCCCAAAAGAAAAGTAAAGCTGGAGACTTAAGAAAAATTAAGGCACTGACCTAGGAAAAATTAAAATCACTGGGCGCTGGGAACTTAGGAAAGATTAACCAGTGACTTAGGAAATATTTAAAGGGGACCCACCAACACATGAGACCTAACCGTGAACATGGTAAATTTGGTCATTTTAAATGACACATGCAAAATATAAGGTTTTAAGTTACCTGCGAAAAGGTAATGTGAAAATAAAATAGGGCCAGGGCAATTTCAAAGGGTTTTTCATGCAATGGCTACATTTTTTGAATATCTTACTTAGGGCTTTAACCAGAGACATGAAAAACATTGGAGAGACTAGGGGAAGAGAGCTAGAGCCATGAAATTTTTGGCACATGCTAACAGTGGCTCTATCTAGGGATGTATGCCTCCTACAGGCATAGCAGGGACTTAGAATCATTGGTTTAAAGCAGACCATCCCACAGGAAAAATTGCAGACAACATGGAACAAGCAAGGCAGAATAGGCAACAAGACCAAAAATTGATAGACTAGAACAAAATAGGGCAGGGGCAAGTAGCTTATTTATATAATTTACAAAATGTACAAACCTAACTATTGTTCATGGAAAATAGAATACCTCAATTGAAGTTTTTCTTCAAGAATTGTCCATGAACTAACAATTCCTGAATATCACCATTTAATTCTTTGATAATGTATGAATCTTGGCCCCATTTCTCATGAATTAGATATGGCCCTAGCTAGATGGGATCAAATTTACCATGTTTCCCCTTATCCTCCAGTCTAGCATCCCAAACTAACACCAAATCACCAGGTTCAAACTTTCTGTCAATAGTCTTCTTATCATATAAATTCTTAACCTACAACTACAATTTGGCATTCCATACAACTAATTCTCTTCTAGTCTCATCCAACCTAATGAGGTCCTCAATTCTCAACTGCATCTCATCATCTATGTCATCATCATATAGCTGAACAAATTTATACATTTCCAATAAGTTATTCTAAGGCATTCTTGCATGAATTCCATATACTAGGTCAAATGGTGCACAACCAATTTCCCTCTTCATAGTTACCCTATCATCCCATAGAGCTAATGGCAGCTTTGAATTCCATGCCCTCTTATTCTTTTCAAGAATCCTCTTTAGGATTTTAATCAAACTCTTATTAGTATATTTTGCCTGACCATTTCCTTGTGGATGATAAGGTGAGGAATTAGAAATCTGAATTCCCAAACCTTTGCAAAAGTCCTTATATTTAATAGACCTGAAGCACATGGCATTATCACTTACTATTCTCTCAGGGCACCCAAACCTTGTAACAATATTATTCATCATAAAATCAATTACCACCTTACTAGTTGCATTTCTTGTAGGTATAGCTTCTACCCACTTTGCAAAGTAATCAGTGGCAACTAAGATCCATGAGTGTCCTCCACTTGACTTGTTTGGTATCTCCCCTATGAAATCAATTCCCCATTGTTGGAAAGGAGCCTGAACTTCTACTAGTTTTAATGGCACATTTCCTAAAAATTTAAGCTTACCAGAGAACCTTTGACAAGCATCACACCTCCTGACCAATTGTTCTACATCCTTGAAGATTGTAGGCCATGAGAATCCTGCTCTCAAGATCTTATGAGTGGTTGTTTTACCCATATAATGCCCACCACAAACTCCCTCATGCATTTCTTTCAACAACTTGTTAGCCTGATCTTCATTTACACACTTCAAAAATATGCAATCCAAATTCTTCCTATACAATTTACACTTCACAATTACATAATTGATGGTGTGTAATTTTAATGTCCTTTTTCTGATTATCATTCATGTTATCTGGACATCTCATACTTCTCAAGTAATAGATGATATCTTGATACTAGATACAATCATCCATATCACATGTGTAATCAATTTCAGAATGATTTACCTGATTTGCATCAAGATTGGATTGGGCCATCAGTTTTTCCAATCCTTGTCCTCTAACCAACTTAGTAATCTGGACCTCAACATTGAATTATTGGATCCTATTGATCCATCTACATCTTCTTGCAGACACCTCTTGCTATGAGAAAATATCCTTCACAGCTGCACTTGGCACAAAAGGAATCACAGTTGCTCCCATCAAGTAACACCTAAAAGCCTTGATTTCCTTCACAAGTGCATAAACCTATTTTTCATTTATGTCATACTTCAATTTTTCATCCTGCAAAGATTTACTGAAAAATGCAATAGGCTACTCAAAACCATCCTTATTCTTTTGTAACAAAACTGCAGCAATAGTGTGAAAAGATGCAAAGGAAATGATATGCATTGGGAGATTATAATTAGGTGCCTTAAGCACTAGTGCATCTTTGATAGCCTGCTTGATACTTTTGAAAGCCTCATCAGGCTCACCCTCCCAATTGATTGCAGATCCCTTCTTCAACATTTTAGAAATAGGTCTAGTAACCTCTGCAAAATTTGTCACAAACCTCCTTAAGAAATTGACCTGAACAAATAAGGACTGAATCCCTTTAACATTATTTGGTCTCTAAATTTCATCAATGGCTACCACCCTCTCAGGGTCAATTCTCACTCCTTGCTTCCCAACTAAGTGGCCAAGCAACTTACCTTCAATGACAGCAAAAGCACATTTCCTTGTGTTCAAAGAAATGCCAAATTCCAAGGCTCTCACAAATATTCTTTCTAAATGAGTGCAATGGTCTTCTTCCTCCTTGGAATAGGTAGTTAGATCATCTTGATCTACAACAAGGAAATCATTTATGAAATCTGAAAAGGTAACATCCATTGCCCTCTGAAAAGTAGCACCAGCATTTGTGAGGCCAAAAGGCATTCTCACATAAACATATGTCCCCCAAGGTGTTGTGAAAGCTATCTTGAATTGCTCTAATTCCTTGACAATGACCTAATTGTAGCCAGAGAAACCATCCATCATAGACATCAATTCTGATCTGGTTACTCTCTGCAAAATAGCTTCAATATTGGGTAGACAATAATTATCCTTTAATGAGCTGATGTTCAGATTCCTAAAGTCCACACAAAGCCTAATGTCACCATTTTTCTTTCTCATAGGAACAAGGTTTGACACCCAAGAAGAGTGCCTTATAGGCTTGATAATTCTAGCATCTCTTAGCCTCATTAACTCTTCTTGCATCTTGGGTGCCAAAGTGGGATTAATAGGCCTTTGTTTTTGCCAGAAAGGTTTAACATTTTCTTTCAATGGAATAATATGATAAAAAAAATCTTCTCTATAAACCTTTAGGTCATCATATGATCATGCAAAAACATGCTTGAATTTTCTCAATAATTCAATCAAAGATTTCTTTACCTTTTGAAATATATCTCTACCAATGTGTACCTTCTTAGGTGCCTCATGTGTTCCAAGATTTATCTCCTCTAGATCAGCATGATCTTCTCTTTTGATATTCTTTTGAACTCTATCCTGGTTATCAAAGATAGTCTCCAAAACAACAAGCCCCTTGGGCACCTTGTTAGTTCTAAGCTGAATGACCTCATTGCCAAAGAAAACCTCCCTTCCTTCTACTGACTCAACCAAGGCTGAACAATCAAATTCCTAACCATGATACTGATCCTCACAACCCATAAACCTCAAGATATCATTATCATCATCAAAAACTTGCCAATTCTCAATATTATCTGGTATGCTAGGCCTAGCCTGAATTTCTACTTTAGAGATACTAGAAAATGTAATATCATTGGGATTGATTGCAATATTGGCTAACAAGTCAGCCATCTTATTATTACTCCTATCCTTCCACTCAATATTGAAGACATCAAAATGTTCAATCAAATCCCAAACTGCATTCCTATATTGTTTCAACCTCTTGTTCTTGGAAGCATATACTGACCTGACTTGGGACACCACCAACTCAAAATCACCAACAACACTTAATAACTTAATACCATGCTTTTGTGCCAACCTCAATCCTAACAACAAAGCCTCATATTTTGCTATATTTTTGGTACAAAAGAAATTCAATGTGAAAGAAAATTTGTAGGTATTTCCATCAGGAGAAATAAGTAAAATACCTACCCCTACACCATCTTTGCAATTTGCACCATCAAAGTACATTACTCACAAATCACCCTTCATAGAATTAGAACTTACCTCAATAGAGATAGGTGACAAAATAGGTTCCTCTTCAAATATAGGGATCTCTGCCCTAAAAGCATTAATATCAGTATCTACAAAACATGTAGTTTCATTATCAATATTTCTCTCAATCATGTGGCATACTCTTGGCTCTCGTTCAATCTTGACAAACTGATCATCAATCTTGAAAGTGGCATAGGACAAATCACACTATAAAATTCCACCCATGGCAGGACTCCACCTTCTAGATAGCAACATCCCATAATGAGGAGGGATATCCACCATCAAAACACTCATTGTTAACTCCTTCTCTGGATATGCTACCAGCCTATATGACATTGCATTGATAGTCCCAATAACTGGTACCTCCCTCTGATCCATTGCACAACATCTGCCTTGCATTGTATCAACTTTAAGGCCCAACTTCTCCATGATTTTGAAAGGCATGACAGTATTAGAGGCACCACTATCAATCATACAATTTCTCAACTTCATTCCATTCACAAGAACACTTAAAAAGAATGGATCAATATTTTCAAGGCTGGCATTGATAGAACTATCCAAGTATATTGGAGGAATTTGAGACACAATTCCCTAAGTAGCAACACCTTTCAAAGCCTTGTCCTAAGATCCATTGCATGCAACATCATTTTTATGAACATTACCTACCCATGCAATAGCTTTGTCTTTGTGTTCAAGGATCCTCAACAATTCTAACAATGGAACCTTAACTGTAATTTGGGATAATACAAATAACATATCAATAGGAGCAAAAGAAGGAATCTCAATCTGCACTGCCTTAATATCCTTTTGCTTATCTGACACATTAGGTGTATTGGCCACCCTCATTTTTTCAATCTTAGCCATTGTGTTAACTAGCCTCTCAATCTCACTAGAAATATTTTCAATTTCAACTCCCTTAGGCTCACAATTCTTACCTTTTACATTCTTGAATATCACCATGTGATCACCTTTCGATTTGTTCTCATTAGTCTCTCTAGAGTTGGTACTCTTTATGAACATTCCTGCAGCTTTCTCATTTGTATTCCTTGCCACCATGCCTCTAGTTTGCACTTGGGCAATCATTTCTACAGTAATCCTATCCATCTCTTCTTTAGAAGGTCTTCTCAAATTTACTGGCTCAGACGAAGAGTTCATATTACATGTCTTCCTATCAATGTCTTCACTATCAGAAAAAAATTCTTGATGAAAAAGGGCCTGATTGTGTCTCTTTACATATACATCTGCCTCTTCATAAAAATCATAATCATCTTCATATCCTAGATATGAAGAAGCCATGTTGCATCCAACATCATCTTGATCTATCTCCTCATTGCCACAATCCTGATTTACAGCCATAGAATGTGTAACCACACAATGCTCTACAGAATGAGGGGACTGGCATGCAACACACCAAGG
This sequence comes from Chamaecyparis obtusa, assembly GCA_027943335.1. NCBI lineage: Eukaryota > Viridiplantae > Streptophyta > Pinopsida > Cupressales > Cupressaceae > Chamaecyparis > Chamaecyparis obtusa. Next base: position 117,569 of record BSBK01004959.1, on the reverse strand, counting down.
TATGTCCTCCATGACATTTGTTGAAGCTTTTTGTAGAGGGTCAGGGACACCTCTATCATTGTTTCCTCTTACAATAGGGACAATAGGCTTGCCATCCTTCCATTGGGTGTTGTAGGGGTAGTTCTGCAATCTATTTTGCTTATTGAAATTATTGTTGAACTGAGGCCTCTCATTGGAAGGAGCACTAATGTTCCTATTTATAGGTTCCTTCAAATCCTTCAATGTATTAAGCACCTTATAAAATTTATCTTCCTCTTGCCTCCTAGCTCCAACATTCTTATCATTTTCCTTTTTGTATTTCTTGTCCCCAAACAACTTAGGGTCATCTCTCTTTCCACCCAATTTCCTTGATATTTTCATATTGTTCTCAATATTGACAGCAATCCTAAAAGCATCCCTAAGAGTTCTTGGTTCTTTGTCCCTCAATAAATATCCCATTTTCCATCAAATGAATTGAAATATGTGGTCAGACAGACATTGTCATCTAACCGCATAACTTGGAACAACTTATGCATACCCTTCTAAAATCTCATGTTGAATTCAGCTGCAGATTCATTCTGATTTTTCCTTATGGTATTGAATTCATTCAACATGAAACTAGCATTAGGCCTATCACCACACTTCTCTTTAAAACATCTCTCAAAAGAGTCCCAAGTATCAATACATTTATCAGGAAGTCTCTTAAACCAATCTCTAGCATCCTGTTAGGCCAATTTTATGTCATTGCAAAATCTTCCTAATTGGCCTATTTTCCTTGCAAGTGTTCTTCATTGCCTCCTGCCCTGTGTTCTCCTTGTTGTCACCTAGCTCTGGTCCAAATTTCACATGCTGAATTGCAACATCCAGAAAAATATTAAAGCTTTGGGGTCCGTGGGAAACAAAATTTAAAAATTTGCCACAGTGTCGAAAACCCACAGTGTTTTTAGAAGTCCACGATGTTTTTGGTCTATGTGTTTTTAGCCTTCATTGTTTTCAACCTTGTGCTTCCTAATTTTGTGCACTTATCCTTTGGCGTCAAAAACTCTATGTGTTTTTAGTCTTCCGTAGTGTCAAAAACCCTATGTATTTTTGACCTCGCAGTTTCTTGTTTGTTGGTTGTTTCCTAATTGCACAGGTGCGATGACAGGTGGGCCCGGGATTTCAAAGGCTCATCTCTGATTGGCTATTGCATGGTTGCATGTCAAACTTTTTTGACATGCAATTATGTGACCACTTGGAATCTATCCACATGGGTCCTATTTCTTCCTGATGTTCTACTTGGCAGGCGGTTAAGCTTTTCTTCTGCGACTTGGTGACTTGCGGTTACCGCTTGGTCTCCTGATTCTGGTGATTAATCCCTAAGCATTTAGTGATCTAGTGACTATGTTGTTGTGCAATCTCTTCACCCTTGGTGGCTATCTGCTAACATCCAGCGACTTGGCTAGTGGTTAGTCACGTAGTCGTTGAATGCCTAGTGATTAGCAGGCTAGTTTCTTCAAGCGGTAGGAAAGGAGATCGACGGTCGACATGTGATCATAAGGAATATTCTTTTCCCTTACGATCATGTGCCTGTCATTGATTCTATTTGTAGAGCGCGATGGTCCTGGTGTCAGAAGGGGGATAGGTGGCACGTTCATATCATCTATCGCTTGGCCGCATGTCAAACTTTTCTGACATGCGATCATACGACCACTTGTCACGTGTCCCTGGGGCCCATTAGCAGGGTGGTTGGAGTTTGGTTGTCGTGCATGGTGGTGATGTGATAGCTTGGGGTTGGCTATTGCATGATTACATAGCCCAATCTTTTGGCTATGTGATCATGCAACTAGTCGATGCCTGTCCCTAGGGCCCGATGAGAGGTGATGATGTGGCATCTTCCTATTGGTCTGTGTGATGATGTGGCACTATCTTAGTGGGGCTTATGTTAATGATTTAAATCAATGGTTGGTGTGTGATCACAAGGAATATTATTTCCCTTTGCGATCATGTGCCCACTGTCTAATTTGATGTCGAGGGTTTTGTTTGTAGTGGGCCTGCATGTTTTTGCTGAGTGGATGGCGTGGCAGATCTAGTGGTTGGTGCATGATCTCATGGGAGGTGTCAGACCCCTTGCGATCATGCTCTCGCCATTCAATTTCGAAGGATTGCAGAGCGTGGGTCCAGTGTTGGTGATGGGATGGTATTCAACAAATGGTATTGCGACAGGTGGCATCAGGCATCACGGTTGCAGAGTTAATGGTGGGGTCTGAGGTCTAGTGGAGTGGATAAAGTTTAGCGGCCTGACAGATTTGCTTCTTGTCGCGGGTTCATGGGATGATTTGGTGGTAGCGCTATTCTTTCTATGAATTGGCAAAAGTCCTTTGTCGCCAGTTTGCCAAATGACTTATGTGGGCTATTTTAACATGTGTGGTCGTGTGTTCACGGGATTCAACTGTAGTTAAGATTTTCATTCGGTGACTGGGATATTGCCTTGTCGCCAATTCACAAAATGAAACCCGAGGTGCTTGATGGGTTAGAGGATCTAAAGCCTGGGAATGATGAAGAGATCTAATGGCAGGGATATAAAGTTGATCTTGGTTTAAATGAGGACTATCGGTTCACTTCTGGCACCATGAATATAGCCATTGCCTGTAGTTTTGAATTTTTGGACATTTCCAGCAGCCTGTAAGGATAGGAATTGATGACAAAAATGGCTAGATTTGGTGAATTTGAATTTCTCTTCCATTCCAGTGTGGTCTAGGGTGCTATGGTAATTGCAAGGATTTGTGTCATGTGGAGGAGGACAGTTTTGTTGGCTCGAGGCATGATTTCAAGGTGTTTATTTTGCCTTGTTCTCTTAGCGGATTTGTGATCTTCCATCCTTTGTTCTAAGAATGATGATGATTGGAGATCATCTTTGATCTATTTCCTTGAGGTTCTTGGTTTCCTACCCCTATAATAAATTCTGATGTATTCTTTTGGTTGGTTGGGTAGTTGAAACCCTTGCCCTAGCTGTCCGTATCTTGTTGCATTCTCTTTGAGAATTCCAAGGCAACTAGTGGTATATGTAGTCAAATTTTTGACTTAGAAAGGGTTCTAAATTTTGTCAGTTCCAATGAAGGTTTTGTTCTTCATATTTCTCCTTCTCTCTTTGTATAGGGTGTTCTACTTCCATTGTTGGTTGAGAGAATATAATGAAATTGTAATAGATTTGTCTTTTGTATGAGATTGCAACATACTTGTTCTTGTATCAGATTGTCTCCATTTAAATTTTGAATCATTAATCATACATCAAGGGTGTTTGATTTATCTATTTGCATTGCCTAAGTTTTTGCAAGTGGAGTTGTCTTCACAGGGATAACTGTTTCAGAGTTAGTGTTCAGATATGTACGAGCTAGGGTATCAAAGATGCATCATGCTTGTCTTCCAGTGGATGCTGGTTAATGTATTGCCTATTCCTAGGTCTTTCTTTGGATAGGTGATAGCATATCTGGGTGCACAGGTGGTTTGGTAATGTATGATTTGGTCAGGGTGAGTGTGTTGTCTTCTTGTTTCATAGCCCTGTTGAAGTGAGGTATTTGACTCTGTGGCCCATTGGATAAGGCACTAGTTTATCAGAGACTTAGGGTGTCTCAGTAGTCCCTTCAAACTCATTTTAAAATCATTTGATTTTTGTCCCACCCTTTCCCTTTACTATTGTTAGGATAGGTCTCTGGTTTTCATACTCACTCCATGCAAGTAGGGCTATTGCATGAGATATTGGCTTCATTGAGGTACAGGATACCTAGGAGTTTGAGAACCATTCCACATTAATTTGTCTATAGGCCTTTGGTTTGTCATGAGGTGTCTAGAATGTGCAGATAAGGCAATACCTACCTGAGTGAATATGGAACTCAAAGAAGAAGGAGGATTTCTCTCTATCCTCATTAATTGGTTTGTTTTCCTTGTCAAGCTTGAGTGCCTAACCAGTGTTCTAAGCCCAACTATTTGATTCAAGCTTGGTCCTATGAGGAAAAGCACCAACATATCCTCCATTAGAGATTGAACAAATAATTTCATGACCACATCCTCATGCTCTACCTCATAATCATTAAGTATATCAACAAATAACCTAAGATGCTCCTCACAACTAATAGCATTATTACTAGCAAACTTAGGTACCTTATCTCTAATATAATTTGGAAAAACATTTGGGTAGCCAGGAATTCCATAAAAACTAATTTGCCTATAGCCTTCTAATTGCATAGGTCTTCTTTGAAAACTTGAACTAGTGTTAACCCTAGGATCGACATTAGCATTTACATTTCTATCTACTTGTGCATTTGACTGCTACCTAGGATCAGCACCTATCCTAGCAAATGAAGAAAGAATTGAACTAGTAGCATTACTAAGTGGAATAGTAGTAGTCATAGATGGCATACCTAGTTCAGTAGTAGATGGGCCAAGAGCATTAGCTGATGAAGCCTTCAAGAACTGGATCTTTCTTCTTTTTTCTGCAATGGAAGCTTCAATTTCAGCCTTCTCTAATTCTCTTTCAAGGTCCTCATCTTCTTTTCTTCTTCTCTCCATTTCTATGTCCTTATTTAAATTGGGTGGTGGGACCCCGAGTATTGTCAATGATTTACTTGTTTGATGTCCCACCATCTTTTGCTTTCCTTTCTCACCAGTGGCAACATCAGGCCTAGTGATCTCATGCTGATCTTTATCTTTAGGCAAAGGAACATAACTTTGCACTTGTCTAACCACAGGGTCCTCCCTATCAAATTCATGATCTTGTAGTAAGTGCTCTTGCTCACTCATCAAGGCATCAAGATCACCAAAAACATCATGCTACAAAGTTTTAGGAGTAGAAGCAAGCATCTTGTTTCCCTCCTTCATTTCATTAATCTTTCTAAGGAGAGACTATCTTTCTATCAGAGCATTCACCTTTTCAGCCTCTCTCTCCTCTTGTAACCTCTTATGTATGGCATCCTGCTCTACCATCTGTAACCTTAATGCATTTAAATCATTAGGATCTACCATAACGTCATCAGAACCTAATGACACATTCATATCAGAAAGATTTTGATATGGGAAATGGACTTGCCTAGGTCTCATGGGTTCTCTTCTAAAATTATCTTCATCAAGATCTAAATCAATCTCCAAACCCATCTCTCTAGCTTGTTCATTTTGACTTGCAGGCAATGGACCTTTGTCCTGAAATACAACATCTAGGGTATCATAAAATCTATCTTCAAAGTGACCACCATCTGATCTAGAAACTCTGTCCTGTGAACCATCCTCACTTGAGGATACATGTGGTGCTCAACCTCTAGTATTTCTTTGTTCTCTTATGGGATCACTAGTAGTCTTACCATTCCTTCTAATCCAACTCTTCTTCTCTTATCTAGGCAATTGCTCCAGAGTGACCTCTGAATTTTTTCTAACAAAAGACCTAGTATTCCTCCTCTTGTCCATGATTTACAATATATAGCACTATTTCTAACCTTTTTGAGTTGCCACCCACCTAGTTGGGAAATATTTTAACTAAATACAATAGGAAAACAAGAGTGCACTTAAAACCTTTATATCTATCTGGTCAACAAAATATTTTGACTTTACAATGTAGTCCCAACCAGAAGTCCTAACAAATATACTGCTTCATTGTTGTTCTCCCCAGTAGAGTCACCATTTTGTTGGGAGTTTCCTTTGATCTTCACTTGTAGATTTATACTTTGATGGATAACTTTAATATAACTTTGACTATATCACCACTCCAAAGTCTACAAGGTCGAAGAGGACCAATTAACAAGGATCAAGAGAGATCCTCCTACACTTTGAGCCTCAATGCTCAGGCGGGTGTACCCTTGATTCACTTCTGAAAAGGAATCACTAAATGATATACAACTATATACTCTTTACTAACTGCTTTAAGATTTTATCATTTGAATGTTTGTGTGTGGTTGATGACAATGAAATGCCTCCAGAGGATGGGCCAGTGCCTTAACCTAGGGAAAAGAGTCACCCAATTACATACATCAGTTGAATACATTAATTCAAACACAATTGAATCCAAGATAAGTGCTTTGCCTATTACCCCTCTCTCTCAGACACAAGGACATCAAATTCCTTCTTGGTTGCAAACTCACTGAACCCACCTAAAAGACTTTAATCCTAACTTTGTTAGGAACTCAGAGATGACTTCACAATACTCTTTGTTTACCATATACTAATACACTTTGTGACATTAACATATATGAGCTTAGAACCGAAACAAGAAGATATGCACAAATGGAAGATTGGAACTCAATAACATCCTCATTAATATATTCAAAATCAATACATAATCAAAACAACTCAAGGATAGGAAAAGATACAAAATCCACCTCCTCTATCAGTAAAACACCATGGACAACTAGCCTAGGACCAAAGAAAGTTTTGGAACCCCTACTTAGTTAAAATTTTGTAACTTATACTCCCTAGTCATCTTGGAATTCTCAAAGAGAATGCAACAAGCTATAGATGACTTAGGGTTAGGGTTTCAACCACCCAACCAATTGGAAATAGTCATAAAGTTATTACAGGGGTGGAAACCCAGGCAACCAGGAGAAATAAAATCCTAGAATGATCCTCAATCATAAAAAATTCTCTATGAAGGTATTGAAAATCATGAACAACACTAAAAAATTCAACCTTGCAACATGCCTTGAGCACAAAACCATATAGTACAGACCTTGCAAATGATCACTCAACACCCTAGACCACATTGCACTAGAAAGCGCCACCAAACCAATCTAAATCAGTTGTTAAAACCATAAATTCTGGTACTTCAAGTCACTGGAAACCCTCTGCAAATTCAAATTTGAATATAAATGGCTACTTTATGGTGCTTGCAATGAATTGGTGGTCAAAATTTAAATCTCCATCAACTTTAAGTCATGACCATCCGATCTTCATGCGTCATGGGCTTTAAATCTTAACTCGACCGCCAAAAGACTGAGAAACTTTAACCGGGCCCGCATCAGAAAGATCGACGACCATTGCAAGATTGCATACCCATCTGAGATTCTATCAGATTACATGCCCATGGTTAGATCAATAATGTCCTCCCATCTCTGACAACCATCTAACAAGAAACAAAATCAATGGTCATCGCAAGATCTTAAGCCTCTGATAAAACCCATAATATTATACATCATTCATCGATTCACTGATAGGATCAGGACCCACTGACACATCCAAAAACCATGTCCCACTGACAGGATTCCACCTCATACTACATGGACCAATCAAAACACTCTGAATCAGCTCCCTCTGACACTGGGACCACCGCCAAAGATATGCTTGAGAAAAATGAGATTAACGGCTAGCATAAGATCTCAAGCCTCTGACAGATTCCATGAGAACTTACGCCTATCATTGGATGGATTACGGATGTTAAGACCCTTTGACCCATCGGAAAATCAGGTCCCACTGACATGTCCAAGTAAGATTCAAAATCAATGGATGGCACATGATCTTAAAGGGGAAGAATATTCCTTAATATCATGCACTGACCATAGATTAAAAAGCCTTCACTATAGGCCCCACTAATAGGATCCCTCTTAGAAACACACTAACCAATGAGAGAATGCCAACTATGCCAACATGGCAGTAGACCCGCTTGAAAAGAAAGACTACGTCACCCAATGAGATCAATGACAATCTTAAGATCTGAAGCCTCTCACACATCGCTTGTGAACATACGCCCACCATTAGATGGAGATGGTGTCAGAGAGTTGGGCCCAGAAGAAAAGTAAAGCCAGAGACTTAAGAAAAATTAAGGCACTGACCTAGGAAAAATTAAAATCACTGGGCATTGGGAACCTAGGAAAGATTAACCGGTGACTTAGGAAATATTTAAAGGGGACCCACCGACACATGAGACCTAACCGTGAACATGGTAAAGTTGGTCATTTTTAATGGCACATGAAAAATATAAGGTTTTAAGTGACCCGCAAAAAGGTAACATGAAAATAAAATAGGGCCAAGGCAATTTCAAAGGGTTTTTCATGCAACGACTACATTTTTTGAATATTCTTCTTAGGGCTTTAGCCAGAGACATGAAAAAAATTGCAAAGACCAGGGGAAGAGAGCTAGAGCCATGAAATTTTTGGCATGTGCTAACAAGGCCTATCACCATACTACTCTTTGAAACATCTCTCAAAGGAATTCCAAGTATCAATACATTTATCAGGAAGCCTCTTAAACGAATCTCTAGCATCCTCCATTAGAGATTGGACAAACAATTTCATGACTACATCCTCATGCTCTACCTCATAATCATTAAGCATATCAACAAATATCCTAACATGCTCCTCACAACTAATATCATTATTACTAGCAAACTTAGGTACCTTATCTCTTATATCATTTGGAAAAGCATTCAGGTAACCAGGAATTCCATCAAAACTAATTTTCCTATAGACTTCTAGTTGCATAGGTCTTCTTTGAAAACTTGAACTAGTGTTAACCCTAGGATTAACATTTGCATTTACATTTCCATCTACTTGTGCATTTGACTTCTGCCTAGGATCAGCACCTATCCTAGCAGATGAAGAAGGAATTGAACTAGTAGCATTACTAAGTGGAATAGCAGTAGTCATAGATGGCATACCTAGTTTAGTAGTAGATGGACCAAGAGCATTAGCTGATGAAGCCTTCAAGAACTGGCTCTTTCTTCTCTTTTCTACAATGGAAGCTTAAATTTCAGCCCTCTCTAATTCTCTTGCAAGGTCCTCATCTTCTTTTCTTCTTCTTTCATTCTTTGTGTCCTTATTTGAATTGGGTGGTGGGACCCCTGGTATTTTCAATGATCTACTTGTTTGATGTCCCACCATCTTTTTCTTTCCTTTCTCACCAATAGTAACAACAGGCCTAGTGATATCATTTCCATCTTTATCTTTAGGGAGGGAAGCATAACTTTGAACCTATCTAACCACAGGGCCCTCCTAATCAAATTCATGATCTTGTAGTAAGCACTCTTGCTCTCTCCTCAAAGCCTCAAGATCACCAAAGACATCATGTTGCAAAGTCTTAGGAGCATAAGCAAGTATCTTGTTTCTCTCCTTCATTTCATTAATCTTTCTAAGGAGAGACTATGTTTCTATTAGAGAATTCACCTTTTCAGCTTCTCTCTCCTCTTGTAACCTCTTATGTATGGCATACTTCTCTACCAATTGTAACCTTAGTGCATTCAAATCATCTGGGTCTACCATAATGTCATCAGAACCTGATGACACATCCATATCAATAAGATTTTGATATGGGAAGTGAACTTGCCATGGTCTCATGGGTTCTCTTCTGAAATTATCTTCATCAAGATCTAAATCAATCTCCAAACCCATCTCTCTAGTTTTTTCATCTTGACCTGCAGGCAATGGACCCTTGTCTTGAAATACAGCCTCTGGGGTATCATAAAATCTATCTTCAAAGTGACCACCATCTATTCTAGAAACTCTATCTTATGAACCTTCCTCACTAGAGGAAACATGTGGTACTCTTCCGTTGGTGTTTCTTTGTTCTCTTATGGGAGCACTAGTAGACTCACCATTCCTTCTGATCCAAATCTTCTTCTCCTATCTAGGAAATTGCTCCAGAGTGACCTCTAGATTCTTTCTGACAAAGGACCTATTATTCCTCATTTTATCCATGATTTACAATATGACATTGGTTCTAACCTCTTGATTCGCCACCCACCAAAGATGGGAAATCTTTAAAACTGAATACAATAGGAAAACAAGAGTGCACTTTGCAACCTTTATCTCTAGACTCTCCCCAGTTGAGTCACCATTTTGTTGGGAGTTCCCTTTGATCTTCAACTTGTAGATTTATACTTTGATGGATAACTTTAATATAACTTTGACTCTATCACCACTCCAAAGTCTACAAGGAAGACGGCCAATTAACAAATATCAAAAGAGATCCTCCTACACTTTGAGCTTTAATGCTTAGGTAGGTGTACCCTTGATTCACTTCTTGAAAGGAATCACTAAATGTTATACCAATATACTCTTTACTAACTGGTTTAAGAATTTGATCATTTAATTGGTGTGTGTGTGGTTGATGATAATGAAATGCCTCCAGAGGATGGACCAGTGCCTTAACCTAGGGTAAAGAGTCACCCAATTACATACATCCACTAAAGATCTTAGATCAAACACTGCTGAGCTCATGATAAGTGCTTTGCCTATTACCCCTCTCCCTCAAACACAAGGACATCAGATTCTTACTTGGTTACAAACTCACTGAAGTCACCTAAAAGAATTTAATCCTAACTTTGTTAGGAACTCAGAGATGAATTCACAATACTCTTTGTTTACCATATGTTAATACACTTTGTGACACTAACATATATGAGCTCAGAACTGAAACAAGAAGACATACACAAATGTAAGATTGGAACTCAATAGTATTTTCATTAACACATTTAGGATCAATATAAAATCAGAGCAACACAAAGATAGGGAAAGACCCAAAATCCAACTCCTCTTTCAATATAAAACCATCAACAACTAGGGACCAAAGAAAGTTTTGGAACCTGCACTAAATCAAAATTTATGCTATAAATACCCCCTAGTCATCTTGGAAATGCAAAATAGGTTGCAACAAGCTACAAATGACTAGGGTTAGGGTTTCACCCACCGAACCAACCAGAAATGGTCACAAATTCATCATAGGGGAAGAAAGCCAGGAAACTAGGAGAAAGAAAATCCCAGAGTGATCCATAATCATGAGAATCTCATAGAGAAGGTACTAAGAACCACAAAGACATCCAAAATTTCAACCCTTTCAATCACCTGCAACATGCCTCGAGCACAAAACCACATGGTATAGACCCCTGCAGATGATCATGGAACACCTTGGACCATACTGCAGCAGCAAGCGCCACCAAACCAATAGAAATCAGTTATTAAAACCATAAATTTTGGTACTTCCTATGACTGGAAACCCCTCACAAATTTGAATTTGAAAAATAATGGTCATTTCCAAGCACGAGCAGTAGATCAGCGGCCTACATTTGAAATCAGATCAACTTTAAGTCGTAGCTGTTAGATCATCCCTTTTCATGGTCTTTTAAGATCTTAACTCAACTGCCACCCTCAGGTTAACACTTAGCGACCATGCGACAAGGCAAATCCAATTTGTAGAATGAAATCTTAACTCACCACTTAACCCCGTGAACTAGCGACCAAAGGAAAATAAACTCATCCCGGTTATATTTGGCAAACCGGCGACAAAAGGCTTTCACCAGTTTGCAGAACATTTTTTACCTCTGCCAAGTTAGTTAGCGATTATGCAAATGCTTGTTTGCTAAATCGACAGTCAAATCGGAGCACCGCTATTTTATTATGCGAATAAAAAAACCCATTGAATTTTGTCAAGCCACTAACCTTATTTATCCAGGCCGCTAAGACCTTAAACTTGACTTGGGCCCACCTTATGCCACCTATTGTTACCTCATTTGCAGCTCATACTTGGTCACACTAACACAGGACCCACTTTTTGTAAGCCTTATAATCGAACGGTAGGCGTAAGATCTCATAGCTTTGACAAAACTCATGAGAACTTACGCCGACCGTAGATCTTTTCCTCGTCACTGATCTCTCTAACAATGACCCCACCTGCCACATCATCCATGTCGACCAATAAGATTTGAACAACACTGCACCACCTGACAAATGGCCCCACTGAGAACATTAAGCCGCTTGGAAGATCAGATGGCTGGCGCAAGATCTGAAAGGCTCAAAAGATTCCATGAGATCAAGCACCCGCCGTTGATCTTGACTCTTCTGATTGAGATATTGGGCCCACCTAACAACACATCCAGCTCATACAACATGGACCAATCATAGTACAACAAATCAACATATTTGGAAAATGGACCCACCAAAATAAAAAGGCTACATCACACAAAAGAATCAATGGTTGTCTGAAAATCTCATTGGTCTGACACATCTCATAAGAATTTACACCAGTCATTGATTCACTGCAAGTGTCAGGACCCTCTGACAAGCTGGCAACCCAAGACCCACTGACAACTGCCAATGTGTTAAAACATGGACCAATAAGATGTCACCATTTATGCATACGTGTCAACGGACCCACCTATTTGACAAGATCAGTCATAAAGAAAATCAATGACTAGCGTAAAAGTGCATAGCTCTGACACATCTCATGAGAATAAGCGCCCACCATTAGATTGAGATGGTGTCAGAGCCGGGCCCAAGAAAGAAATGAAGGCTGAAACATAAGAAATATTAAAAGGCATGACTTAGGAAAACTTAATTTCGCCGAGGTTAGAGACTTAGGAAATATTAAAGGGGGCCGATATAAAACCTTAATCGGATGATCACAAGACATGAAAAAGGTTCATGTGATCATGCGACAAAGGGATAACAAATTTTAACACATGCGCTAAAGGACTTTTAAGTGGCCTGAATAAAGTAACATCAAAATAGAACAAGGCCAGGGTTCTCTAAAGGGTTTTTCATGCAACGGCTACATTTTTGAAATTTTGAACTAAGGGTTTATGCAAGGGACACAAAAATGACTATAGGGACCAAAAGAAAAGGGTTAGAGCCATGAAATTTTTTTGCACATGCTAACACAATGGATTGTGTCAAGGCCATTGATCTATGTTTAGCAAGCTGACATCCACCAGAAATTGCCAAAATGTTACCCTAATTTTCATGTGCATGCAAATTTTTCTTAAACCTATTCCAAAATCTTTGTTTTCACCTTGCCAAGTGTCCCTGAAAAATTTCATAATTTTATGTTTGGTTTCCTGGCCTCTACAAATTTTCTATTTCCTTGGTCTGCAGTTTAAAAATTTGAAAAAAGTAGTCGTTAAAGCCAAAAAAACCCTAAAAAGCCGAAGCCTTCGTTCCATTTCATTGTTACTTTATTAGCCACTTAAGTTCTTAATTCTCCATGTGTGCTTTTCATTCATTGGCTGGTCGCTAGTTCTCCAAGTCAGTTAGTAGTTACCTTTTCCTTCCAGCAATTCAGTGAATGCCTTGTTTGCATAATACCCCAATGTTCCACAGTTAAGTCCTCAGTGGTTAGTGATTCAGTGGGTGGTCTATGCTTCCTTTAGTCACGTAGTCGCTTAAATTTTTGGCGGTCTTGGCTTGTGGGATCCCAGTTCAGCAAGATCGACGGTCGTCATAAGTTCACGAAGGGTTTGTTAGAGGCTTACGATCTTGTGATGACCGTAGATTTCCTTTCCCTACAATGCTTGAAAGTTGAGTGGGACCACTGCCATGTTTTCCTACATGGAGGCTTCCTATTGGTCGAGAGGTGGTGACTTGTCTCATTTTCAGAGTGGGCCCGAGGGACTGTGTAGCTTTAGATCCAATGATCGACCCATGATCTCATAGAGTTTTTCTGACACGTGAGATTATGTGCCAACTCTCGATCTTGATTTGTTGTCAGAGCTTCATTCGGTGGGTCCTTTCTTTCTAACATGCTTGCATTCGATTGGTCACTAGACGCACAACTGGAATATGTCAGTTGGGCCGTGTCAGAGTCTCTGTGGGGATGTCAGAAGGATGAAGATTGATGACTGGTGTATGTTCACGTAGAGGTTTTCTGACACATGTGATCTTACGCTGGCCATCAGATTTTTCAAGTCCTGTCAGTGGGTCCAATGCCAAGTTAGGGTGATATGCCATCTTCTTATCGGCTGAAGTAAAGATGAATGTTAGGTGGGACTAGTTTTGCATGTTACTGACTTGCTCAAATTTGATTGGCTACGGTGTGATGACAGGGACTCATCTATCAGTCTGATGTGTCATGGGGTCCCAGTTCTAAAAGGATCAGTAGCTGGCACATGATCTCAAAGAATATTTAGGGGCCATGAGATCATGGGCCCGCCGTTAGATTAGAATCTAGTTCGCAGTGGGTATGTTGTCAGAGTTTACCGAAGTGTTTGCTGATGAAGCAGTTCAGAATGAATAGAAGATTGGCATAAGGTAGAATGGTCCCAAGGTTTGAAGGTATTCTACGACTCAGTGACTAAGGATTTCTCTTGTTCGCTAAATTTAACTGGGGTCAACCGAAGGATTAAGCTATTCAGCGACTGCAGTGTTCATGTAGTCACTTAACCAAACCAGGGTTATGCGAAGTTCTTCATGACTTAGAGAAAAGTCTTCGGTCGTGTAGTCACTGAATGACTTAAGAAGGAAAAGCTCGAGGTGTGGCCAAAATGACAGGTGTGCCGACGTGCTCGATTTTCATTGGCCGCTGACTTCCATAGTGGCTTTGACTTGTTAGAGATGGGTTTTCAAGCTATTTTTAGGTGCATCACAATCGTTCTTCTATCGAGAAGGGTTTCTCATCGATGGTTACATTTTAAAATTTTCTGCTAGCTATTATATTTCAAAATTTGAATATCTCTACGAGGGTTTTTGCTATTCTTCTACTCTTTCAACCATGCATGACGTCAGGTAGCTCAGGAAATAAAGTCTCAAGATGATTGTGGTTGTGAAGATGATAGAAGTGACTGTTCACTAGCATTGTAGGGTCCTTTGTCATGTTTTCACAATAGGAGGTGCTAGAAAGAGTTGGCGCCACCTTACTGAACAGTACCGCTCCTAGGAAAATATGATCAGATTTGGAGCCTTCATGGCTTAGTGGAGTTGCAAGTGGGTTGGTAGGTCGAGGTTGTTGTGTCTGTAGGTGATTTCAGTTCAGAAGGATCAACATGCAAAGAAAGATATGATTTGATCATCAGTGTTCTCATAGATTTTCATAATAGGTGATCAGTACCCTAGGGTTTGATATCATTGTTTGTTTTTGTAACCCTAGTTAGGTTTTTGACTCCTACCTATGTGCAGTTGAGTATGTATATCTTATGTTTTTAGAGCTTTTCAGCTCAGAGTTAGACAATTGTAAAAGAATTTCATGTTTCTTAAGGGTCATCTGTGGTATTTTTCCTACCCTCTAGCTTATACAGTTGTAAATCTTTCATTGATTATCCAAACATTGTAGAGGTATTTTGTGACAATTCTTCATGTCCCTATGCTTCCTTGTTTGAATTATCTCTTATTGGATTAAAGTATATGATTTTTTCAGTGGTATCTTAGGGTTCCTGATCCCTCTTAATTTTTGTAATTATGTGTGTTATTGTGTTTGATCTGATTTAGATGTTTTTGTCGGTATACCTCATCCCCCTAACATTCTTGTCTCAATCCTACACCGAGTTGTAGAAGTGAATGTCTACTTGTAGGTCATAAGTTGTGTCTTATGTTCAGGCCCTCCTATGAAACACTTATGCAAGCCTATTTAGTAAGTTGTGACCTACTAGACTTAAGCCTTTCATTGATTCCATTCTTCTATACTGAGATCCAAACCCTAATTTAGGTGTATCACCTAGTAGGTAGTTTTCTTTCAAGTCATTTCCCTTCCCAAGCATTCCTTCTATCCCTTTCCCTCAAAAGTTTTACTTTCATGTCTAGAAGCAAATTAAGGTGATTATCCAAGAGGAACCAGCCTAGAACCTAGAGGTCTCATCTCAGTTAGCATAGGTCCCACAACTTGGAGATGATTCCCATGTTATACTAGGTTATCAAGACTATGAGAGCTTGAGACAATGGTGCAAACTTAGTGTATAATAGTCCCTATTTTACTACTGCTAAATTTTGGGGTAAAACCTTGCAAGTCTTACATAGACTCAACAACATGGTAGCGTTGATCTAATAACATAAAATACATTACAAATCCCAATCTCACAGTCTCAATGAAATAAACATTGTATAAAATAATATATGGTGCACAACATTAGCAAGCATGCAATGACAACAATAACACTGCATGATGCCTGAGCTCAAATTCAAAATAGTAAGTGTATTAATATATGTTTACATGATGCCAGATATTAAACAATGAGCTCATGAACAATGTATGATGCCCTAGCTTGTAGCCCGCAAGTCATCAAGACATTTCCTCATGAAATGATCATAAACAGGGAGTACCACATAGTGAATATCAACACCAAAACAAATAAAGAGAGATAAAAAACTTCACACAATTCCTTGAAGGTAATAGAAATGATGCCCTAGCTCTCAAAGCTCATGGGTCATCGAGCATTCCAAATGCTAAGATGTAAATAATGCCACTATTAGCAATACTAAGATGTAAAGAATGCCACTGAAATTGATTTAATGAGAAGACAAAACTTGAATGCCTACCTTCGAAATGAAAAGATGTAAATAATGCCAGTATTAAAAAATGAGCTCATGAACAATGTATGATGCCCTAGCTTACAACCCGCAAGCCATCAAGATATTTCCTCATGAAATGACCATAAACGGGGAGTACCACATAGTGAATATCAATAGCAAAAAAAATAGAGAGAGATCAAACACTTCACAGAATGCCTTCAAGGTAATAGCAATGATACCCTACCTCTCAAAGCTCACGAGTCATCAAGCATTGCAAATGAAAAGATGTAAACAATGCTAGTATTAAATAGTGAGCTCATAAATAATATATGATGCCCTAGCTTGTAGCCCGCAAGCCATCAAGACATTTCCTCATAAAATAATCATAAACAAGGAGTACCACATAGTGAATATCAACAACAAAACAAATAGAGAGAGATCAAACACTTTACACAATGTCTTAAAGGTAATCACAATGATGCCCTACCTCTCAAAGCTTGTGGGTCATCAAGCATTCCAAATGAAAAGATGTAAACAATGTTAGTATTAAACAATGAGCTCATAAACAATGTATGATGCCCTAGCTTGCAGCCTGCGAGCCATCAAGATATTTCCTTATGAAATGATCATAAATAGGGAGTACCACACAGTGAATATCAACATCAAAACAAATAGAGAGATCAAACACTTCACACAATGCCTTGAAGGTAATAGCAGTGATGCCCTATCTCTGAAAGCTCGCGGATCATCAAGCATTTGAAATGAAAAGGTGTAAACAATGTCAGTATTAAATAGTGAGCTCATAAAACAATGTATGATGCCCTGGCTTGTAGCCTACAAGCCATCAAGACATTTTCTCATGAAATGATCATAAATAGGGAGTACCACATAGTGAATATCAATAGAAAAACAAATAAAGAGAGATCAAACAATTCACACAATGCCTTGAAGGTAATAGAAATGATACCCTAGCTCTCAAAGCTTGTGGGTCATCAAGCATTCCAAATGAAAAGATGTAAACAATGCCAGTATTAAACAGTGAGGTCATGAACAATGTATGATGCCCTAGCTTGTAGCTCCCGAGCCATCAAGATATTTTCTCATGAAATGATCATAAATAGGGAGTACCACATAGTGAATATCAACAACAAAACAAATAAAGAGAGATCAAACACTTCACACAATGTCTTGAAGGTAATAGAAATGATGCCCTAGCTCTCAAAGCTCACAGGTCATCGAGCATTCCAAATAAAAAGATGTAAACAATGCCAGTATTAAATAGTGAGCTCATGAACAATGTATGATGCCTTAGCTTGTAGCCTATGAGCCATCAAGATATTTCCTCATGAAATGATCATAAACAGGGAGTACCACATAGTGAATATCAAAAACAAAATAAATAAAGAGAGATCAAACACTTTACACAATGCCTTGAAGGTAATAGAAATGATGCCCTATCTCTCAAAGCTTGTGGGTCATCGAGCATTCCAAATGAAAAGATGTAAACAATGCCAGTATTAAACAGTGAGCTCATGAACAATGTATGATGCCCTAGCTTGCAGCCCATGAGCCATCAAGATACTTTTTCATGAAATGATCATAAACAGGGAGTACCACATAGTGAATATCAACAACAAAACAAATAAAGAGAGATCAAACACTTCACACAATGCCTTGAAGGTAATAGAAATGATGGCCTAGCTCTCAAAGCTCGCGGGTCATCAAGCATTCCAAATGCAAAAATGTAAATAATGCCACTATTAACATTAATATTTTGGCATTAAATCAACAAATGCAATCAAAATGAAATTGAGTTAATGAGAGGACAAAGCTCAAATGCCTACCTTTAAGAAACTTTTACATCTTTTCATCAAATGACCCAAAAACATCAAAAATCATCATATATGGTCGCTAATAGCCAGCTTTGATAAGAATATGAATGAATGAAAACATACATAAGTGGATGAACATAAATAATGGAGGTACCAGACATTGCCTGATGTAATGAAGTGTTGACTGGGGTTCAATCCAGTATGCTCTTGTATGATCCAAAACCTTCAAGGAAGGAAAAGATGGGGTTAGATCCAAAGGATCTAAGCAATGCCTATCACCCTATTACTGATCCTCATCTATAATTATGCAAGTGTATAGTCAAGCCATACACTTCTAAAACAAACTATGCTGCAGAACATGGGTGCGTGTTAATGTGATTCAAAAGCTATTATGCAAGATTGTTTTATTATTGAGATAAGGATATCTTAAGTCTACAAGAATAAATGTTTTGAGAAATATTTAAATTTAATTTTGACAATAACATGAGGAGTCATATATTTCAAGTTTTAGTGAGATTTCATACCACACAGTGTTCGTAGATTTCATTCAATGCATTATTTACACTTGTATTGGTGGGAAAACTCTCAAAAACATGCAAAAGAGATTGAATTCAACCATGTTGTTTACATGACACATGTAGTTTACCTCAGCCTAAATCAGTGTTGCATACAAATCTGCGGACCTTGCATGGTATGAAGCCTCTCTGAAGCTTGAAAATGATAAGCATTATGATGCTAAGGTATGGTGTGGTAAGCACAAGTATAGTTTCTCGTAAGCTACTATTGGTATATATATATATTTTTTTTCAATAGTTGCAGAATCCAACTTCTTCTATACTTACACGTATGTATACATTTTGGGCTTAGCTTTAATGTCATGTAAATTTGAGTGAAATGGTATTAATAGTATTGATGTCCTTATTTGATGTGGCACTCCTCATTTATGATCAAATAGATAAAGCTCGAATGTCTACCTCAAGTGTCAGTGCCCTCTTCCCACACAGTATCGGCCTCTTCACCCATGCCAAACTCAAATGCCCTCTTTGTGCCATGCAAAAGTGTAGTGTCATCTTCATGGTAGCTCTTTAAATTCACAAATTACAAATGACACTTTTTTTTCTTTTCTTTTTTTTATAACCAAATGGGTGTCCAAAATTTAATGCATTATTACTTCATCATGATGATAAAAATTTCATTGGCTCAAAGCACATAGAATGTGGGTAGATGCATTGAATCTCAATCACTACTTCTATTCTATTTTGATGAAGAGGAACTATGTTATAAAAATTTAAAGGCATGAAATTTTATAACCGTACATATATTTTATGAGTATAACTATACAACAGAAGAGGACCCACATGCCTTGGTTGTTATTGGTCTATGAAAGGTTTTGGTTTGTCATTCCTAATTGAGATGTCATCCTAAGATTCAAAAGGACTATAGTACTAGTAGGGGCACCTAGGTAGGGCTGTTTGGTACCTAGTGTTCCTAAATTTTGGCTTGTATTGGCCTTAGCCAAGCCACTAGGTTATGGAGAAGCCTATTTGGTCTCTCTAGGTGTGCTAGCTAGTGTTTGTTCTTCTTTGTTCTTTTGAGTCCTTGGTGTGTCTTTTGGAGCCTCGTTGTAGCAGTCTTAGCCAACTTTGCTAGGTTGCCTGGCATAGGACAGTGTTCTAAAGTTGAACAAATGGCCTCTTTAATGTTTTAGAGATTTGAAAATTGCCTTTATGACCCTTACTCAATCAAGGATTGAGTTCTTTTGAGGTGTGTGTAGGTGGTTTGTCTATCCACCAAAAGTTGCTTGACAACTTTGAAAGTTGTCATGACAATTTTTCTTGCAAAAGCATGTAACCATCTCAAGAGATAGCTAGCCTGATTCATGGGCCCTAACACCAAGGAGGGAGATATTTAAGCTTTGAAAACCATAATTTGAAGTGTAAGGAAGAGTGTAGTACGGAGAGAAAACTTTTGGTTGCAGTTAGACTGTGTAACTAGATTTCCTTTGATAGAGATATACATTTTTGTGTTGATAGAAATAAGAAATGGATTGAATATCCGACTATAATGTTTTCATGTGATAATTGTTAATGTTTTTGAATTCCTAGGATAGCTATTTAGCATTTCATTTTAGTTTTGAGTTAGTCTTCATAGTTTTCTTTATTTTGGCCTGTCTCGGGTTACTACTGATAGAGCCTTAAATAATGGAGTGCTAGTGCACTCTCCCACCATACAATCTATACAGGTCTATGAGATTTGTGTCTAGACTCTTTTTAATATATGTTTTACAAAGGAGGGGCCCTAGAAAGTTCAGGATATATCTATAAACTAATGCCCTAGGCAAGCTATTAGTGTTTGGTTAGGGGTCAGTGTGCTATTGCAAAGCAGATAGAATGATTGAGGGCACTCAAAGCCTCAATCAAATGATGTAGAGGGGAGGTCAGATGCATGATCAAGCATCTCCAATGTAGAGAGAGCTTAGGGCATTGTGGATACAAGGGAAAATACTAAACCCTCACTATTATAGATAGTGAGTTACCAAACCCTCATTTAGAGCCCCATTTTCAGTAGGCCCTGTACGAATAGTATGGGAAAAGGAGACTAAAAGAATCTTAAAGCCCTCCCAAAAGGGTATTCAAATCCATAATTAGTTGGATGCTTTTCTCAGAGAAGTTTGGAGTTATTAGCAGAAAAAGGTTAATTAGGCCTACTAAACCTAGTAGCCTTTTTAGGAAAGACAACAAACAAAACTTTTTAGAAGGGACATAGAGGTTCCTAGAATAATGAACTTTATCATATTCTTGGTGTCATAGACTGAATGGAGAAAGGAGGAGTTTGAAACTTCTTAGAAGGGGACTAGGATAGCACCCTTAAGGCTAGGAGATTAGCCTCTTTGATTCTAGGAGGGCCTAGGATAAAGTTATAGCAAGGTCTATGTAACATCAAGTACCCTAGTTTGCATTATTAGATGATCTTGTTTGATTTGTGTTCATTTCATGCAAAGATACATGTAAAGGAAAATAAATTTTTGCATCTAAAGATTATATATATATATATATATATATATATATATATATATATATATATATATATATATATATATATATATATATATATATATATATATATATATATATATATATATATATATATATCACTTGTATATACTATACAAAGAAAATAACTTTGAGAAGAAAATGCAAGAGTACATGCATACATAAGAGGATGAATATAAATAATAAGGGTGCCAGACATTGCCTAAAGTGATGAATTTTTGACCCGTGTATGAATCTAGTGTGCCCCTGTGTGATCCATAACCTTCAAAGAAAAGAGAGATGGGGGTTAGATAAAAAATATCTAAGAAATAAATGGCATCCTATTATTGATCCTCATCTACAATTATGCATGTCCATAGTCAAGCCATACACTTCTGAAGAAAAAACCAAGCTCATAGTCTCAATGAAATAAACAGTGTATAAAATAATATATGGTGCACAATAGCAACAAGCATGCAATGAAAACAATAACATTGGATGATGCCCAAGGTCAAATTCAAAACAGTAAGTGTTTTAATGTATGATCTAATAGCAGCAACCTCATTGATCATTACCTTTCACTCCTCTATCATTATAGAATAGATAACTACCTACAACTATATTTCATAATTCCTCCTTTGAAGTATATATATATATCAAGTATAATTATGAGTTTATATCATATATTTAGTCTTAATAAAATCTTATAAAACAACATAAAACTAACCCAAAATACTTTGTCTTAATAAAATCTTAATAAAACAATATATTTAGTCTTAATAAATTAATACACTTACTATTTTGAATTTGAGCTCAAGCATCATGCATTGTTTATGAGCTCACTATTTGATTACCAGCCAATTAAAT
Source organism: Chamaecyparis obtusa (assembly GCA_027943335.1). NCBI lineage: Eukaryota > Viridiplantae > Streptophyta > Pinopsida > Cupressales > Cupressaceae > Chamaecyparis > Chamaecyparis obtusa. The sequence goes on along the minus strand of BSBK01004959.1, from coordinate 95,696 downwards.
AGGGACATGAGGTGCTCAAATAGTGATCTCATAAATAATGTGTGATGCCCTAGCTTGCAGCCCACAAGCCATCAAGACATTTCCTCATGAAATGATCATAAACGAGGAGTACCACATAGTGAATATCAACAAAAATAAAAATAAAAAGGTATCAAACACTTCACACATTGCCTTGAAGGTAATAGAAATGATGCCCTAGCTCTCAAAGCTTGCGGGTCATCAAACATTTGAAATGAAAAGATGTAAACAATGCCAGTATTAAACATTGAGCTCATGAACAACGTATGATGCCCTAGCTTGCAGCCCGTGAGCCATCAAGATATTTCCTCATGAAATGATCATAAATGGGGTGTACCACATAGTGAATATCAACACCAAAAAAAATAAAGAGAGATCAAACACTTCACACAATATATGTTGTTTTATAAGATTTTATTAAGACTAAATATATTGTTTTATGAGCTCACTATTTGAGCACCTCATGTCCCTATTTGATTGGTTGGTGCTCTGTTTGTTATATTGATCATTACCTTTGACTCCTCCTTCATTATAGAAGAGATAACTACCTACAACTATATTTTATAATTCCTCCTTTGAAGTCATAGGTTAGTTTAACTATTGGACAATGAGCTGATAGGAGTTTCGAATAGATTTGAATAAAAACTAAGAGTATTGAATTTTATCATGCAATGATATTGTTGTCATTGCATGTGTGCTTTTGTTGTGCACCATATATTATTTTAGACACTATTTATTTCATTGAGACTATGAGCTATTGTAGTTGACTATATACTTTTGGGGTTTGATCTATTGTAGTTGTTTCTTTTTCTTTGAATCATTGGTTACAATTACTTTTGATGCAATATTTGTGTGAAGAACAAGAACAAAATGGTGAACGAGTGTATTTGACAAACATAAACATGACACAATTTGTTGGGTTGATTGGGTTTTTTGGTACCATTTACATGGTCTGGCCAGATATTAAATAGTGAGCTCATCAACAATGTATGATGCCCTAGCTTGCAGCCCGCGAGCCATCAAGATATTTCCTCATAAAATGATCATAAACGGGGAGTACCACATAGTCAATATCAACACCAAAACAAATAAAGAGAGATCAAACACTTCACACAATGCCTTGAAGGTAATAGAAATGATGCCCTAGCTCTCAAAGCTCACAGGTCATCAAGCATTCTAAATGAAAAGATGTAAACAATGTTAGTATTAAATAGTGAGCTCATGAAAAATGTATCATACCCTAGCTTGCAGTCTACGATCCATCAAGACATTTCCTCATGAAATGATCATAAATGGGGAGTACACACATAGTGAATATCAATAGAAAAACAAATAAAGAGAGATCAAACACTTCACACAATGCCTTGAAAGTAATAGAAATGATGCCCTAGCTCACAAAGCTCGTAGGTCATCAATCATTCTAAATGAAAATATGTAAATAGTGCCAGTATTAAATAGTGAGCTCCTGAATAATATATCATGCCCTAGCTTGCAGCCTGTGAACCATCAAGACATTTCCTCATGAAATGATCATAAACAGGGAGTATGCACATAGTGAATATCAATTTCAAAACAAATAAAGAGAGATCAAACACTTGACACAATGCCTTGAAGGTAATAGCAACGATGCCCTAGCTCTCAAAGCTCATGGGTCATCGAGTATTCCAAATGCTAAGATATAAACAATGCCACTATTAACAATGCTAAGATGTAAACAATGCCACTGAAATTGATTTAATGAGAAGACAAAGCTCAAATTCCTACCTCAAGTGCTAGTGCCCTCTTCCCACATGGTGCTAGCCTCTTCGTAAATGTAAAACTTGAATGCCTTCTTTGCACCATGCAAAAGTGCAGTGTCATCTTCACGCCAGCTCTTTGAATTCACAATTTACAAATGACACTTTCTTTTTCTTTTTTTTTGTTTATAACCAAATGGGTTTCATAATTCGATGATAGTGTCGCTATTCCGACACCGTCAGGGGTACTTGCAAAAAAAAAACACAAAAAGAAAACACAAATTGTATTGGCATCAAAATTTGACCCCAAATGTTGTAGTGGTAGGATCTTTTCCACAACTTCACTTCTATCTATCTCTCCAGACTTTTGTCTTAAACAACTACCCAAACACCCCTTTAAATACTAATCATCAACCACAAGTCAGTTGGATGAAATAATTAAGTCTTACAAACAAATATTAAAGGCAATACAAGTCAGCTCTCAAATAGCCTTACAATTATTAAATTCAACATGTCAGCCTGTAACAACCGCTACTAGCAATAAATGCACCAAGTTGGCCAGCCAAATCACCAAGAACTCCAGTCGGTAAACTAGAACAATTGAGCATACCAAGCATTGCCGAGCACCAGTGTCAACCGAGCACTACAGGCATCACTGAGTAACACTTTCAGCGAGCACCAGAGGTTATCGAGTTTCTTCAGTGACCGAGCTTCTTTCAATGACTAAGACCATCAGTCAAGGCTGCAACTGAGTAACACCGGCCAAACAACACACCTCCATGTAGATCCACCAAGCACCCTAGAATGCCCCTACATCAAATCCCTATCCAAAAGATACCTACTTTCAAAGCCACATTGTGAATCCATCCAAGAGCTCAATCAAAATTGAGCTATTAGCAAAAAACCCTCTCCTTGAAAAATCTAATCCTAGTGGGACAAAGGCCAACCCTTCTAGGAAAAAGAAGATTAGAAACCCTAAATCCCCAAATGAGGAAATCCTCCTTGAAGAGGCCTTGCCTGATACAACACGCTCGAAAAGAAAAGTGGCTACCACTAAACCCACCCATTCAAAGGTGAAAAGTACCAACAAAAAGGTGAAAAGGATGAGCTCTTTTATTAACATTGATCATGATGAGGATATGAATGGGGAAACTAAACGTATGGAGGAACCTAAGCATGATGGTAGTTTAAGGAAGAGAAGGTATTCTCATCTTCGAAATAAGGAATATATAAGGGTAAAAAATTGAGGAGGAAGTGGTCTCTGAGATGGACATGGAGTACGAACCAGAAGAGGAGGATTCTCCTAAGAATACTAAAGATAAGGATTATGTTGCTGAGGATGAATAGCTAGAGGAAGAGGGAAAAAAAATTGATGGAGATAACTATGAATGTGAATGAGTTGGAGGATATAGTGAACATGATCTGTAAATCCCCCTCCCATATTAATAATCACCCCAAAGGGAACATACTGCCTTCCCTTGTTCTGGATGAGGAGAGTTCTTCCTTTAATCTCCAAAGTTAGATTAATGACTTGCAAAATAGAATTATTTCTATGGAAAGCTCCACTACTATGTTGGTGCATTAAAAAGATCAACTCAACAATTCCATTCTTTCTCTATAGGGTGGTTGATGGGATTATGAAGAAGGCTCTGTTCGAAGTGGTCACTAAGGAGAGTTGGTTAAAGAAAGTGGTGAAGAAGAGGAAAGAAAGCTAGATAAGTGAGGAATAACAACACAATAAGGATAATGAGGACTAGAAAAGATTACTCAATAGCCTTTCTAAAGATTGGGAAATAATTGATAGGTTTAATGAAAGATAAGTCTATTAGTTTTATTGTTTTTTGTTCTAATACCCTATTTTGTTTATATGATAGTTTTAAACTTAGCTCGGTTTTTTGGTTATCACAACATAGTTATTATTTTATGAACAATTGGAGCTTTACAAAGATGCACTTTTTTAGTTTTTATAGTAGTATGATAAATATAAACTCTTTAATAAGTTCGGTAATGATAAACTATGATAGTATTAAGGTTAGTAGTAGTAGCAGCGATAGATGCTCTTTGAAAGTGACTATGTTGGTTTTGTATTAATTTTATGGTTGGGGGTTTTTGGCTTTCTCTTGGCTATAATGACCCTAAGTAGGGATTCAAGTATTATTTCCTAGTATTTATTTTGTTGTAATCGGATTAGGGCCCTCTTTTTGGTGACTTAATCAAAGCCTTTTACAACTCTTCAAGGGATTTAATTTTTCACTTTTCTTATTAGTTATACCCCTTACTTAATCCTTACCTCTATGGATTTTAGATCTCTATACTTATCTCTTTCTCACAAGGTAATTATTAATCCTCACCCTTTTTAAATTTAATCTTCTCACAACTCTTCAATGATTTTTTGTAGTTATTTTCCTAAGCTCTCTATTATTGCATTGCTCATATTTTCCTCCGACAAAAGCCATAACTTGTACAATTGAAACAATAGCTTTTTCATTTTTATTTTGTCCTTCGTTTTCTCTTCCTTCTACCGATATCTTAGTCTTTCTTCCAATCTAGTTATCTTGTTTCTCATAATATGGTAAAGCTACATCTTTGCATCAACAACCATATTAAGTTTTTTTTTCATGTTGTAGCAGTATACACTCCAAAGAATACAATTTCATAGTAACCAACTTTCCGCTCAATGGAGTATAGAATCGAAACTATATTAAAAATATAAAAAAATAATAAACTATTAAGATATGGAGACAAGATCTTTATCAACAGTCTTATCTACATTAATGTGACTATTTAAAATATCGTTGAGCTTTGAGAGACATTCAATTATCAATAAATCTATTTTTAAATTATATAATTGAATTAGAAGTATGCATATTTTTACATTATTAATATGTTTATATATTGTAGTAAGTATTTTATAATTATTTTGGTGTAGTTGCATTCTACACTTTTTCTAGCAATGTACAACCAATAGACAAGTTTATCAAGGCTAGTACTTGGCATGATATCTTGTCAAATTCTTTTTGTAAGAAAACATTACCATCATGTCTTGTAATAAGTATATTAACAATATAGATGAAATTTGATGAAAAATAACCATATATCATCTAATAATGTGATCATAGTAATTATTAGAATTTCAACAATAATTTTTTCACAAATTTTTCTTTGCTTTATATTTATTAATACTGAAACTTTGTATTTAAATTGATGAAAAATATTTTACAAATTTTTAATGATCTAAAAATCAACCCATCTGCCTTTTTCTATTATAAATTATATTGAAGTTGAAATAATTTGAATAGATTTTTCTTTTCCAAAACATAGACTTCCCCATTAAAAATAAAGAAAAGAAAAAGAAAAGGATAGATTTAAGAAATGCGATCAAATGGAATTTATGTTTCTAATGGATAGAGATCAAAAAGTAAACGGAATCTAGAAACGTGAACCGTGAAAGGAATTTGGTTTATACTGTTCAATACAATTTGCTTGCCTAATTTCTGCTGACCAATAACTTAAATTAGAAAAACAACTGTTTAAGAAAATAATTTTGTGATCGATAGGCCCTTCCATGACATAATTAAAGCAAATTATTTAACATGCTTCATCTATGGTCAACTTAATTACGGAGAGTCTTGTACGAATTACTTGATAAAATATGATTATGTTTGCAAGCTTGTCGTGGGCTTTTAAAAGTAGAAGTAAACGCCGTCAGCATGATGCAGTGTAATCGCAATGAGAAATCAACTTTGAATGCAACTGCCTTAATGCGGCACAAGATTCTGACGAATGCGGTGTTCTCGTAGATGCTGGATTTGAAAATAATAGAGTTGGGTTTGAAGTATGAAAGAGAAGGAAACGGAAATCTACGAGATTCAATTGGCAAAGTAAGAGAATCAGAATTTCATGGCGGCAGCCGAGTTATCGTTTCGAAACTGTCCACAGAGACCGATCACTCAATTCACAACTATGTCACGGAATCCCATCCTATAAATTGTGATGGTTTGCACATTGGAGATTCAAACCATCCATTACATCTCTATCAAGAAGCTTTAAGCTTACTTCTTCCTTGCAATCCAAAATCTATCCTCGCCTGAAGCATTGGCTAATTGCCAGCATGAAGAGTAGTTATGCCAAAGTTGATGAAAAGAGTGTAGAAAACTCGAAAAGCAAAGGTGTGGTGCTTGCTCTGACATCAATTCTCGTTGTGGCCGCTCTGGTGTTTGTGGCTTGTGTCGCCTCAAACGACAACACTCATCATCATCATCATGCTTGGAGAACGGTCTCCAAAGTGGCGACCTCGGCATGTAGCAAGGCCCGTTATCCCGAGCGATGCATCTCGTCCATGGCTTCCTATCCTGCTTTTCAGACAGCCAAGCTCGACGATATCACTAACCTCGCTTTCCAAGTGAGCTTGCAAAGGGCTCAAAAAGCCCACGACTTCGCTCTCACTCTCCAAAACAATGTGATGAATGAAAGAGAGCGCGCGGCGTGGCACGATTGTTGCGAGCTCTTCCAAGACACCATCGATCCTCTCAACGTCTGCTCTCACAACGGTTCCTTATCGTTCGCCACTGACTCCCCCATTTGGCTCAGTGCTGCTCTCACAAACCAGGAAACCTGCTTGAACGGATTTCGTGATCTCAACTTGAGTGCCACCAATCCTATCAGAGATCTCATGTCCTCCAGAGCTGTCAATTTGTCAGAGCTCGTCAGCAACTCGCTCTCCATGTTCAAGCTCTCCACTTTGCCTACCAAGACCATTAATAACCGCCGCCTGCTATCCGTAAATAGCAACGAAAACGGAGATTTCTATTCTCCGCATGGCGATGAGAGTAAAGATGGATTTCCCGAATGGCTGTCAGTGGGTGATCGGAAGCTGTTGCAGGCTTCAAGCCCGGCTAGCCAAGCGAACGCGGTGGTAGCCCAAGACGGTTCCGGCAATTACCGAACAATTGCTCAAGCAATCAGTGCTGCGCCCGAGAAGAGCAGCACGAGATACATTATCTACATCAAGGCGGGAACTTACAAGGAGAACATCGACATATCCAACAAGATAACGAATTTGATGTTGGTGAGAGACGGCAAGGATAAAACCGTGGTGAGTGGAAGCAAGAGCGTCCAAGACGGCGTCACCACCTTCAAAACTGCGACTGTTGGTAATATTTCAAAACCAGTCCATAAAATAGTCTAGAATTCAAGTCCCAAATGAATTATGTGATTGATTTTTTCTTTTTGTGTTTGTGCAGCTGTTTCTGGCAACGGATTCATCGGAAGAGATATGACCTTCGAGAACACAGCAGGGCCAGAGAAGCACCAGGCCGTGGCACTCCGAGTGGGTTCTGACCAGTCGGCCATTTACAGGTGCAGCATCAAAGGCTACCAAGACACTTTGTATGTCTACTCCCTCCGTCAATTCTACCGGGAAGTTGATATCTACGGCACCGTGGATTTCATCTTTGGCAACGCTGCGGTCGTCATCCAGAACAGCAATATCATCGCCCGGCGTCCCATGAGCAACCAGAAGAACACAATGTCTGCCCAAGCGAGGACGGATCCAAACGAAAACACTGGAATTTCCATCCAGAATTGTGCAGTGTCGGCATCTTCCGATCTGGAAGGTGTGAAAGGTTCTATCCAGACATATCTGGGGAGGCCGTGGAGAGAATACTCGCGTACTGTGTTCATAAAATCCACTCTCGGAGATCACATTGATCCTTCCGGTTGGTTGGAATGGGACGGGAACTTTGCTCTGAGCACTTTATACTACGGGGAATACGGCAACACCGGAGGCGGCGCAGGAACGTCAAAACGTGTGAATTGGCCTGAGTTTCATGTGATCAGCAGCGCTACTGAAGCTGCCAAGTTCACAGTTGCTCAGTTCATCTCTGGGACTTCATGGATTCCAACTACGGGAGTCGCTTATACTTCAGGCTTGTAACAGATAGGCCTTTTGTACGATAGACCTGCTTATTGGTATTTTTGTTGCTATATTCAATTTATTGTTTAAACCTCGCCCAATAATTTACTTGCGCCATCACAGCAATCTGCCACAGCATAAAGCAAACACTCTTGAAGTTGCCATGTACCTTTGCTTTCTTTCCTTGCGGCAATTTATCCAATAATATGGAAGAGGCAATATTTAATTTAAGATGATGAAGAGTTTTATTTGTTTCTAATTAAATCTTAAATAAATGCACGTCTTATTATACAGTTTTTTACAAGGTGCTGTTAAGAGATTTTTTTAGATTTTTGGACCATTTTTATTATTAAATATTGAATAATGATCATTTGTTTTTGTTATTAGTTCATTTATTGGTTAAATCTAGTGAATAAGGTCTTATATCTTAAATAAACAATGTTAAAATTGTAGTATACTTTTAAATTCTTTTTTTATAATAATCTATGAAATCATGTAAGGCAATACATCAAGCCGTGTGACTTCAGTATTATTTGAAGATGGTGGATAGTTTTATTTATTTCTAATTGAAATGTAGATCTATTATTTATCATATAATAAACTATGTGAAATTGAGTAATAAGATAAGAAAATATATAAGCTATGTAGGATTGATTCTGAAGAAAATGTAAATGTATGTAACATGTTTGAGAACTCTGACTCATAATCATAAACTAAGAAGCTAAGCATATATCATTCAACTACCAATCTCTTACAAGGATTCATTCTTCTTTACTTTTTATTATGTGTATGCAGCTCAATGCTATATATCAATCCTCTCAAGAGGTAAAAATAATTACTCAGCTCTATCATTTACATATTCTATCTAAATATTTATATAGAGATTTTTTTTGTACTTTCTATGTTGTTTTTAGCAAGAGCATTATAGTTCTATGATAAACCTATTGACCACTACAATAAGGGAAAAAAATAAAATAACCCCTTCCATATTATAAAAGTAATTTCAGCCAATCAATTCACAATTCAAGGGTTGATGTAAAATGTTAACCAAATAGGCTTTGAAGGGTGGTCAATCTTAGTTCATTTTGTTATCTATTTTCATTTGATTTGTTGGGTGATAGCAAAGTACAATGGTAAAAAGTGGTTGAAATCCAATGCTTTGGTAAAATGCTTTGGTTAGGCGCAAACCATGCCACTTCCATGGGGATGTGAAAATGTTTAAAATGGATGTTTGTAATCTACCATTTCAATGCATCTTATTTTATTTCTCCTCTTCATTCAATGCAGAGAAGTCTTTCATTTACAATTTTGGGATCTCACTAGTGGGAAGAAAGTAGTTATTGGAATATTGTTAATAGGATGAAAGTAATTGTATGGATGCTATTACAACTATTCAATTTTTTAATTTAGAATATTTTAATGGTTTCAATTATTTGAATTCATTTGGAAACTGATAAGTTTCTTTATTTGTGCCTACAAAGATCCACCTCTATCTTGAACAATGATATTTTCTAAGCTAAAAATTTATGCATTCAACCATGATTTAACCTTATTGGTATCAATTTCAAACTTAGCTATTACTTTAATTTTTTTTTTTAATTCTAAATAATAATGAAGGTGTTATACAATGAGAGAATTTTATAAGTTGGAGCACAACAAGGAGTAGGTTAAAGAAATCATAATTCACTACCCTTTAAGTATAAGTAATATACAATTATTTCTTATCATGATCTTACACAACAATAATATGGAAAATTGATACCGTTATTAGCCATGACCATGAACACAATAGTCGTCATCCTTGAAATGGCTCAAATTTATGTCCATAAAGTTTCCACATTATATTCAATATTCATAGAGAAAAATTTGGTAAATATTATCTCTTAGTATATGGTAGTAACCCTTGTATGATTCATGGATCATGTGATAGAGAGTTAGCACTTTTGAAGCACCTTGGTGTAAAGAGAAATAAGGTAACAACAAATGGTATATTTTTTACTAGGAAAAAGGGAGTGTAAGGGATATTAAGTGAATGCGATGATGATTAATTTTTATAATTATACAAAGGTCTTAGAAGGATGTTCATAAAATAATCGTAAGGATGTGACACCAAAACATGTTTTTGAGATGCCGAAGAATGGTGACTCCCGTAGTTGAGACACATCATCCATGTTGTGCTAAGTTAGGTTTAAATAGTGAAAATAACACTTCTCATTGGGCTTTTAGGGTCAATTTTTGTTATAGCTAATGGGGCTTCCAAAGAATCATTAAAGACATCAAATGGATGAACTATGACATAATTAATTTTGAGGCTTATGAAAACAAAGGATGGAGTAATTTCCATCATCTCTAGATAGCTTCTTTTTTTGAGATGGTGATTTGCATGAAAAGAATATTTGTGTTGATTTTCTTTCTTTCCTTTATATTTTAATTTTAATTTTTGATAGTTTTTATAGAATGCATAAATATTTTGAAGATTGATTTTAAAGATAGGCTCAATATTTGGTGTTGAGCTCAACATGGATTGTTTTTTGTTAAGTCAATAGGGAGAGGGCCCTGATCTTGTAATAGAAAGAAAAAATAAAAAGGGTTTTTAAAAAAATAAACCCATATTCAAGGGTTTACCTAAAGGACCCACATCCTTCAAGGTTTTCATAAGGACCTTGATCCTTTTAGGGTTTTCACAAGGACCCTACACCTTTAAGACTAATCTATATAGGAATATAAAAGGATGGAAACCTAGCCATCCTACCCTTGGATCATACGTGGGCCTTCTAACTATAACTCACAAGTAAATTACATATCATCTTCTCACCTACATAACTCCTCACCCCTTTCGTAGTTGAGGATCCCCCCTTAATAGGAACACTAGAGAAGAAGAGAAAGACAATTCTTATGTAACTAACAAATATCTTCCAAATCATCTCCTTTCCAGCATAACTACTCGTCCCCATTAAAGATGAGAGATCCACCTCAATAGGAGCTGTAGAGGAGACAATAGGTAAAGAAGAAAACCACATACAAGCACCATCCCTATATCCATGTAGCAATAGTCACAAATGAACCACAAAGATAAACCATCAACCACCAGTAGTAGAATTTGGGCAATAAATGACCAGGTGACTAAAACTGATCATGTTCTACCCATTTTTTGCAATTCACAAATATAAATGACTAAATAAATGACCAATTTGGTCATCAGGTAAAATGAATAAATAAATGACCAATTTGGTCATGGGTAAAATGACCAAATAAATGACTAAATAAATGACCAAATAAATGACTAAATAATTAGTCACCCTAATAATAAAAATGACTAAATGAATGATTAATACTCATTTACACATTAACATTTGATAATATCATATACTCACATTCTTAGAAGTTGCATTTTAGCAATAATGTGTGTTCGCCAATAGACTTATTATATGAACATTATTCTGTGTGCTCTAATATTTTGTCCACCAATAGACTTATTGTTGCATTTCACATTAACTATTCTATATGCTCTATAATTTGTAGATGTTTCATTATTTTTTTTGTATCGACCCAAGGTGAACTTTAGTAGTTATGCCATTATTCAAATATTGTTGATACATATGTTTAATTTTCAGGCAAGGTCGAGCCAGTGAAAAGATTATTCATGGTTAGAATGTGCCAAGCGTGACTATTCATGTGTTATCACTAAAAGTTTGAATTTAATTATTTGTTATATTATTCATATACATTTATAAAATGCACTCAATGTTCTGTTCTCTTCTCAAACCTCTTTTTTGTATGTAGTGAATCCCAACAAATGGGATGCCTTACTATTCTTCAACCTGAACCAGATGCTACAATTTATGACACCAGTCTGCATGGTAGTTTTGACAAATGATCTGAAAAGTATGTAAATCTTCAAACATTTCTACAATTATAAATTTTAACATAATTACATCGAATTGCATTTGCTTAATGCAGTGGTTGGTGACAAGGGTTTAACAGCCTCCCGTGGATTCTATAAGTCTAGTGGTTGTATCAGGCATTAATAGTTTGAGCTTTTGGTGCAATGATGTCAACCACCCAATCTAATAGCATATACAGACTTCTCTGCACTAATTCAGCCATCAAGTGAAATCACAACTAAATAATTGGTTAGACAAATAAAAATGACTAAATAAATGACTAATTTGGTCACTGGATAAAAAATACAATTAAATAATTAGTCACACAAATAGAAATGACTAAATAAATATCTAAATTTTACCACCAAAATTTGATGCCAAAATCACATCAAAACAAAGGCAAGAGTAGAAGGTAAATACCAAGAATTTAGGTAACATTAGTTATATAGGCATCAAACAATTAGTAATTACTTGGTCCATACTATTGGGATAATATACAATTACACCCTATATTTACATAGGTAAATCATGAATAAGAGGACATATCAACTCCCTTGATTGATAGAATTATTTGTGATCTCTACATCATTCATCTCCTTGATTGATAGTATTATGTGTCATATTTCTCATTAGGATGAGTTTACTTAACACATTTTCGCTTACATGCAATTCAACTTCTTTTGAGATACATCTTTCACACCTTGATCTTTGCATGCTAGTGTGTAAATATTACAATTCGTTTCCTTTGTTTTACATACTCTTGAATACATATATCAAAATTTATTTATTTTCAAAACTAATTTAATTGTCTTAAATTAAAAATATAAAGTAATTCAATTGTCTTAAATTAAAAGGCCAGACAAAAGAATATGCATTTTCAATAGGCGGCAAAGGATAGAAGAATGGCAGGAAGTGAAATTCTAACATAACTTTGTTAATTAAGCCAATAGGCCTAATTTGTGTGGGATTTTAGCTCACAAAGCCCAGAAAATTATCATCCTTCTTCTACCGGCAAAACAGTTCCTCTCCGACTTGAAAAATCTCTGGCTACCCCTCACATCCATCTGGCACTTCTGTGTCCTCTGTGCATCACACCAGGTATCTATGCCCTCAATTTACAGCTACGTCATATGCACTAAATGTTACTTCCAGCGAGAAGCTCTCCCACAGTTTAGGGCTTTTGGGGACATCCATGCCATTGACATCGATATTATGTCTTCAGTGGCGGCAGCCATTTTCATTTGGGGACATCCATGGCATGGACACCAGTATTGTGTCTTCAGCAATAGCCATTTGCATTTTCTAGAAATGTAGTGTTTCTAGACAATGCAACCAAACGTAACAAATAGTTCATCTTTGTATTCGGCATTGTGGGTTTTCAAGTTGCGACATAAGGGCTTCCTCTAATAATGGTGTCTACACAGTTTGACTAGGGAACAAACATAGATATTGTGAGTCTTTTTCCCTTTATCTCTACATTTTTTTTGGTCTTAATTGTATGTTATGTGTATCTTAAAAATCTTGAATGAAATTTTGATTCCATTTAACTGCATCATCTCATCAAAGATTAAGCCAGATAAGTTAATGTTAGTAGTAAACTGTAGCAGATAAAATAATGAAATAGTGGGTAGCTTCCATATTATAAGAAAATAGAGATGAGACATAAAAATATCTCTACTCCATGCCAACATATGAACTCTGATAGACCTGCAGGCTCTGTAAACTAAATGTCATTTATATGGACAATTTTAAAATTTTGAATAGTTTATTATTTCTCGTGTAAAACTATTGATAAATATGTATGGAGGAATGAGGACTATTCCATAAAGAGTTTGAAACAGAGTCCATGAAATAAAGGGGTGCTTATGTATTCCCATTTTGAACTTGACAATTTCCAAGCACATGAATTTGATCAACTTGCTTTTGTCAATTTGAAGTAGTTTATTTTTAGACATGTTTCTTTTAGCATGATGTGAGCTAGTCTCTAGGATAAATTCAATGAGCCCAAAAGTAGTTGTTGATTGTTGGCATTGATTGGTGACTTTTGTAGTGATATATTGTAACTGGGCATGTTTAGAAGACACTTACACTAGTTGATCATCTACCCCCATGAAGACCAAATGTTGAGCCTACTATTTGTGTTAGGTCATCTTTCTGTTGATGAGAATAATGATTTCTAGTTCTAAAATGTTTTTCTTTGCATCTCCATTTATTGTTTTGGGGGTGCATCATCCCTCAGTAGGTTGCTTATCCCTCCTCAACATCCTCAAAAGTCAATGATTTTTTCACCAAGGTGTGATAGCACAAACTCCTCCTTTGACCAAGACACTTATTTGGTGTCTCATTGGTTTCTTGGTACAAGTTGGTTCTTCTACTCCTATGCGTTGTAGCTTACAGTTTGGTTAAGTTTTCTTTTCTTCCACACATGCATTCCTCCAGTGTAAATCCTTGTATTAGAATGTTGATTTTAATTATTAAAAATATGGTTATGCAAATGACCAAAGCTCCATATTATGGTTAAATGACCAAAGGATCATGAACTTATAGTTTCCCTTGTAGACAGTGTTTGTGCCATTTATTATATTATTTATGTTGTTGTCTCTTGAATTTCATTAGAAGCAACAAAAGGAGAATATTGATGGAATTCCAAGCCAAAGAGGACATTCACTGGTTGATTTGAAGTTACAGGGGCATTCATCTCTAGGTTGTGTGATTGAAATTTTAGCCCTGCCTATGTTTAATAAGATAATATCATATAATAAAGATATAATCATGTTATCTCTGTGGTTGTTTATGGAAAACGGCCATAAACATAATCATGGTGCCAATTTTTTGTTATCCACACAACTTTAATTCATTATTCTACCTCATTCGTTCTCAAATCTAGTTTTCTCAAATCCACTAATTTTTTTGAACCTCCCGAGTTGATTTTCTGCTACTATTGGTATATTTGGCACCAAATACCCCATTGGTTAGATAACTTCCTGACTATACATTCATTGAAACTACATGTCAATCACTTTATAGTTTTCCTTGTAGGCCCACAACCTTGGCTACCTCTATTCCCAATCTTGCCACACAATGTCACAAGAGAATCATAATATTTTTTTTTTTGTCACGAGTGGTTCCAGCCAAGCAACATTTGTCTCTACTGCATGTACTACTTTTTGTACCCATGAATCATTAATTTCATTTTCAACATACTACAATTTGGATAAATCATGAGATTATTGTGGCAACATGCCCACATTTAATACTTGTTTGATATCAGACAAAAATCCACCTTTAATTATACTCTGATGGATATCCACACCTATTTCTAAAGTTGTCATTTTGGCATAGGTTGAGAGAATATTGGCTAAGGTTGTCAAGTTTGATTTCAAACCTGCTAATTGCATTTGCTTAAATTCCTCCAAAGTCTTTTCAAAGAACCCATTTTGTGTGTATACTCCAACCAAGGAAATCCATGGCCAACATCTAGACTCAGCATTTCTTTGAAAAATCTTAAAACACCATCAAGATTACCATTTTGTGCATATTCTGAAATCAATGTATTCCATGAGATTGCACTTCTATTAGCCAATTTGTCAAACACTTCACATTCCTTGTCTAAGCTTCCACATTTTGCATCCATGTCTAGCATGGCATTTGCAACCACAATGTCTGATAGATATCCTTGTTTGATTATAATGTCATGGATACCCATACTTTGATCCAAAGCTTTGATTTTGGCACAAGCTGGGAGTATGGCAGCAAAGGTAAAATTATTTGGTTGGATATCCGTTTGTTGCATTTGGAGAAACATAATCAATGCTTCTTGAGGATATGGGCCATGTCTTCTGTAAGCTTCAATTATGGTATTCCATGAGGAAACATCTTGTTCCATCATATCATCAAACACTTGATGAACATCTATCAAAGTACCACACTTTTCATACATGTTGATATTATTATTTTGAAAGAATCTGCATCTAGAAAATTCAATTCCCCTGCCAGTGATAAGAGAGTGGATTTGTTTACCTTGTGAACATGCATTCTTGGCAACACAGATCTGCAGAAATTGAGGATATGTAGAAAATTTTCCAGGGGGTTTATTTGTGGACAACAAAATGTGTATCACCTTCTTCAACTGAACCTCTCTTCATAATGTCGTGAGATTTTTGTTACCATAATTTCCCTGTACATGTAAATTTGGCCAAATCTATTTCAAGGTCTCTGTTTTACCCCTGCCAAGTGTCCCTGAAATTTTCATGGCCTCACATTTTGTTTCCTAGCCTCTGTAATTATTTCAAGCCCCTGGTCTACAGGTTTAAAAACTCATAAACTAGCCGTTATAGGCCAAAACCCTTGAAAACCCTAAGCCTTTGTTCTAATTTGCAATTACTTTATCTTGGCTACTTAAGTCCTCTTTTCAACATGTGTGCTTTAATCTTTTGGCCCAGTCACCAGTTCTCCTTTTCTTTTCGGCGGTTCTCTTTTCTTCCCCTGACTTAGCGAATACAATGATTCTCATAATCACTGATTGTTTCTTGGTCATCACAAAATATCCTGCGACCTGGCAAACGTTAATATCTCTTTAGTCATGTGACCGCTAAGTTCTCCGGTGGTGCTATCTTTTAGTTAGTGATTCTATGAATGCCTTGTTCGTGTAATAGCCCAGAGTTTGGCAGTTAAGTCCATAGCAGTCAATGATTCAGCGTGTGGTTAGCTTCCCTTTAGTCGCATGGTCGCTTTGATATTTTGGTGGTCTCAGATAACCGAGGGTCCTAGTTAGCAAGAGCTATGGCTAGTGTGTGTTCTCAAAGGTTTGCGTCAGAGCATTAGATCATGTGCCGACCGTCGATCTTGATTTGTCATTAGAGCTTCATTTGGTGGGTCCTTTCTTTCTGACGTGCTCGCATCTGATTGGTCCACATAGCAATGACTTGGATGCTGCAGTGGGACCGTGTCAGAGGACCTGGAAAGATGTCAAAAAGATGAAGATTGATGGTTGGTGTATCTTTGCAAAGGTTTGTGTCAGAGTATGAGATCTTGCGCCAGCCGTCAGATTTGCCAAAGTGTTCAGACTTGTCAGTGGGTCTGATGTCAGAAGGTTGCAACATGTATCTGAAATGGTGCAGTTTGATTGGTTATTTGATGTGTGACATGGCGGTTGTCAGTGGGCCCGTGGGGTCAAGGCTTTCTAAAGAAGATAAAGTGTGATCAGATCTCACGGCTATCCTTATACCGAAGGCTCAAGATGCTCGATCGTCATCACAGTGGTATAGCGACAACCGTTCGATGGTGTTCTTAGGGATGTGGGTCCCATGACTTGTTAGAGATGCTGATTTGCTCATTTTTTATTGGCTGCTAACTACCACGGTAGCGGTTGACCTATCAGAAAGGGTTTTAGACTATTTTAAAAGGGGCATCTAGGCTGTTCATCTGTTGGGAAGGTTATTCATCGATGGTCACATTTTAAAATATATCCGCTAGCCATTATATTTCAAAATTTGAATGCTTTCTACTAGTTTTGCTAGGGTTTTGCATTCTTTCGGCCATGCACGACATTAGTTAGCTCAGGAATTTAATTCTTAGGATGGTTGTGGGTGATGGAGGTGACCATTGGTCAGCATTGTAGGGTACTGTGCCATGTACCCGCACCGAGAAGTGATGAAAGGAGTTGGCGCCACCTTTGTAAGCAGTACCTCTTCTAGGGAAATAAGATCAGATTTGAAGCCTTCATGGCTTAGTGGAGTTGCAGGTAGGTAGATGGGTCAAAGTTGTTGTGTCTGTAGGTGGACTCAATCCAGGATCAACATGCAAAGAGAAAGATCTGATCAGATGACTGGTTCTTAGTAATTTTCATGATGGGTCAGCAGTGTACCTTTAGGGTTTGATATTTTTGTGGATTTGTAACCATAGTTAGGTTAGTTTTGACTCCTACCTGCGGGTAGTTGAGATGTATATATTTTATTTTTGGAGCTTTTGAGCTCAAGAATTGACTTTTCTGTAAAAGGAGAGGTTCACAATTGTAGAAGAAATTCATACTTTCTTAAGGGTCACCCATGGTATCAACTCTACCCTTTGGCTTATACAATTGTAAAATTCAGATTGATAATACAAATATTGCAGAGGTATTTTGTGACAATCCTTCATGTCCCAATGCTTCCTTGTTTGGATTATCTCTTATTGGATCAAAGTATGTGCATGTTTTCAATGATATTTTAGGGTTCTTGATCCCTCTTACTTTCTACAATTTTGCATGTTACTGTGTTTGATCTGATTTAGATGTTCCTGTGGGTATACCTCGGCCCCCTTAACAGTCTTGTCTCAATCCTACACCGAGTTGTAGAAGTGAATGTCTGTTTGCAGGTCATAAGTTGTGCCTTATTCTTAGGCCCTCTTATGAAATATTAATGCAAGCCTATTTAGTAAGTTGTGACCTACTAGACCTTAGCTTTTCATTGATTTCATTCCTACATACTGAGATCAAAACCCTAATTTTGGTGCATCACCTAGTAGGTAGTTTGCTTTCAAGTCATTTCCCTTACATGCATTCCTTTTATCCCTTTCCCTTCAAAAGTTTACTTTCATGTCTAGAAGCAAATTAGGGTGATTATCAAAGAGGAACCAGCCTAGAACCTAGAGGTTTCATCTCAGTTAGCAAAGGTCCCACAACCTAGAGAGATTCCCATGTTATAATAAGTTATCAAGACCAAGAGAGCTTGAGACAAAGGTGCAAACTTAGTGTATAAAAATTTTAATTGAGATGGGTAATGGATGTCAATGACATCAGGATTGTTCAATTATATCTGATGGGTGGGAGAAAATTGCATCTAGAAAATTACACTTTTCATACATGTTGATAATATTATTTTGAAAGAATCTGCATTTAGAAAATTCAATTCCCCTGCCACTGATAAGAGAGTGGATTTGTTTACCTTGTCAATGTGCATTCTTGGCAACACATGTCTGTAGAAATTGAGGATATGTAGAAAAGTTTCTACGGGATATATATTAGCATCTCAGCCCAAATTACATTTATAAAATGGTTAAGCTATATGAACTTTGGCTTCTTAAGGTCACTCAAATAGATGCATTTGTTTGTGGGGAATTTATCTATTTTTTCTTATTTAATTTTTTCATATTGAGTGTTTTTCTTCATAAAATACCACAATCCTTAGAATAAAGTCCTCATTTATGGAATTAATCATTCCACAATGAGTTTATAGCTATTATTTTCAGCCCATGGAATGCATCATCACATTCTCTGATATCTAAAACTAACTAAAATACTAAAGCTTCAACTTTGAAATGATCTAATAGTGTAGTGTTAGAATGCTTATTCTTACATCCAAATGGAATAATATATATAGCTTGTAGTTTGACGCTTTACAGAACAATCTGATCAAATGCCTCTTAGCAGAACTTGATTATGATGCGTTAATCACCTAGATATTATAATAGCGCACTTTATTTTCAAAGCAAACTGGAATTAACTGATCCATGATTTTTTTGATTCATTATTTTTGAAGATGCACACGCTACCAAAGAATGTCATCCAATAGTGTAACTGACCTCAGAGCACCAGGATGTTAAAAAAGATTTTTCAAATGCTAGACAACATCTTGAAGCATAGTTAGTGTTGTTTGAAATTCCTAATAGAGACATTGATAGGAAGACAAATTAAAATTGAGAAATTTAGTAGAAAGAAATGTGGCTCCTATTACAATGTTTTGAGACTTAAATTGAAGATAGAGAGAGCTTCAAATCCCTTCACTGACCAAGTTCCAAGCTACATGTTCCTGAATAATTTGGGATAGTCCAATCTTATTGAAAACTAACATGAGAGGGTTATAAGGATACTTAATTGTAAGCTCAAAATCCAAGGTGGTCAGTACCATTTGTCCACCTTCTAGCAAAGGTTGTTTATACTACACAAACCAATCAATTGGAAGTAAATAGTGGAAATTTTCCAATTTATGCTTGTGATAAACTTCATATGACATGAAAAGTAGATTCATTTTGTGGCCAATTAGAAAAGCAACATATTTTTGAGAAATTGAAAATCATTTCTATATGATTTTAACATATGATCTATTCAAAATGTGTTTAGTTGCTCAAATGAGTGATGATTTGGTCTTTTCAATTCTTTATTTCTCAGGTTTGTATTATCCACCTCCTAAGGCTTTCATATTTAAGACTAGCACTCAAATGCCTTACAAGAGTTCTTTCCATTGAATGATCAAACATAAAGTTGTGCTGCCCAAGTCAATGGATTTATAGGAGCATGTTGGAATCAAGAATATAGGATAATACAAGTTTTCTAGTTATGAGAATTGTTCTTTTACTTTCCTATTCTTCAATATTCTTAGAATAAAAAGTATTGGTATTTTTTTCCCATGTTTAATAGAACATTGTAGTTTCCATAAGTATATAGGGAATTGTACATTAGTTTCAAAAAGAATGAGACACATTTGTGTGCCTGATTAGATTTGTTGCTATTACTTTCCTTCTTCCTACGTAGTCTATTTGTTGTTGCTTGTTTCTTTCTTTTAAGATTTGATGTTTTCTTTAGATGTTCCAAGTTGTAAGGTGATTAATTTAGCATCTGGTAAGAAATGGACCAGAGATTGTGAGGAAGTGCAGAGAATGCAAAATAACTGATCCATTAAAATTTGACCTTTTTTGCAGTCAGCTGGATTAGATGTCAATCAAAAGTTGTTTAGAGGCTATGCAACAACTGTTGTTGCTTGAGAAGGCCACCATCAATTACTAGGCCTCCTCATTAAAGTAGGAGCCTCTCAACCAGCCTACGAGGATGCTCTATTGGAAGCATGTCTCTATGGTCAGGTCAAAGATGTTGAATTATTAATTAGCTCTGAAATTACCAGGCCAGATATTTCTGCACATGCGTTGGTGTATGCTAGCTGTTGTGGCTTCATCGATATTGTTGCAATATTAATCAAGGAATAACCAATATTTTCATCTTTTGGCAGTTCCTTTTTGTATAAAACACAAGAAATCTTGATTGTTTGTTGTCTTGTGAAATGTGATTAATCTCATGAAAAATTTGATTACAGAAATTGATTTTATTAAGGGAAAAAGGGGTTGATGTGAACAATGAATGTTCATAACACTATTCTGATCACTTTTTGATTGTGATACCATCTCCTAGATATTTGACATCCCGCACTACTATTGTGGTTGCTTTACAAAATGGAGTTGATATAAATTCATGGGATAGGGCCTTGTTGCATTTTGCTAAGCCTGCTTTATATGCAAATGTGGATTGTACACCCCTCATTGCTACTATTGTCAGTTGGCAAGCTCCTATTGTGAAGTATTTGTTGGAGGTGATTAATTTTATGATGATAAGGTTGAATTTAATAGAAATGTTCAAACTCCTTTTCAAGATATTCTTATAATGTAACTTTTTTGAAATTATAAATTTTGGGAAGGCCAGTGTTATAACACAGTTGCATGCTTTTTGTTGTTGACGTTGAAAATGTTGTTTATTTGGACACAATTCAAAGTGATTGTGTAGTTTGTGCATATTTGAATCTTTGATTATAAAAAGTCAACATGAAAATCAATTTGTTCTCTTCTCATGTTTTCAATTATAGTTAGTTCTTGCTATTGAAAACTATAGATAGGGGCTAAGATAGATTGTAAATTTAGCCTAGGAGCTTGGACATGGGATAAAGTATCTGGTGAGGAGTTACATGTTGGGGAATGTCTGGTAGAGCCCTATAATGAAGCATGGTGTTTAGTTGAATACTATGAAGCAAAGGGAGAGATTCTAAAAATTTTGCTTGGGTACATATCTCCTGATAGTGAGCACCATGGAAGAACGCTTATATGTCATGCAACCCTTTGCCGTAACTCAGGTGAAATTCATGTGCTTTTAGATGCAGGTGCAAATGCTTAGTTTTGTGTAAGAACAAATAATGGACATGAGTTTTGTCCTCTTCACATGGCTTCTAGAATGGGTTCTCTTCCTATTGTAAAGAAATTCATAGAACATGGATGTGATCTGAATGCAAGAACAGAAATGGGTGAAACTGAATTGATGCTATGTGAAAGGGCTAACCATCATGAATGTTTCATGGAGCTACTAGTTGTTGGTGCTGATCTTGGGTTATTAAATTGGGCAGGACAAAATGTAGTCAACATAGTAGAAGACAGCGGGTTTGAACCTCTATCCATCAAGTTCTATGTGCTACAATAAAGGAAGGAAAGAAAATAAAGTCAAGTGATCTCCGGGTTTTCTCTTCTCTTCCCTTGTAAAGCCTGATGTGTAATCTAGATTTGACAATCTCACTACTGATGCAAGTTCTGAATCCATAAATATAGCTTCCTTTGAAATTGAACAGGGATCAAACATGGCTAATAAATATTATGCTGATAAAGATAGGCATTCAACCAGGTGTCCTCAAAGAAGATGATCATCTTCTCTAGTGAGACAAGTTCAAAATGGGAGAGTAGGATCACGCAAATCTAATTTTGTAGTGATTAAGAGAATTAACTACTTCCAGGATACAGTTACAGGTTCAAATAAAGAATTGAGTAGTGATTGGGATGATGCTTAGAGTAATTGTAGTAGTAGTAATATACCCACATAATTTTTAGCCACATTTTGGCCATCATCAAGATAAATATTAGGATTATAGATTGGAACCCTTAATATAGATAACTGTGTTATACACCAAGAGGTAGAGAGCACTTAGGGCTATGGCAATTATTGTATTTGCTGCGGGCAGTCCCACGTAACCAGATTAAAATTGAAAAGTAAAAATAAAACTACAAACAGAAATTGCTAGAGGTCAGGGGCTGAAACTTTGATGTGCCAACTTCATATTTAATAGGAAATTTGTGCCCAATAGTAGCTCTATGCATTCTGATGACTTTTTCCAAATCAGCTCAATGTCTCTTTTTAATTTCATTTCCAAAAATGTTAGAGGAGGGCAAGTATTTATTAGTTGTAAAGCCATTTTATGGCAAAGCTTCTTTCAATTGGATTTTGTGTGGGGCACAAGCTAATTAGATTTTAGTTTGCACACTCAGTGGGACTAGTACATAATGGGAAACTAACTTAGTAATCCTATTGAGTGGGGGCATGGAATATCTCAGTTGGGAAGATGCTAATTTGCTAGCACTCAATTTTTTGGGTCACACCAGCTGAATAGATTGCAGATTGCAACCTCCATGGGATGAGAGGTAATGGAAAGGTAACTTAGTAGGCCCATTAGAGGGGCCTTGGAATTATCTTAGCTAGCTATAACTACTCTTTCTTATTTTAATCTGTGAGACTAGCTCATTAGATTTCAGATTACACCCTCCATGGGACTAGTAGGTAATGGAAAGTTAACTTAGAAGTCCTTTTGAAGGGGAACATGGAGTTATCTTAGTTGCAGAGGGGTTCCCTGCTATTGACTAGCATTCCTATATTCACCGAGTGGCTCCATGAAGAACAAAAATGGGAAACTTTAAAAAATTTCTTATTGATGTTTGGAGCTATCAAATTGTTGACAATTTGTGAACTATTAGACTAATTTTAGCCCATAATTTATTAGACTATTTAATGGCCCAGCTAGAAGCTAAACTGAAGACTTCTCATAAGTTGTTGGATTGTTCGATTACTCTACTGTTAGTCCCTTTTTAGTCTAAAATGTGGATTTCTTTCAACACTTTCCCACAAGCCACATTTGGTACTTGGAGTTCATACCTTGACTAACCATGTTATCATTTTCCATGGACCAACTAAACTACTAGCTTGCTCTATCACTGAGTTTCTAATCCCCTTTGGTACAAAATGTAGATTGTTTGCAACATCTTCTCAACTCTCACAAGCCACATTTCCTAGATTCACTCCTAAGACCCTGATACCATATTAGCTAGGACTCAACTTAGGATCTATGATAAACTATTGGGTCACTCTATCACCTCTTGTTGATCTAGGATGTGATTATTTTTAACATAAATGGCCTATTGATCAATCACCTTTAATGTCTTGATTCCTAGGTGACTGCAAGACCAGCCTTTACTCTCATGATAACACATATATAAATGAGAACTATTTCAAGGTCACTGTAACTGCTTAAAGTTTGTATATAAAGCTTTATTCAAAAGTATTATAATAGCACTTTAATTGGAACACAGGTATCCAACTGATACATTGGCTTCCATATCATTTTCCAAAGCCCTTTAAATTTAAGGATCCTGATATGGGTCAGTTATTTGTCATATTTTTGGTTATCAATGAATGTTTGTTAAACATTTAGTGCCATTGGGGTGAGGTGAACTTTTGTTGACTATGTTTTCCAATTCATTAGTTTTCCATAAATTCAATAATCAAAAAGTTCAAACTAGCAATTTTTTCTGAACAAGCATTGCAATACTAGCATGTAAAAATTGAGACACAATATACAAATGAAATGAGTCATGAGAGATTAATAAGATTTCTCAGCCATGATACCAAATATTTTTAACTTAATTTACTTAATAAGGGTAATATCAATGATTTTGAAATCAATTATAGGCCTCCTCAAAAAAACTCTCATAATTTAAAAGTTTTCTCATTGGTAAATAATCAGACAGGCTTGAGAATATCCTCTCCACCCATCCTAGTCCATAATAGCAATACTACCATATCATTTGTTCACTAAACATTCTATAGTTATGACTGAACCATAAGGATATGCAGCACTTTATGTCCTGAATGGTCTTATTTGTATTGTCATTAGTTATAACATCTTTATATCATAGAAGCTAAGTTCCTATCTCTCCCTACTCCCAATGTCACCTGAAGTTCTACCATACCAGTGAAGTGAAAGAGCATGGTCATGGTGCTTCCCTTGAAGATTGGAAAGCTTGCACCTATGACAGCAACAAACAATAAAACCAAAATGTAAAAAACCATTGTACACCATTTCTTTATAGTCAACCAACTTCTAGGATTTGCATAACAGAATCACACTATATTTTCCATTGCTGAAAGTTGTTCTTTCTATGATAAGCTATAATTTATGGTTTACAACTAGTTGGGGTACATGCAGGAGGCAGTTGAGTACATGCAGGAGCCTAACTAGTTGAAGATTTAATCTCCTATAAAATGAAAATCCTTCATTAACAATGAATGTTTATGGCATCACCATAGTCAATCATCAATTTATCAAGTTTTGTATATGTATGTACATATGTACACACACACCAATTTAAAGCTACCTGACATATCTCTAAAACTAAAAAAAATAGAACAGGAAGCTCAAAAGCTTCTTTGATGACAGTCTCAATGTTAGATTTTGGAATGTAAAATACTTTACTATTACCTCCTTCGTAAATACAAACTAGAATGATTGTCTTTCATTCATTTAATATGTTTCAAAACTTTGGTCTTTATAACATGTCTATAGTTCATATTTGTTAATCTGTATCAATGGTTTACCACAATTAAACATAAATATTCTCTGTAGTTTCCATATGTCTTGTCAATGAATTTAACTATATTGCATTGCCCTTGACATTGGAATAGATCAATGCTCTCTTCAACATTGTATTAGACACACAAAACCATCATCTCATGTATCTCATGACTAAATATCTCACACTTCTCCTCTATTGTCGTAGCATTTCATTCATCAATATTTTCTGCTCTTTATCTTTAAATGTTTTTTTTGACTTCATTAACATTTATCACTTTCTCTTTGCTCTTTGTATCTCATTTGATTATGAACTTTTGTTATAAAATGATTGTGATCACTCCTCTTGAGTGAACATGTTGTCCATATTGAATGTCTTTTTCTATTCATGGATCTGTAGCTCTCCAATAATAGTGTGCTAGCATGTTGTTGTTGGAGCCCAAAATCTTCTCTTTATTGTTGCTTCTTTGCATCATGAAAGAAGAGGTTTTCAAGAAAATCCACATGAATTCTTAGGGATCCTTGCTTCTAACTCCTACTTTCCATTTTGAATGGACTTAGGCTTGTAGTTAAGAAGACTTGGAAAAATGAGAACTTAAAAATCCCTCCATAAAGACAAAAACATGATTTTCCCATTGACTTTAATGTGAATGATTTTTTGAAAAGCTTCTCATGAGGTTGGAAATAAAGAAACTATTTTCTAAAAAGGATTTTAAAATACTAACTATATTTTAGCCCCAAACTTATTCTTTTGACTAACTCTTAGATTTCTATCTCAACTGAAGAGTCACTATTTTTACCTAGGGTGAAAAATAGGTAACAACAGTCAACATATCATGCTTTAGGATAACATTCATAATGCTTACATGATATTTTTATATCTCACTCTTCAAGAAAACCATTGTGTTCTATGGACAATGATTCATGTAGGAGCACCTCAAACATTCAGTTCAAAGTCAGAGATGAAGGAGATATCAAGGACATCCAAGACAAATCAGGAGGATGAAATGCATGATCCAGGTCAACAAATCAATTGGAGGATCCTAGAACCTATTATGGGCTTCAAATAATGCAATATTGTGTTATTCTTGTAAAGTCTTCAATGGATCCATTTTATGTTTGTAATGTCCTCATAAGGACCAATAGGTTGATTGTAATGGACTAATGATGTCCAATTCTCAAATGGTGTTTAAAGAGTCTAGATTAGGCTAGTGTGGAAGTTTAAGTCTTTAGAAAAGGATTGAGTATTCAAATAAAGCCTTTTGGTTATTTAAAAATTCAAATCTTTGAAGGGTAACAACTAGTTTAGGATTTAGAGGGAACTTTTAATTGTTATGATTGTAAAACTTAACTATTCAATCCAACCGATGAAAGTTGGTTGAATTAGTTCTCAGAGAAGTTATAGGATTCAATAGGGAGTTTTATATAAGTGGAAGGAGTCTCTGTTACGGAAGAGAGCAAGAGACTGGTTTGTATAGTTTGAAAGACAGTGAGCAATAAAAGTACTCTATTTCCTACAATTTGATTCACTTCTAGGATAGCCATTTGATTGGTTTTGAATTCTCATGCATGAGCAGGAGTCTTTAGCCACTTTATTTTTTATTGATGAATTTCAAACACTTGTTGTGATTTACTGTCGGGCCAGTTGAATAACAGTGATTTTCCTTTAATTATTTATTTGCTACAGTAGGGTTTAAGCGTAATGGAGATATTTCCATGAGGATGAAGGCCTGATACTCATGGAAAGAGTTAATCTAACATGTATGATATGTTATTAACAGTGCATATGTAGGATAGTGTAGGATTTAGGTGATCGTGGTGAGGAACAGAGGACAAAACATTGAAGTTGGCTGCCAAAGTGTAGCAGTGGGGAATCCGTCCACACAAGAAATCTATTTTATGCTTGGGAACGGTTTAGAATGATGAATGGAAGGTGATTCAATCACCAATTTGAAGCGGGAGTGAGCTATGACAGGAGACTACGGAGGCCCTAAAAATTAAGGTTTGAGGTCTCAATTTGGGGTTTTCTAGGTTACAAAGCCTTTGGAGTTAATTCCTTTTGCATATGGCCATTTTATGGCATAACTAGTCATTTTCCTAGAGTTGGGTTTGATAGGATGTCATTTATTGATACTTCCTTTGGAAAATTGGTCAATTTTATACATTGAAATAGGGCAACTGTTAAGAACAGGGGTGTTTGTCCGTAGTAACCTTATGAGAGGGTTTGATATGCTATTGTAATTTAAAAAGGGTGTTCATAAATGACCTTAGATTGTCTAGTGCCTTGAGAAAAGGTAAAATTATCCTCGTTCTAAGTTTGTTGCAGGGTTACCATTAGGCATTTTGGAATAGTTTGAGAAAGAGCTGTGTGAACTGGGAGTTTGTGAGTTGAATTGGAGCCTTAGAACCTTTGAGCCCAAGTGATTTAGTGTTTATAAAACCAAATCTTTCATTTAGGAGCCTTGAAGATAACTTGACAAGCTTGATCCTTGTAAAATTTGAGGTTTAGCATAAGCCCAAGTGCCAAAACCTTTGAAATTTCTATTTTCCTTTTGTATTCTCCTACCACCACCCATCCCTCTACATCAATGACTCTCCATGAACAATCCGCACTTTTTTTGAAATGTTTTTCAACAATGACAATATTTTTGACACATAAATGTTGCTCTTTCTCTTCTAAATGGAAGTCATATATTTCTTCTTTCATTTATAAATAATTCTTTCTATCACAACATGACCTTTGATACTCTTTTATGTATTCTTTGTCATTACTACTTACATTCTTGTTACTATTACCAGATCTTGATCACTATCATTATGATGCTCTACTACTATTGATAGTGCTTCTCTTATCGTACTTATGACATTTTCATAGTTCTTCCCTTGTGTTGTCTCATTTAAAAGTATGCCATTGACTTCACATTTTAGTGTCAATTGCTCTTTTATTGTTAACAATTGTTATTGTTATACACTAAGTTTGCACCCTTGTTTCAAGCTCTCGTAGTCTTGATAAACTAGTATAACATGGGAATCATCTCCAGGTTGTGGGACCTATGCTAATTGAGATGAAACCTCCAGGTTCTAGGCTGGTTCCTCTTGGATAATCACCTTAATTTGCTTCTAGACATGAAAATGTAAACTTTTGAGGGAAAGGGATAGAAGGAATGCTTGAAAGTGAAATGGCTGAAAGAAAACTACCTACTAGGTGATACACCAAAAATATGGTATGAATTACAGTATAAAAGATGAAATCAATGGATAGACTTAGGTCTAGGAGATCACAACTCATTGAATAGGTTTGCATAAGTACTTCATAGAAGGGTTTGTAGGTGAAAAGAGCTATTCAGGGAAAGAGATATTCTTTCACAAACAATAATACCCTTTGGATTTAGACAACAATCTATGACCTGCAAACAAACATTCCCCCCTGCAACTAGGTATAGCAATGAGACAAGATTGTTAAGGGGTTGAAATATACCCACAAAAGCACTCACATCAAATCATCCACAATGATACACAAAATTCTAGAAAGAAAGAGGGATCAAGAATCCTAAGATATCACTGAGAAGCATGTAAATACTAAACTCATTAAGAAATAACTCACACAAGAAGGCATAGGGACATGAAGAATGCCAAAAAAAAACATTCAATATCTGAATTATCAATGGGAGGTTAGAGAATGTAGAAAACCAGAGGACAAAAAAAATGTCTCAGATAGCCTTCTAAGAAAAGATATTTTTTCTCTTTACAAAATGTGAACTCTGAACTCCAAAGCTCTCAAAAAATAATATATACATCTCACTACATGCAGGCACGAGTCAAAAAACCTAACTAGGGTTACAGAAGATTTTGATCAAAATAATAGCTAACCCTAACTCAAACAAGTTTGATCATAAAAGTATTTCTGCAATGTCATGGCCAATCAAGTATTTGTTTACATGCCCATCTCTGTACTATAATTGCCTATAGATAAGCAACCTGGATTCATCTACTTTCTTGCACAAAGTCTTGCCATGAATGCATAACTAGTACCTTTCTGAGACAAGAAATGACCCTTGATGGCTGCCCAGACCTCCTCATCATCTTCCTTTAATAGAAAATGTCTTAGAGACATAAATTCTCTAAACTACCTCGCTGCTTGCGGCGTACAAATGAAATACTAGCAAAAACCTTCTTAGACACATTTGAATTTGAAAACTAACAGCTAGCTGGTCATTTTAAAATGTGACCGTCGATGTCTTACACTTCCTGACAGATGAATGCCTCAGATCAGATTTACAATAGTCGTAAACCTTCTTTAAAATTTAGAGTCCATATCAGCATATCGTGACCAATGAGAACTGAGCACGTCAGCATATCTGTTATTTTGGACCCACCTTGAACTTTTCCTCCTTTAAGTCATTCAGTTACTACACGACTGAAAACCTCTTCTAATTCGTGAAATCCTTCTCTTAACCTTAGGTCTAATTAAGTGATTCAACAAACAAGGCATTCCACTGAATTGTTCAGTCTTTCGTTGACCCTTGGTTAAATCAAGAGAATACGAGAAACCCCTTTAGTCGCTAAGTCACTTAATATACTTTAAAAACTAGGCCCATCCACCACATGGCACCTTCCTTTTCATTGTAACTGCCCCATTAGCAACACCTCGGTGAGCCCTCTGACATGGTCCCAGTGAAGACAAGATTCTGATCTAATGGCAGGCACATGATCTGATGACCTTCAAATATTCCTTCCGATCATGCACCGGTCATTGATTTTTTAGAACTAGGACCCCACTTAAATCCTCTTTTTACCTTGACCAATCAAAAGACAGAAAACCATCCTGATCTGGCATGGACCCACTTGACAAAAGCTTTGAACACTTGGAAAAATGGATGATCAACGTATGATCGTATACCCTCAAAATATTCCATCCGAACACGTGCTAACTATCGATTTTGATCCCTCTGACATCCCTATCGATACCCTAACATGGCCCCACTGATACATCCAAGTCATCGTTATGTGGACCAATCACACATGAGGACATCAACAAGAAAGGACCCACAATCAAAGGCTCTGACAATAAAGTGATATCAACAGTTGGCGCATAATCTCATGTGTCAAAAAAACACCTTGAGAAGATACACCAACCATTGATCCAAAGGGACACAGTCTGTCGGGCCCACTCTAAAAATTAGACAAGTCACCACCCTTGACCAATGAAAAGCTTCCATGTTGGGTGACATGGCAGTGGACCCACACAAGCCTTGAAGCGCTGCACAAAAGGGAAGATCGATGGCTATCATGAAATCGCAAGTGTCAAAAGAATCCTTTGCAAACTCATGACAACCGTCAAATATTCCTAACTAGGACCCTCACATAAAATGACTGCCAGACATTAAGTGATCATGTGAATGAAGGAAAAGCAAACTATTCGTTGAGTCGCTAACTGCTAA
The DNA here is from genome assembly GCA_027943335.1 of Chamaecyparis obtusa. Lineage (NCBI taxonomy): Eukaryota > Viridiplantae > Streptophyta > Pinopsida > Cupressales > Cupressaceae > Chamaecyparis > Chamaecyparis obtusa. The sequence continues at coordinate 65,300 of BSBK01004959.1, read as the reverse complement.
GGCTTAACCACAAAACATTAAACAACTAAGAGAGTCACTGCAATCGCCAGTTCACCAAAAGAAAAAGGTAACCGTCGGAAGAATAAGAGAACTAGTGACCGAAGGAAGAATTATGCACATGGGAAATTGGGACCTTAAGTTATCAAAAAAGTAACATGAAAATAGAATGAAGGCTAGGGTTTGCAAGGTTACTTCTTGGCAACGACCACTTTTATGAATTTTTAAATTGCAGACCAGGTAATTAGAAAATTTCCAGAGGACAAAGAACAGGGCATAAGATCATAAAAATTTTAGGGATGTCTGGTAGGATAAAAATAGAGACTTGGGGATGGATTTTAGTCAAAGTTGTAGGCATATGAAAATTAGGGTAATAGTTATCATTGCTTCTTATGAGGATAATTGCTCTTTTATTGTTAACAAATGTTATCAACTACATATAATCACACATCCCAGCCTTGACTTTGTATTTCTATTGGAGATCATTTGATTTGGATGCTACTAAGCTTTGTTTTCACACTTCTCAACATCTCTAGATTTCTAAAAGATTATCAGTTTTATGCAAATCTGCATCAGTTTATTTCAGTAAGACTTTTGTACAATATACATTTTAAGCTTCTAGTCACAAATTTCATGATTACAACTCAAATGGATGTACTAATATATGCTAACCTGAATTTTGTATTCTTTTACAATGTTTTAATTCTAAGTGGGTTTAACCTTGGAGAAAACTCTGCGGGTAAGCACACTTGAGTTAGAGTCGTACTAGGATGGGTGACCTCCCAGGAAGGCCCGATGCTTTAGCTCTGTGAGCATCATCTAGATGCAATGAGTGCTAAGTGTTCCATTCATTCTCATATGAGATGGGTTCTTGTGAACCACTCCTCATGAATCATGGGTCAATGACTTTGACTTGCAAACTAGATAGTTGAATCTTGATAGCAATATTACAATGATTTAATTTTGATTGCTATTTGAGTTTTTTAATGGTTTCTAGAATCTCTAGGTACACTAATGGATGTTCTTGTTATAAATATTTTTGGTTGCCAATTATCTCATTCTAAATATTAGGGCTATCAATATTTTCTATCAATTTACATCCAAATTGGACTTTCATTGAACAATTTTTGTTAATGTCTTCGGGAATAAATTATTTTCAATTTACATCCAATCAGTCTTTCATTGAACATTTTTTGTTAATGCCTCTAGGAATAATCTTTTTTATTTCAAACTTAGCAAGTTTTGGAAGCCCTCAAAGACTCAACATGTATGAGACCAGCAATCTTTGCAATGTCAAACTCAACAAAAAATGGTCTGTTCCATTCCAAATTTGTCAGGAAGTTTGATGTTTTTCTCTTGTATATTTTAGTTACAACATATAAGATTGAGCTTTACTTATGGAAAAGTTCTCTGATTTTGGAATGATAGTTGAATGCACGGCTCAGCAAGCTTTTGAGACTATGGGGGATCATATAGTTTTCGCTAGTGGAAGCCCATTTCCTGATGTAGATCTTGGTTTGTAGCATTAACTGGAACTTTATGGGTGCTGATAAATTTAGAGCAACATTTTCTTACCTTGTCACTGTGATCTTGATGCTAATTCACCTGCTCATGTTATTGTGTTTCAGGAAATGGTAAAATAGGTCACTGCAACCAAGGAAACAATATGTACCTTTTCCCAGGGTTAGCTTCTCAAACTTGATTTACAAAGGTTCTCATTACATAGATCCATCCATTTAATATCTACACTTTATCCATTGTGGTGCATTAGAATTAGGTTGGGTACACTTCTCTTTGGCTCTCACATCATTTCAGATGGAATGCTTCAAGCTGCAGTAGAATGGTAACTATATTTGTAGAATTGGACCACTTAACCTACATCTAGTCCCCAACATTTAGTGTTACTATTTTATTATCCAAACATGATTATTTTAATTTATGCCTTGTTGAATTTCACAAACCCATTGACTAACTTCCCATAGGAGAATTGTTATTCATAATGAACTTTCTTAATATATTTTCCATTTGTATTGACACTGCAGCTTAGCCGGATAATTGGAAGAGAAAGAAGTATTAAATGGAACTATACATCCTTCAATATCCAGGTATTTTAGTATTCAAGATATTACAAGCAAGGTAGCAGTAACTGTTCTAACAGAAGCTGTTTCAGAGGATCTTGCAGAGGGCTACCTTGATACTGATGCCAAAGAACTTTTTCGTATGTCAAAGGTAGTACCTTCATTTTTAGAAATTTAGTGTGCTAATTTCTAGGAAAGCTAAACTTGACCACTACTACACAATAGTGTACTATTTGGTTCCTCATCAACTTTTAGACAAGGGAAGGTTCAAAGTATGCAAAACTATTCTTGACATTTTTGTAATTCTTCCTAGTGACATTGTTTATTTTAAATATGAGCTCTGATCTGGTTTCCTCTCAATTCACCTTCACTCAGAGTTAGAAATCTAAAGGATTGCCCCATGATCAATTTATAGGTTGATTGGAATTGCCATGGAACAAAATCATAATGATCCCTATACTCTTCAATACCCTCCATGAAAAACTACCAAACCAAAGCTCCAGCACTAACTCCCCCTCTCCTAGTGGACTCATATTTTTTTATACATAAATTTGAATAGTAAATCTCCCTGACTTGGTTCAAAGCCTTTCTGGTGTGAAGAAGGTCTAAACTCTATAAAAAGCATTGGTTTCTTAAGAGTGTGTTCTTCATCATCAATATGAGAAGTTTCCCATTTAGAGATATATTTGAGATGATCCTCTAGTTCCACATCAGGAATCCTACAATTACCACCACATCATTAGAAAATAACATAGAAACTCCATAATAACATTTTAAATATTGAATAATAGGCAAATGAATAGGACCATATGTGCTCATAGAATGCTCTTAATATTAGAAAATGAATGCTTACTACATGTTCCTTTATAGTTAACAATGGTTATTTTGAAATAGATTCTCAAGAAATTACTTACCAACTATCAAGGTAAGCATGGACAGAGGAAAAATCAATCTCTTCAACTGGTGAATTATGAATAAAATCTAAACCAAGTGATGCAGCCCAATATCCAAGATTCACTTCAAATTTATCAGGTGTAATCTGCCCATAGAAGCCTTCCAGTCCAATAGTAAGAAGATGCTTATTATCCAATGACTTCACAAATTTTTCCATTTCCTCAATCCATGCATGTATATGAGATGGTAGTATTTTTAGAAACATAAAAATAAAACTTTCTGGCGAAAAAAATCTCCTTTAAGTGTAAATGAATGTAAATGCTTCTGATGATGAAAAACAAGAATCAAGGCCTGAATGGACTAATAATTTGAATTATTAATCTACTCGGAGTGTATGACCAAAAGGGTATGATATATAGAGAAGTTCATTAATAAGCTCCCACGCAAATATGGTTGGCTCATTTTGGTACTCAACTCCACTGAGACTATTTTTCCTTGTCAAATTTTTTTGAAGTACCAGAATAAATAAGGTCAGATTCTAAAGATTATTAATGAAGAACAATTTCAAGCGTGCCATATTTAAAAGGTGGAATTCTCATTTATAATTTACCTAGCTTCCAATATTTTCAATCATCGTAGACTCATTTGAAGCCCCAGCCTGCACTTACCCAATATTTTGTATGACTTGACCTGAGTAAAATGAGACCAATCGTTATACTAAGGAGTTCAGTGGATCTGTGATTGTAAGCTAACATCTAAGCACCTTCATTTAAGGTTTACTTAGGAAGACTTATTAACACTTGCTTAAGCTTCAGCATAGCATATCAATTTACAACAGAACTCAGCAACTTGCAGTTCAATGATACAACCAATAAAGGCTTTCCTGGATATGAAGGGGGGACTACAGATTGTGGCCTAATTAGTTGTACCTAAAGGTTTCAGATTTCTTTTAACATAAAGGTTTTCATCAAGCTTCAATAGCGAGTTTGTTCTAAAACTTGTAGCCCAATTTAGTCTCAACATTTCAACATTTCATAAGACCAAGCAGTAGTATTTTGAGGTTGGATTATCCTATTTAATTGACCAAGCTGTATCCTCGTGGTGCTACTCAACTTGCAGCATGTTTCCATTTTGTAAGAGGAATAATAATTTCATAATAAAGTGTTGTTTTAGAGTCCATTGAGTTGCTATCTAAATTGGTTAAAGTTTTTATATTCAGTTGCAAATAAATTAATGTATATTAATTTGTTACGACATATATTAGCCTTGTTTGTTAGCGTAACTCTTTGAAAGTTTTTATATTCAATAATTTCTTGATCGAGATTACTGGTCATCCACATGAAAATTAAAATACTTGCCCATATGAATATATGAAGCTATAAAGTCTCATCTACATTCCAAAAATGAGAAATAAATTAATAAAGTACAATGTCATAGATCAGTAGGTGCACTGAACTTATCCACACTATGATAGGAATAGCTGAAGTTGCACTGAAGTGGGCCCACAATTGGCCATCTATAGTAGATACTACTTAGGATCAAATCTTCAGGTATGAAACTCTGATTGCAAAAATTATAACATTCATAGATTCCATAAGTCCAAAAGTCCCAAGTCCCTAGAAAGGTTTTATGTAGAAAAGTGGCAACTGAGAATTTGATCTAAAACCAAAACTCCAAAACAACACAAATGAAGACCACATGGGTTGAATCTAACCTAGCTATTCAAGATTTCAATTTGAGTAAAATATCCAAGCCCAATATATCCATGCATTTTCCATTAACTAGTATTTTTTCAAGGAACCCTTCAATAGCTTGAGTGAGATTGATCTATGAACTATTTTATGAGATAAGAACTTACAAACTCCATATGAATCTCATTTTGGTTGAGTGTTGATTGGATTAGTGAGGTTACTAAATAATGGTGGGAATATCTATACCTTGGGATTTTTTCTATTCATTTTATGGGATGGATTGTATTGCATGTGGTAAAATGCAATTAGTGGGCATGTGCCAAAATTCAAGCATAATCAAAGCTAGATTTTTGCCAAACATTATGACTGCCTTAACAGACATGTATGCAAAAGTTGAAATATATAAAACGCATATGGATTGTTTGACAATATGAAACATGGTCTAATAAAATGCCATGATTGTGCTTAACAAAAAAAACTTGATAAAGCTAGGAGCATTTTTATGCAAATGCAATTGGCAGGTGTAAATCTAGATTTGGTAACATCTATCAGCATCCTTCCAGAAAATGCTGAAAGAGGAGCTTCAGAACAGGGTATGGAAATCCATTAGAAAATAATCAAAACTAGATTTTATTAGATGATGTTGTTTTGAATGCCTTAATAAACATATATGCCAAATATGGACATGTGCAACTCAAATTTTGCCAGATGTTGTAGTTGTGATTGCCTTAACAAACATGTATGCAAAATTTGAAGTATATCAAAGGCACATGGATTGCTTGAAAATATGAAACATGCTTTCATACAATGCCATGAATGTAGGATATTAACAAAACATGCCTGATTAATCTGTGAGCATTTTTATGAAAATGCAATTGGTAGGTGTGAATCCAATTTTGGTAATATTTGTCAGCATACTTCCAGTGTGTGCTGAAAGAAAATCTTTAGAACAAGGTATGGAAATCCAACAAAAAATAATCAGAACTAGATATTTTTGGACATTGTTCTAACTACCTTAATAAACATGTACATCACATATAGTCAAGAATGGTGCAGGTAAATGGTCATGGGGTATGGTGTCCTAGTCCCCTGAGCTGTCCAAATGATAGGTTGCATGGAAAGAAGAGGTACCTAAGAAATATTAAATGCTCATGACCCCATTAATCTGCACTCAGACTTTGTTTGTAAGAAAATGTGGGATAAGGGGCATGATGGATGGAGAAATTAGGGAGAAAATATAGAGGTGAAAGGGCAAAAACAAAGATATTTGTGGAGAAAAACATTAAGAATGAGAGAAACAAAGAAGCAAAAAGGAGTAAAAGGCCAGTAAACATGGAAGTAAACCCTTCATTCCCTATCACTTATAATTGGAAAAGAACTTAATAGTTTCAGTGACTACTGGAAAGAAAGAACATATGTAGTTTTGAGTGGATGTGGGAGGAAAGGAATTGGGAGGCCAAGGGAAAGTACTAGTATACATGGTATGACTATTCTTAAAAGGGTACTAGCTTAATGGAAGAGTGCCTACTTTACAAGTAGGAGGATGATGGTTCAATTCCATCGTGCCCTGATATGACTAAACATATGACTAGATTAATGACTAAATTAATGACTAAATAAATGACCAAATAAATGACCAAATAAATGACCAAATAAATGACCAAATAAATGACCAAATAAATGACCAAATAAATGACCAAATAAAAGACCAAATAAATGACCAAATAAACAACCCAATAAATGACTAAATAAATGACCAAATAAATGACCAAATAAATGACCAAATGACCAAATAAATGACTAAATAAACTACCAAATGACCAAATAAATGACCAGATGACCAAATCAATGACCAAATAAATGACTAAAATAGTTTAGTCATAAATTTGGTCATGAGATAAATGACCGGCAATAAACTACTAGTGGTCACATGACCAAATTTGGTCATTTATCTACAATTTTTGGTAGTTTATTTGGTCATATATTGTTGTTTTTTTACTAGTGCACTCTCCTCAAACAACTCCATATCTCAATAAAAGAAGTCCCCACCTCTATAAGGAACATGAGAATGATCAATAAAATCACTATTGACCAATCTAATATAGCTAGGAGCATACTCCCTAGATCAATAAGGGGCATGCTTCACCTCCATAGAAGCTAAATAGGAAGTGCCCCAAAAGAATCTCCAACTGAAAAAAAGAGATAACAATATATTCTCATCTTGCAAACCCACTGGACACATAATCCCCAAACGTGGGTTTCATCAATAACATAGACTAGCAATAGGGTTTCCCCTACCAATCCAACACAAAAGCCACCCTCGCTCCAATAAGGAGGTCAACAACCACCAAAAATGAGACAGATAACCCCAACCAAGTATTTTGATCACAAGGAATAACCAAAGGTTTCAACACAAGTCAACATTGACAAATCTCAGAAGGAGTATACTCTAACCTTCTTGCAAAAAATCTCAATATGGATTATTTTTTGACAAGCTTCAAATTATATTATAAAAAATTTTACTCTTTTGTAGTCATAAATAATAATAGATCTCTCCCAGAGCTCTTAGGAATTATTGTTGAATAATTCAATATTTTGAATATGATATATTAGAATGCTTTGATGATTCTTCTTACAAGAAATAAAAGTTTATACATACAAGGAATAGGAGAACAATTATGTATGTTATGTAGGAGAGAAATTATATATTTTTTATAAATAGACCAAAGAAACTATGGTTACACTAATACCCCCCCTTAATACATTGTTCCTAAATCATCAAATTCACCTTGTTCTAGGGACCCCCTTCAGGATTACATAATAAAATTTTCTAATTACATAAATGAATACATATTTTGAGTATATATTTCTTTGAACAACTAAATCTTGAATCAAGTAGAACTCCCCTAAGATTCCTCATGATCAATGTAAAGGTATAGCCCCAAGCTGAATACTTGAGCTCTCGGTCCCAAAGTCTTGGATCATAGAAACCCAATTATACTGAACAAAAATATTCTAAATTGTATCTTGACCTCAAAAAGGTGATTATTTTTTTACAATAGTCATGTGAAATCTTTGGCCAATCATCCATATTCAATCTCTTCACCAAACCCCAAACTAGTCTCCAAATTACAACCTTCCTAATATATGTATTCTCAAAATTTGTTAATAACAACAAAGAAAGAAAAATAAAAGCATAAAAAGAAGCCAAAAATACTTCTCATGTAGGTACGACCTTAAAGTGTGAAGCTATCTTGAGATGGTAAAAATTAATCCATCCTCCATTGCATCTAGATTCCAAGCATGAATGTTCAAAGCATAAATTTGTGATTAAGAGGAAAATTTATATCATCAATAACTACTTCTATTGGAAATTTGACTAATTTGGATGCATAGATGTTGTCATTATGGAAACATATGATCTCTATTAAGAGCACAGAATCTAGAATGCAAGTATGCAAAGTTGAAGGAAGAAATTGTCTAAGTTTGGATACAGTGATCCTGACAGAGCACCCGATGAAGATTTAGTTGGCGATGTCCACTGGAGCAATTTTTTTTTTTGCACAGTTAACTAAAGCTTCTATAGAGTATGAGGATACCCCATCTCAGTGCACATAAAGTTTGGAGTAGTACGAACAAAGTTATTCAAAGTTTACCTAAGACAGTTTTGCAGACATAGCAGTTTTTGGAGACAGTTTTAGCGAAAGAGTTAAGGGATTATTTTTGCTTGTCAAAATAATGACTTAACATTATTAAGGGATGAAATCCTAGATTTTTACTCTTGGATAATGATTTTGGATGTTGACCATGTAAATTTATTAGCTTTAATAACTCATATATTAGGCATACTTGAAATGTAATGAAATATAGAAGTGATATGTAAAAAGGGAAAGAAACGATAACTTGCGATAGTTGTATATTGTGATAGCAGAAAAAGCTATTGATGTGAAGTTGTAAGTAGTACCATATTACAGTCAGAAACATTTTTTTATTACCTGTTTGGGTAGTGAGCTCAGCTGGTGATTAGGTTTTGTAAGCTAATTCCTAACAGGGTTAAGGCTTCTAACAAGGCCTAAAGTCCTCTAACCAGGATAGATCTACTATATATTGTAAATTGACTCCTAACAGGGTCCAATATCCCCAATAGGATACTTTTGTTTAGTGATCTTTGTGGGTACCATCCCCACCGGGGTTTTCCCTTGGCCAGGGTTTCCTCGAGAACATATGATGTGTTATGAGTTCTTTCTATTTACTGCTATGTTTGTTAATCAGCTTGATAATCTTTGTATGCACTAAAGTAATATGTTATATCCATAAGTGGGCAAAAGAAATTTTTTTTGAAATATTGATTCACCCCCCCACTCAATATTTCCTATTTCTAACAACTTCATCATTTGATGTATCCTTGTCCTCACAAGAAAATTTTCCTATATCTAATTCATCTTTGAGATTTCCTTTAAGAAGATCATTGGCCCAAGTTTTACTAAAATTTACTATACGTCCCTTTTTCTTACAATAGAAATGTGGATTGTCTCTTTTCCTTTTACTTGATCATTTCTTATTGCTTCATGAATATAGTGCTACATCTAACTAAAGATCTTCTTCCATATCTTCTTTCATGCTCTTTTCTTGAGCTAGAAGAGTTGAAATCATATCTTTTAGAGTTTGTGAAGTAATTTGACTAAGTGTAAAGATAACATTGTTGTATTTTGAAGGCAATTTTTTAATTGGATGGCCTTAGCATCATCATCATCTACTCAGAGCATTAATATCTCCTATCTTCCTAAAGAGAGATCTTGAACTTCTTATATTATTTAACATTGTGATTCCATCTTCCATTTTGAACCTAAAAAATTGAAGCTTTAAATAAGACTTTTCATTAATTAATTTTGCTCCAAATGATTTGTTTAGATTGTTATAAATATCATCAAATTATTCATCTAAATCTATATGATAGAGTTCAAAGTCTGAAAGAGCAAGATCAATAATAGTCCTAGCTTTATTATGGCTATTTCCCCAATCCAATAATTTACTTGTTTCTATAGGTTTTTTTCCTTTTCACTCAATGTTCCCCATAAATTCTTATTCATTAGTTGTGTTTGAATTTTCACTCTCCAAGTGTGAAAGTTAAAAAAAAAATATTTATCTAATGGAGTCTCCACTTTAGAAAGTAAGAACTGAGAAAATCCTTAGTTCTCCAAAATATTAACCATAAAAAAAACATCATGAATTTAAATCTATGACCACATGAAAATAACCATTATGGGAAATGTAGGGCCTTACTAATAAAAATATTGACTATGGAGTGTTATTAGCCATCATTAGCTATTAGCCATCATTTTATCCTTAGCCTCCATGGACTCAGAGAGATGGGATTCCTCAATATCCTCCACCCTTTTAAAGAGATTCCTCAAACATTTTTTATGGCCTTTACCTTCATGTAGAACCAGGTCAGTCTCCTGAATCTCCTAGATAGACTGGGAGGGGGAAGAAGAGGGGTTGTTATCTCCCGACGAAGAAACTTCCTAGGTGACATCCTTAATAATAAGGAGGGGTTGGGATGGAGGGAAAATAGCTTTATGGAAGTTGTACAGACAAAGAAAGAGACCCTGGTGAAGGATGGGGTTCAGCTTCTCAGGGTTATTGTTTTCTTTAATAACTAGGATATTACTTTCTAGCAAGTGGAGGAGGTAAAACAAGATGGAGATGAGGTCCCTATTTCTTTTGTGGTTGAGGAATGATAGATGATAATAATAAAACACAATAAATTTACCCTTGAGAGTAAAGTATTTCATAATAATGTGACACACCTTGGACCAAAACTCAGGGAGAAGCTCGCGGTTGAATCGTCCAGACTTTTTCACTGGTTTTTCACCTAGCCTGAAGAACTAGTTGAGACTGGTAAGGTCTAGAGTCTGGCTGGTTTTCTTATACTTTCTACCCTTAGTTGACAGTCTTGTCACTTTAGGGATGACCTCCTTGTTTATTTGAAAGTGTATGCCCCCAACTGACACCTTCCTGTTGTTCCAAGAGGGCACAAATTGCTTGGAGTTTTTCTTTTCATGGCCTCCCTTCATTATTTCCATGAAGCCCCAGATGCCACTATCTTTGTAGTAGTGGGTTACCAGGGGGTTTGAGCTGAATTCTTCTTTGATTTTATCTAACTCAATGTGCAAAGTTTTTCTACCCATGACAACCAAAGTAGTATTCACCATAGAAATCTATTGTAAGTTCCAAAGATGAGCTTCACAAACCAAGGCATAAAATAGGGCTTTTTGGGTTAACCATTTTATGAGAATTTCATTCATAAAAGGTAGGGCATGGGTGGTTTTTGGGTAGTTGAGCTCCGTATGCCAAAATCTAGTAGATCTCCAGGTGTAATAATTAGAAATTAAGCCATATTTTCCCTTAGTGTCCTTGGTAATCAAAATTACCTATAGATGCAAACATCTATCCTTCCACACATACTCATGCAAAAGAAAATTATAAACCTTTATAAGATTTTTCACATACATAGTCATAACTACTGCAATCATCAAATTAAGCCAGCACAAAATCAAGGTGGGGCCCTCGAAAATATTGGCGACAACTTGGCTCATTTTAAACATTGTTAGAGTCATGCTTTTCCCACCTAATCAGCCTTAGGGTTTCCTTTGGTAACCCACTAACCTCCTCCCATTTAACTAGCCTAGCTTGCTTAAGCACAATGACAACCATAGAATCCGCCACCGCATTTCCTTCCCTATAGGTATGAGAAATAGTTGTGTTTTGGAGGTTGTTGAGAAGCTCGTGAATTTACAATATTATGGTGTTTACCCACCATCCAACACTCAACCTCCATTTGATAGCATCTATAATCACTTTGGAATCCCCCTTGATCATCAGCAGTCTGATATTCATGGAGATGGAAAATTTTATATGCCATAGGAGAGTAGTTCCTTTAGCTTGATTAACAGTACTTTTTTTGAGCAACCCAACATAAGCCAAAGGAAAATCACCATTATGGTGTCTTATCACTCCACCCCACCCTAGGTAAGGTTATTCACCACTCCATCAAAGTTTAATTTGGTCCAGCCAATGGGCGGGGCTACCCATGGAGTATCATTCCAAGCCATCAATTTGGAGTTGTCAAACCTAGTGAAGCTAGTCAACAAGTTCTAATTATTAGCTGGTTTGATCTCCTAGGTAGATGGGGGTGTTGAGGGGAGTTTCCAGCTAACCGAGCCAACATTCTCACATAGGAGCTTGGTCCTGATACAGAGAGACGCCTCAAACAAGGAATCAATCTCCCTAAAGATCCTATTGTTCCTTTCTTTCTAGATAGTCTAACAGATGTGCGGGGGAAGAAGCTGACATAGGATCTAGAGGAGAGGGTGATTGTAGGGGGATCACCAATCGGTGAACTGGTGGATATCAACTCCTAGGACCTAGGGGATCCCCAATTTTCCAATAACTCCCTGCCAAATACTAGCAGCTTATTCACAGTGTATGAATAGGTGCTTCATAGTTTCCTCCTTTTTGTAGAGGACACATCTTCTATCTATGGAGAACCCTCTTTTGATTAGGTTTTCATGAGTTAAGACTTTACCATGCATAAGCCTCCACCAGAAAAAATTGATTTTTGGAGTAAGGTGTGGAATCCACACCTTATTCCAATCACCTGGATTATTCTCTTCTTTCAGAAGGAGGTTGTAAGTAGTCTTAACCAAGAAGTTTCCCACTTGGGTGGGGGCCCAAATGATGGAATCTTGGCTAGCAATTCTAGGGATCCTGACATTCCCCAAGATTTCTATAAAATCTTTAGCCAAGTGATCTAAATCTAGTCTATCCCTAACTAGAATAGCTATATTCTTCCATCTCCCTTTAGACATGTAGTTGGAGGCTCTGCTACCAATGGTAGGTCTAAGGTAGTTCATAAGGGGGCCAAATCTTCCACTTAGGGTAGTGCAATTCTGGATCCAAGATTCATGCCAGAAATGGATGGATCTCCCATCCTCAAGCTGCCAGAAGACACCTTTAGATAGCATGGGTTTGCATTTGCAAATGTTTTCCCAGAGTTTGGAACCATTTGGGAGGTCATTATCATGGTACATCATCCCATAAGGGCATCCTTGAAGGTACTTATCTTCCATTATCCTGCACCAATCGGCTTTCCTTTCAATGAGCTTTCAAGCCACTTTTGTGGTGAGGGCCTTGTTCAGAAAACCAATTTGCCTAAGGCCCAAATTGTCCAATAGTTTAGGAAGGAAAACCATTTCCCAATTGACCACGGGCATCCTCTTTTTTGCTTCAGAGTCCGCCCATAGAAAATTTCTTTTTATCTTTTCCAGCCTATCCACCATGTTTCTTCTGATATTGAAGAGGGATAGAAAGTAGACAAGAATTCCCCAGAGTATAGAAGCCACCAGCTGGAGTTTACCAACATTGCTCAGAATCTTCCCTTTCCCTCCAGCAAGATTTTTTTGAGTTCTTTCCAAGATGGAATTCTAGAACTATTGGGAGACCTCTTTGATAGTGAGAGGGAGGCCTAGGTAAGTAGAGGGGAGAGAAGCAGAATGACATCCCAATATTTGAAGCACTCTGGTTTGGGTCTTGACTATGGAGTGTTACTATATAGTACACATAAACCTTGTGCTACTGAATTGAAGTGTTTTTTTATCATCAAAAAAGATAGTTTAGGACACCTTAATCCTTGCTAATATATACAAGTTTTCATACACTAGTGTTGTGTTCAAATGTCATACTTCTCTCTTGCTTCACAAGATGACATTTGATATGTATGCATATAAATGAATAATAGTTAATATTGGTAAGGATAATTACCAAATTTTCAAACAATCATTTCCTCCAAATTTTCACATGGGATCAAAAGATAAAGTATGAATCTCACTGGAAGAGGCACATTAAAATCTAGTACCCCTGGCATCCTACATAAAGATACTAAACACACATGTACAATAATTGGCCTTTCTTAGTGTAGTGCAATAAGTGGTGGATGTATCATTGATTTAATGACATAATATTATATTTAGTTTGAATAGTGAATGAAATCCAAAAACCATTGGTGCCAATGGGATCTTGCCTCTCTAGCTTCAAAAATGTAGAAATCCTAACATCTCAGAACTAGACATTGCTTCCTAGGTATTTACATAGCTACACCAATCACCTTCCCAATGATTATTATTTAAGTTGTATCATTTTTACTTTTCAAATGAATTATATATCATAGGCATTTTATATTTGAGTGTTGTAATACCATATGATAGAGTGGAATGCTTCAATGATTCTTATTCCAAGAAATAGAAGTACCTATATATAAGGAATAGGAGACCAATTACCTAGGTTACATAGGAGAGCAGTTATATATTGGTTACAAACAAATCAAACCACAAATGATTATGTTAATGTATTCAAGAGTTCATCATTGAGATCTTAAGAACATAACTTGAAGCTACAACTTTCTGAGCAAAAAGAGACAACTTGATGGCACCTCACTTAGTTCAATATTCTCTTCTTTACAAGAATATTTTCTTAAAATGTGTATTCATATTATGTAATTATCAAGGTTTTTAATGTAAGCCTCAAGTGGGGGGGGGGGGTGTTCCTTGGTACTTTTGTAGGAATAATGTAACAAGGGGTATGTAAGCATAGCAATGAACATATTACATTATTTACAATTCAGTTAAAAAACTACAATTAAAATAACTATGTTCTTGCCTATATAAAGTTGACTCACCTTCATTTAATAAAACATTGAAATATTCAAATCTTAATATTGTATTGAATACATATTTTAGCATTTTTATTTGTTTATTTGGCTAATATTACACACATAGAGATGCATGCATGCATATATATACCCATATACATGAGTAAAAGTACAATATTGTATCACACTTTAGGCTAAATGAGAGGATTTGACTAGAATGAATATGACTAAAAAGGTTTCGGTCAAAACTATTCCAATTCAACCCACATCGTAGCAATGTGGCAACCACATGGTAGGGTTTTTTTGGATGGAACAGTTTTAGTCAAATGTGTTTTTCCTAAAAACCCCCCATTATATAATCCTTGAAAGAGCCTTTAGCCCCTCATTTTACACCAAAAATTTTGGAGTCAAGGGTGAGTGTCTAAGGAGATTCAACCCAAATTTTATAGGTACTTTTTTTTAAAAATGTTTTTTTTAAAGAAAGTATATTATGATAAATGAATTTATATTTTTTTATAGTTTCTTACAATAATTTTAAATCCATAAAATACAACACACACACACACACACACACACACACACACACACACACACACACACACACACACACACACAGAGAGAGAGAGATGCATGTACATACATACACACACATATGTACATGTGTGTGTGTATGTATGTATGTATGTAACAGGTATGTTTTTCTAAAGGTATGTGGGTATGTGTGTATCTATATATGTCTATGTGTATGTGTGTTTGTATGTGCATGTGTACATGTGTGTATGTATGTATGTATATATTTATATATACATAACATACATACATACACACATACACATACAAATACAAATACACATACACATACACATACACATACACATACACATACACATACACATACACATACACATACACATACACATACACATACACATACACATACACATACACATACACATACGCATACAGATACACATACACATTCTTATATATGTATATGGACCTAGACATATGTTTATATATACATGTATATGTGTATGTATATGTATGTGTGTATGTGTCTATGCATGTTGTTGGCCATGGATGACCAACCCTTTTTTACAAATTTTTGAGCATCTTCATGCACTCTTACCTAAAAAATCATGAAAGAAATCAATTTTAGAATTCCATGAAAGTTGTTGCAAAATATTTTGGTAGACATAGTCCATGCCTCGTCTTCCCCAATATGGCTAATTTTCTTGGTCAAACTCCATATCATTTGTGAAATTTTAATGCCTTAATTTTTGAGTTGGCCATATCCAAATAGAGTTAAAATATAAATTTGGTGCATCTGTTCGGAAAATGATTTATGGGTTTTTCTCTACATGTACCATTTATTCTACTGTTAAAAGTTTATTAGAAATGGAGTCTTTAGTCAAAAGTTATGATATTTTTTTATAACAGTTCAAAAGAGTAGTGACATATCTTGAAGTTTTCTTTGAACCCATTGAACCAACATTAGAGGTTCAAAAGGTTCAACTGGTTCAAAGGTTCAACAGGTTTGATGTTCATCAATTGCACCTAGGTTTTTCATTTTTGGTATTTAAGTCTGCAAGGAATAAAGCATTGAACCATTGAACTTGAACCTTTTTAGAAGTTCAAGAGGTTCAAGGGTTGAAAAGGTTCAATGTTTCAATGTGCATGAGAATGTGAAGGAAAAAGTAATTAATGAAGGAAAATGATTATGTGAAAATTCTATAATTTTGAACCTTTTGATTGAACCCTGAGGTTCAAGAGGTTCAAGAGGTTCAAGTGGTTCAAGTGGTTCAACGTGATAGTCAAATTCTGCACACATATTCACCAGTCCAAAATGCATCCCAAAAATAAAATGTTAACTTTTTAAATGTGAGAAAAACCCACCTAATATTTTGATCTTAAATGTTCCCAAATTTAATTTTATGACCATATGAGCTCATCTGACATATTATTTTAATATTTTATTAATGCATCAATATGATTAGAAAGGCCAATTTACAAAGAAGGTATCTTGATTTGGCGAGCTGTTAAAAAATTATTAAAAACCCATCTATGA
Organism: Chamaecyparis obtusa; assembly: GCA_027943335.1. Classification (NCBI taxonomy): domain Eukaryota; kingdom Viridiplantae; phylum Streptophyta; class Pinopsida; order Cupressales; family Cupressaceae; genus Chamaecyparis; species Chamaecyparis obtusa. The sequence continues at coordinate 48,863 of BSBK01004959.1, read as the reverse complement.
TTTTAAATATCATAACTGCTCACAAATTTTTACGGCCCCAAGATTTCTGTTTAAGCCATGGTAAATTTATTAAAAATTTGTTCCAAGAGAAATTAAAGTTTTCTCACTCATTTATGTGCAGCAATTTAAAAGATTATTACAAATATTTTATATTAGTTTGAGAGAAAAAGTTAAAGTGGAATTATTTTAATTCCCTTTATCAAGAATCAATTATAAAAACTGAAAAACTCTTACTGAAAAAGAGGAAACTGTATATATGTAAAGAAAAGAGAGGAAAGAGGTTAAATTTTCTTTTTCTAGCTAGGAAGTCAAGTTGCAAAAACAAACTTTTTTTTAATTTCAATTGTAAAGGAGGGGCAGATTTTTATTTTCAACATAGTTGTAATGTAAAGGGGTGTGGGTCTATGAGCTCATATTTTGGTATTAAAGGAATGTAGAAGACATTTTTGAGTCTTTGAATTTGTTAATTTTTTCTTTAGATTGCATTGATTTATGTCTCATTACAATTACTTTCAATATTATTTTTCTACATTAGACTATGTATACATTTAATCTTAAAACTTTGACTTTAAATTAAATCATTTGTTAAAAAGGGGTTGTACTCTTTCTTTCTCTAGTTATTATCTATGAGTGTGAGAAAGGTGGATATTGTGTATGAGTTTTCTGCATTCACCTCATGATGTGTTTAAATATTTTTCATTTTCTTTCATGGTTATGGGTAGGTGTTAGTACCTTTATTTATTTTCGATGAAAGCATATTCGATATTTCATTCATTACAAATCTTGTTAAGAGGGAGTTGTACCTCTCAATTTAGAGGAAATTTATCAATCAAATGATAACTTCTCCAACTGTTAGTGCTAATTGTCTTTCTAGGCATTTTGAATCAGTTTATTTGTTTATCTTTGAAGGAAAAATTTGTTCACTAATAGATTTTTGGTGAATCTACCAAGGATTCGGAAATGAATAATCAATTCTTCCCTTTCCTCAGATTTTAAAGACATCTTCGTGTGTATATCAATGACTCTGTTAAATCATTATGCACAATCAAAAAGTTATAAGAAAGGGGAGAAAACCAAAACCTACTATCATGGATTTTTTTTTGAAATGGATGACAAAGTACTACAGAACTTTTGGGATCACTGCAAAGAGAACATTTCTAAAAGCATAAAAATAAATAAGAGTAATGAATGGCTCAATTGAAAGAACTAAGAGTTTACATGGATGATCCTCTAGTAGTCTTAGTTTCTTTTTGTTCCCATAATTTTTTAGTTTTAACTGAACAAGAAGTCTAGCCCAAAAAATAGTCCAAAAAGAGACCTACTATTGAAGAGTTAAATGCTAAAAATGATCAGTTACTCTAATATCTTTGGAATGCCTTCAAAGGGAGTGTTTTTGAGGCCGAAAGGGATAATTTAAATCCCTATGTGGATCACCAATCTTCTCTACTACTAAAATGTCTACATCAAAGATATTACCACCTGAAGATTTTGAACAAAAGCTTCATGTTACAACAAAATGATTGCAGGAAAAATCAGAAAATAAAGAACCGATGTCTTACAATTTCTTAGTTATTGGGGAACAATATTTTATACCCACATCAAAGGAATCATCAGTGCCTTGGGACCATAATAAAAAACAAATAGAAATATTATACCAAGTTGAAAATGAGGAGCCTAAATCTATTATATCATCCATGCAAAGGAAGAAAAAGGAGAAGTCATGTATTCCTATTAGGAAAGAGGCATTGTTAGATGAAGAGGGTCATATCACTGAGGTGGGAATAGAGACATTCACCTACAACTCTGGAAATATCAAAGGACATATAAATCTACTATTGTTGGTCATATCTCTGAGGTGGGAATAGAGATATTCACCTATAACTCTAGCAACATCAAAGGAGATATAAATCTACTATTGTTGAAATCTCTTGATGAAAATATTGAAGTAAAGAGAATAATAGGAAAAGAAATACATGAACGTGAAAGAATCTTGGTTGAGTCAACTAAAGGTATGGATAATTTGTATACTCAATCTATTGGTGTTCTTAATGAAGATTCCATTTATGATAAAATAGAAGATGTGGTTTCTATAAGATTTGATCCCATGATAGAAGAAAGAAATATCCAGAAATGACCATCATCAGCTATATACCCTAAGAATGATCTATCCTCTAATTTACAAAAGGAATATTTATTTTTTAATGCTTCTTTTACATTTCAAATGAAATCATGATTAATGTTACAGTGTTGGGGAAGCAATCAGAAAAACTTGATAATAAAATTACTTGGGGTAGTGTGAATGCACTATATTTATCTATAGAATTCAGCAAAGATTTCATGATCAGGTACAATCTTATTTTTGAATTTTATGATCTTGAGTTAGCCAACAAAAAATTATTCCCCCCACATGATGGAAATGAACTACAAGAGTGTGTTCTTGAAAATAATGACAATAAAATCATGCACATGCAAAATGAAAAGGGTCAAGTTTTTGCTAATGTTTCTTTGTTTGAAAAAGAAACTATGGTTGAGTTGGTATTGAAAGAGGATAAATTGGTTGAATTGGTAACTAATAATTTTTTGATTAATAATAGAGCAGAAAGGAAGGTAGAAGAGACTGGAGCAGAAAAAGTAGTTGAGGTAAGAATGGAGCAAAAGCAAGAACCTGACACCTCCTCTACTCTATTGTTGGCAAGTATGGCTAAACCAGTCAGTGCAAATGTGGAAAGCATGGATGAGGATGAACTCATGAGGTTATCCTTCATGGATTTTTCTAAGGAAAAAGAAAGATTAATACAAAAAGGAGACAAAAGAGTAAAAGTGATTACTAGGGTAGTGGAGACAGTGAATAGATTACTCCCTACACCTATTATTTTTCAAGGAAAGGATGAGGTAGAGAACCTAGGCATGGCATTGGACATCTTTGAGAGTCACTTTGAGTCACTCATGAAGACCATAGAGGATAAGGTAGAGAAGATTATCTTGGAGAAGAAGTTGAAAGAAGTTTGTCAATCCATCTCAAGGGACTTGGACATTCTAAAAGAAACTACACTTAAGGCTAAGAGATTTGTAGCACAAGAAAGAAAGATATATAGTTAATGCATAAATCCTTGTAGATATGTGAAGAACATTGAAAGCATCATAGCCAAGGACATGGCTACACTTGATTGCTTGATGGATAGTTGTGAAACATCTTCAAAAACTATGGTAGAAATGGATAAACATACATCCAATCTTATTGATAAAATAAGTGTTTTGAATGCGGAGAAAGGGAGAGTAGCAGATAGATTTGGTTTGATGAATATTTTAATAACTCCTAAGATACCAATGCTTGAAGCTCATCTCTCAGAGATGGAGAAAATAGAAGGATCAATGTCTATACCATCTCAATTGAAGGCAACAGAAATAACATATTATTTACTGAATGGACTAATCCATGTCAGTGAGCTTTTGATTAAGTCATGGGCTGAGGAAGTGAAGACCTTGGAAGATTCTTTCCAAGATATTATAAATCTAGTGAGTAAGAACTAAGTCCTTTTATGCTTAGAAATTTTGAAATTTTGCAAGTACCTTTGCCATTGATGTCAAAGGGAGATGAAGAGAAGAGAAAAAGTGAGAAGAAGAAAACGATGTAAATAAAAATAGAGAGAGAAAAAGAGAAAGAGAAGAAAGAGAAGAAAAGATATGTATATATGTAGAAGGGAGATAGTTCTTAGACACTTAGTCATTTTTTCACTAAGTGTTGTCATCAATGCCAAAGGGAGAGATTGTTGAAAAGTGATATTTTGGGATCTCTAGGGATCACTTGAGCATTGTCATTTATGGAAAAACTTATGCTAGAGTGATCACATGCAGAGAGTTTTGGTACTAGAGTCACAATCATGAAAATGACTAAGTATAGAATCAGGATAACAGTATATTGTAGTACATTTTTTATCAGTGAAGATAATATATAATGTAGTATAGCTTACGAAGTTAGTAGAAGATATTTTGGAGTATTTAATACCTTTAGTTAAGGTCTCACATGTTTTGATGAAGAGATTAGGAAGATACAGTGATATGAAGGTATGCAAAGATAGAGAATCAGTGAAACGGGGTACATGAGTAGTCATGATGATTGAGGCAAGGTTATCTAATATGAAAATGTGCTAAGTTAGATAAATGTTGTACATTTCTGACACTTTGGTAATATATGATCATTGACTCTATGTTGATTATTTGCATAAGTAATTATTACGTTTTGAGTTCTATTTGGAGAGTCAACTAGATGGAAAAGTTTGTATAAGTATAGAGTATTTTGTGGAAGCGATAAACACGTGATTGTGATAATAATGTGATGGATACAAATCTGAGAGAAAAGAGAAGATGTGATATCATTGTATGATAGAGCTATAATTGGAACCATCTAAGCATAGCAGATGCTTGAATTGTTCACCTTTTGAAGATCACTTTGTAACAATATTCTAATTGTAAGAGTTGTAAGATCACCACCTTTAATAGGGTTTTTGTATACCCCTAACAGGTTATTGTATTCCTCTAGCAAGGAAATGTACTATGTAATACTCAACTCCTAACAAGGCTAGATCTCCTAACAGAGATACTATATTTTAGTGCATAGTTTTGGGTACCATCCCCACGGGGGTTTTCCCTTGGCTAGGGTTTCCTTGAAAACAAATCATGGTGTTATGAGCTATGTGTTGTGAATTTATGTTCTCTTCATTTCAACATTATTATGGTTTATTTACAATTGGTTTAAGTTTAAATTAAAGTGTTGTAATATTGTTTCACCCCCACTCTGAGTATTACCTAATTGTAACAATTTTTATCAGAGCTATTGGCCCTTAGAGAGAAATCCTAACAGCTTAAGGGAGATCATAATGGATTCAAAAAGTTTGTAAGAGAACTTTAAAGTAGCACTTGATGACCTGGACAAAGAGAAGGCTAAGAATGGTGATTAAAATTCAAATTGAGAAGAGCATAAGGTTTCATCAAGAAACTAAAAGAACATCTTGAAACTTAAAGAAGTCATAAACAAGACCTTATAGACAAGATCAAAGGGGATTCAAAAAATGACACATCAGACCAAGTAAAGAAAATGGAGTAGGAAATAGAACAAATCAATCTTTTGATGGTTAAAGAGATTCAACATGAAAATGATGGAAGATAAAAAGTTGAAGAGTCACTAAAAGATGAAAATGAGAAGATAGGAAAAATGAAGACTAAACTTGATCACTACAAGGATAAGTGTCAAGAACTAGAGAACTACACTAATATCATAAAAGGAGAACTCACTCAAATTGCATATTGAGAAGTTGCACATGAGAAATGATAAGATTGATGGACAAAGAGAAAGAAAGAAACCTAAAGGAGACATGACTAGAGTTGGATTCAATGAAGCAGAATGTTCTAAGACTAATGAAGAAGAAAATGAAGAAAAGATTGAAGAAAGACCTACTCTTGAGAGACCTAGAGATCAGACTAGACCTTTCAAAGGTAGATGCTTCGGATGCAAAAACTTGGACACATTAAAATAAATTTCAGAGGTAAGAGTTCTTTCAAACCTTTTCCTAGTTATGGTTATAACTATTATGATTATGGACATAAGAAAGAAGAATGTAGAAAACCTGATCAGTCTAGATATAAAAAAGAATACATTAGAGAAGAGTCAACAACCAAGATCACATGCCTCAAATGCAATAACTTTGGGCATACTGCAAGATATTGTAAGCTACAAGTAAATCAAGATAAAAGGAGACCACCTACATGTTAAAAATGCAAGAATCTTGGACACATAGCGAAGTTCTATAGATACAATGGAGAGGACAACAAAAGAGTACCAAGAGGACCAAGAGAATCAAGAGGACCACCTCCTGTGGTTATAAAGAAGAATATTGGTGACACTGGTAAAAGTCTTAATGAGTATATGGATGAGTTTGAGAATCATTTTAAGAAATCTACAAATGAATAAGATGAGAAGATATGGAAGATAAAAAATTTCAATAAGGCATTGGTTCAGGGAGAGACAATAGATGCTACTGTGTCTTCACATGATGATTTCATTGAGACATTGACCTAGAAGGCTATATGGCCTCAAGGGGAGCATTGGATGAAGATAATATAATATATCCAGCCCCTGATTATGTGGAATAAGCTCTTGCAAGCTTAGGTATGGTATGTACAGACACTATAGAGTGTATGGTTGTGATTGCAGAACTTGGAGATTCATATTCCATGTTCACAATATTTGTGTTGACTAGAAATCATGCGAAGTTGAGCTATCTATGATTAATGCACATACTCAACTTGTGAAGGATAAAAGAGCTTGAAGCATATCATTTCTACACCATTTGATAATTAGCGATCAAGGAGAGTAGAATTGTGAAGCATTTCAATCATCTAGCCGATATATTGTGTGACTGCTTGAAGCAAAGTTCTGGATTCAGCATGTTAAAGGTATTTAGACTTTATACTCTTTTAGAAGTTATGGATGCACTTTTAATCTTTGATGTTATGGATAGACCTAGGTATAATTTCAAGAAACATCCATTTATGTCTTGTGAGGATGATCCGGAAGGAGCATTTTCAAAAACCCCTTACGACGTATTGTATGTGGAGGATATTAGGGCATACATACATTGAAAATATGAGATAATAGGAGATGTCAATATATATAGTGAGTTAGATGGAATGATAGAAGTAGATGAGAAGATGGTAGAAGAGTTTAAACACTTAAAACACTAGTCCATCATCAAATTAACCCTACTAAATGAGTTCCATGAAACTGAATGGTTCAAGATAATCCTAAGTAGAATCCATGATCAATTTATATGGATGGGAGAACTGTATGCACCCTAAAATGGTCGCCTAGACTTTGGGCCCCATTTATTAGATTTATCAATCCTGAATCAGTTTTATCAATAATCAATATTTTCAACATTATCAATTTCTTGATCAAGTCTTAATTTCAATCATATAATGGATTTTTATCCTATGGGTTAACCATTTTATCCTAAGCTTTTATTTATTTAAAAGTAATATTTCCTCCCCTTTTATTTAAATAAAAAATCCCCACTTTTCTTCTATGTTGCACAAATAAAGTATTATTCTTATTTTATATAAAGGAGAAAAGCACTTTTTGTCTCATATGGACACAAAAGTCAACTCCTATTTTCTCATTGGAGGATACTTGTGCACATGGATTGCTCCTTTTTCATGATCCACCATTGATTAAGTCTTTTGCCTCTTAATCTCAATTGTCCATTTATCCTCATTTCCTATAAAAGGAGAGCTCTCTCCTTCATTTGCATATCCATCTCTTTCATGCTATTGTTATGCTATAGGTTTTCTAGGTGCATTTGGAGCTTTTGGAGATCATTGCTACATCAAGATTTTCTTGGATTTCCTCATTGCTTCATAGTTTAGACTTCATTTCTTACATTATCATAGCATCCATAGCTTCATTTCATAGCTTAGTTTCTTTTATGCAATAGATAACTTCACATAGCTTAATAGGAGGGATTTGTAACACTTGTTATTTCCATTTCATAGCTTAGTTGCATTGCATTTTCCATTCCATAGATTAGTTTGCATTGCATTGCATTTTCATAGTGATTCTTGAGGATATTGGCACTCTTGCCCTTGTCCTCATTCGAATCTCTCATTGTGTGGTTGACTAGCAAGGTCGCAAGCTTGTAGTTCTAGCTGAGAGAAAATAAATCATAGTCCCTTGCAACTCCATGCATAGAGAGCTATGAGCCGCTTTGTGAGGCCTCATTCTTGAGCAACCTTGCATATAATGGTTCATAGAAGTGCACCATTTTAGTGTGTACAAGAAAAAATAGTAAATATATGTTCTCAAATGATTCATGATATAACTGGATTAGATAATGATGGATTCCTCCTAGTAGCAGAGAAGAACATAAGAAAACATGTAGAAACCCTAACCCATTCTAAGTGGGATAAGAGAGATATGACAGTTAATGACATCTATCAACAAGATGTGAGGTTGGTAGCTATAATATTAGGTTATAAGATGTTCTGTATTAGTAGGCCTAATTCAGTATTAGCTAGAGTTATTATGATGGCATATAGAATGGTTAAGGAAAACAAGAAATACAATCTATGCGAAGTTCTTGCACAATGGTTTTTTGAGAATGTGAAGGTTACAAAGAAAGACAAGACTAAGGTATTCAGGTTTGGATCACTATTGGTTCATATGTACATCCACATTATACATAAATTCCCTAGCATGTACCCTATGGCATGGAAAGATGATGTACCTACTGGAATTCAAATTTCTGAGAGTTATCAAAGTCGGGACAAGAATTGGGTAGATGGAGAACTATTTTCTATGACCAAAATCCCACAAAGGCAGATGAAGGAAAGATATAGGATACCTAAAGATCTAGTTGAGAAGTATAAAGACACTATATGTTTCATGGTTGAACTGATTGTGTGTGCTTTGAGGAAATTGAGCCTAGGAAGAAATGGTGTTACCCTATGGGGTATGAAGTCAATTCTAAAGTTTTAACTATGTAAGTAGAGCATGTATTAGTAGTAGAAATAGACACTTCTGAAGAAAGATGGGGAACATATAGGGAAAAGTCTAAAAAGGTTAGAGAAGAACAAGAAAAAGTGACAAGAAAGAGAAAGATTAATAAAATAGTTGAGGATATCACTGCAAAGGTAGGAATCACTAGGGAGTAGCTGAAGAACATAAGGACAAAGATGAAAGAAGCATCTTCCAGCATGTAAATTGATGCACCACCCCCTTATGAAGTAGAAAAGATAGTAAGTCCTACACTAGACATAATTGATTTATCTCCTACACATGAGAAGACTACACAAGAAGTTGTGTCTGTGAGCACACCTAGGAGATCTACATGATCTAGCAAGCTAAGAAGCCCTTAGAAGTAGAAGGTAGAAGTTGAAACTAAGAAAGAAGAAGAAAAAGTAGTTCAGAAGAGGCCACAAGATCTATGGAAGCCAGACATTAAAATGTTACAAAAGAGAGTGATAAGAGATGGGAACTTGTAGGCAATAAACATATACTATGAAAGGTATGACCTTGATAATCAAGCAATAATTGAAGACATAGTGATTGAGCACTTGTTAGTTTTCAAGAAAAAATTGTTAGATAAAGAGGGAAGTATCCCTAAGGAATTGTATAACAAGTTGGAGATCAGAAAATAGTTGGCATAGTCTGAAGATGAGAATATAAGAAACAAGGCCATTGAAGACATGTTACTTGTTATTTCTATACAAGAAAGGGAGAGAATCATCAAAGAATTGAAGCCTTTGTGGAGAGCCAAGGCTAGACTAGTGAAAATTATGGCTATAAAGTATGATGAAGTCATAGAGGATACTCAAAAGGCACTGGATCAAATCCTTATGAGTGACATGCCTAAGAAGACTTCACCTCCCAAGGTTACCAAGCCCACACCCTTAGGAATGGGATAAAGTTCCAAGATAGCAGAAGAAATTGAACAAGCTAGTGAAGTTGATAAGAAACCAAACTTCTTCATTTTTGGTATTCCTAGATATATCATTAGACACTTCACTCGATACAAGCAACCCATTTGAAAAAATGCAAACAATGCAATGACAGTTGAAGAAGAAGGATATATAAAGGAAGAGAATGATTCAACAAGAAGAAAGGAAGGTAGAAGAGACTAAAGTAGAAAAATTAGTTGAGGTAAGAATGGAGAAAAAGAAAGAACCTGACACCTCCTCTACTCTATTGTTGGCAAGTATGGCCAAACTATTGAGTGTAGATGTAGAGAGCATGGATGAGGATGAACTCATGAGGTTATCCTTCATGGCTTTTTCTAAGGAAAAGGAAAGATTAGTACAAAAAGGAGACAAAAGAGTAAAAGTGATTACTGGGGAAGTGGAGACAGTGAACAGATTACTCCCTACACCTATTATTTTTCAAGGAAATGATGAGGCAGAGAACCTAGGAATGGTATTGGATAACTTTGACAATATGTTTGATTCACTGCTGAAGACTGCATATGATAAGGAAGAGAAAAATTTCTTGGAGAAGAAGTTGAAAGAAGCTTGGCAGTCCATCTCAAGGGACTTGGACATTCTAAAAGAAACTACACTTAAGGCCAAGAGATGTGTAGCACAAGGAAGAAACATATATAGTCACTAGATAAATCCTTGTAGACATGTGAAGAACATTGAAGACATCATAGCCAAGGACATAGCTACACTTGACAACTTGATGGATAGTTGTGAAACATCTTCATAAACCATGGTAGAAATGGATAAACAAACATCCAAGCTTTTGGATAAAATAAGTTTTCTGAATGTTGAGAAAGGTAGAGTAGTAGACAGATTTGGTTTACTGAAGAGTTTAATAACTCCTAAGATATCAATGCTTGAAGCTCATCTCTCAGAGATGGAGAAAATAGAAGAATCAATGTCTATACCCTCTAAGCTAAAGGCAAAAAAAATAGCATCTTATGCACTAAATGGACAGATCCATGTCAGTGAACTTTTGATTAAGTCATAGGATGAGGAAGTGAATACCTTGGAAGATTCTTTCCAAGATATTCTAAATCTAGTGAGTAACCACTAAGTCCTTTTGTGCTTAGAAATTTTGAAATTTAGCAAGTACCTTTTCCATTGATGTCAAAGGGAGAGGAAGAGAAGATAAAAATGAGAAGAAGAAGTGAAGAGAAAAAGTGAGAAGAATAAAAAGATGTAAATAAAAAAAGAGAGAGAAAAAGAGAAAAATAGAAAGAGAAGAAAAGATATGTATATATGTAGGAGGGAGATAGTGCTTAGACACTTAGTCATTTTTTAACTAAGTGTTTCCACCAATGAAAAATGGAGAGATTGTTGGAAAGTGATGTTTTGGGAACACTAGGGATCACTTGAGGGTTTTCATTTATGAAAACACTTATGTTGGAATGATCGCATGTAGAGAGTTTTGTACTGGAGTCACAATCATAAAAATGACTAAGCATAGAATTAGGATAACAATATACTGTGGTATAGTTTTGATCAATGAAGATAATATATGTAGTATGGCTTGCAATGTTAGTAGAAGATATTTTGGAGTATGTAATACCTTTAGTTAAGGTCACACATGTTTTGATGAAGAGATCAAGAAGATACATTGATATGAAGGTACGCAAAGATAGAGAATCAGTGAAATAGGGCATATGAGAAGTCACGATGATTGAGGCAAGGTTAGTTGATATGGAAATGTACTAAGTTAGATAAATGTTGTACATTTCTAACACTTTGGTAATATATGATCGCTGACTCTATGTTGATTATTTTCATAAGTAATTATTATGTTTTGAGTTGTATTTAGAGAGCCAGCTAGACGGCAGAGTTTGTATAAGTATAGAGTGTTTTGTGGAAGTGATAAGTACGATTGTGATAATAATGTGATGTATGTGAATCTGAGAGAAGAAAGACAATGCGAGATCAGTATATGATAGAGCTATAATTGGAACCATCTAAGCATAGCAGATGCTTTTATTGTTCACCTTTTGAAGATCACTTTGTAATGATATTCTGATTGTAAGAGTTGTAAGGTCACCACCTTTAACGGGGTTTATGTATACCCCTAACAGGGTTTTGTATTCCTCTATCAAGGAAATGTACTATGTAATAGTTGGTGCAGGAGCTCCTAGGCTAGCTCTTAGACACCTAAGTTTTTGGCTTGTAGTGACTATTGGCCAAGTCACTATCCTGATGGAATTTTGGTTTGTTGTGTGTCTTAGTTAGTAAGTTTGTTTTGAAGTCCAACTAAGGTCCTTAGGTAGTTGGTCCAAGTCCTAAGTGATGGACTTGATAGTCTTGGTGAAGACCCAAGGATATAGCTTGGATGCCATGAACATGTGAAAATCAGTCAAGAATATATTTTGCCAATGAAAAGGCATCGAGTGAGTTCATTTAAGCTGATTAAGGGTCTTAGAGGTTTTAGTATAGGTTTGAGATTCCTTTTAGACCTCATGTCTCAATCTTATCAAAGGTGTCAAGCAAGATCTGAAAGTTGTCATGACAACTTTAAAAGTTTTCATGACAACAAATTGGTTAAAGGTCTGTCTGAGTGGGGAAGTTGGTATGAAGTCTTAAACCAACCAAGATTGGGTATCTAATCCTATTTAAGTCCTATTTTTGGTGAGACTAAAGGTTGGCACTTAAGTTTTATGAGCAATATTTTGAGTTTTATGTGACTAGCAGACTGTACCCATGCATGATTTGAATAGAAAGCTTGGTTATCCAATCTCATGGATTGAACCAGAGAAAGAAAGTTTTTTATCTTATTCTTTATTTTTTATTCTCTAGATTTAAGCTTTATTTTGGGTCTTTGATTTTCTTTCAAGTTTTAAAATTTAATTTCTCCTCTGAGGCCGGCTTGCTAGACTGTTTAGAGTAGAGGCCAATAGAATGGCTCTAACTTAGGAATCCATGGTTGGTTCTTTATAGAAACTATATATACAATGTAAATATGTATTTGTGTGGACTAAAGTGCTGGAGAATTATTTTAAAGATCAGGCCCTAGGCAAGCAAAGACAAGCTCGGTTAGGGAACCTGAGTTGATCTAGCATTTGGGAGAGAGATTGGGGGTTGTAAATGCCAATCTAGGACCTGGAGGATATTCTAAAATGTTCAAAGACTCAATCATATGAAGGAGATCTCATGAAAAACTTGGCAAGGGGTGGAAAGATCAAACCCTCATTGTGAACCAGTGAGGCCTAATTGGGCCTAAAAACAACGCTAGAAACTAGGAAGAGGTTGTATGGAAGAGTTAGAGATTTAAGGGTTCTTGAATCCTTTGCAACTCTAAAAAGGGTGTCTAAAAATACAATTCTTTTTGACCTCTTGTGTGGGAATTTACAAAGTTACACACTGATTTAGGGGTTGGAAGACCTACAAGACCTAGTAGCCTTTTTAGGCCAAAATTGGAGGTCGGGTATTAGTGGAAGGATACCAAAAGGTGAAGCACCCAAAATTGAGACAAAGAAAGTATAAAATATTCCTCCCCCATGCCTAACAGCTAGAAAGAAGAATATGGATTTTTGGATGAATTCCATAGTTGAATTCATTGGAAGAGTTGTAGAGCTAGAGTGAGTTTAAGACCTTGGTGGAGAGATCTTGAGGAGTAGAGGAGATCAAGAAGAATCCCTCTAATTGAAGGGTCTTAGGAACCCTAAGATAGGTCAAGAGAAGATCTAGTGAAGCTCTAGAGGAGATAGGGCTTGTCGAAGAAAGATCTCCCTATCAATACTCATCTCCTAATAGGGCTAGATCTCCTAACATGGATACTATATTTTAGTGCATAATTGTGGGTACCATCACCACTAGGGTTTTCCCTTGGACAGGGGTTGAAAAAAAATCATGGTGTTATGAGTTATGTGTTGTGCATTTGTGTTCTTTTCATTTCAGCATTATTATGGTTTATTTAAATTTGGTTGAAGTTTAAATTAAAGTGTTGTAATACTGATTCACCCCCCCTCTCAGTATTACCTAATCCTAACATATTACTGGTAATTAAGAATTCTCTAATTTTTAGCAACTAAAATCCAATCTAAAGCAAGGAACCCAATTAGAATTCCTTCAAACAAATAGTTTCCAACTACTTGAGGTAAATGATGAGAGCATGTCTAGTTATTTTTAAAAAGCCACATAGGTCTATGATGAAAAGTGGTAATTCAGATATGAGTGTGTTTACAAATTGTTTTTCCATTCTATGGATTTGACATTTAGAAATGAAGCAGTCACTAGAGGGCCATTACTCCCACCAACACTTCATTGTTGTGGCCCATTATTCTGGAGAGGAACATATTCCTTCCATCTAGTGAATTATTTTTCATGAGTTGTTCTTGGCCCTATTTTTTATGGTGGGACTTTCTTACCTATACATATTTTTGAATAAGCTTCACCTTTCCAATTTTGGGTTGTGGTTAGTTTAGCTTTCATTCCTTCTTGTTGGTTTTGGATTCCTAGTTTTGTTGTGCTTGTTTGGCCTCTTTTCTCTTCTCTCATCCACCCTTCTATAAGAAGTTCCCTATGCTCATATCCTTCTTTAAATATGTTACCCAATGGGGCTTGGCACTGGTCTTTACCACAGATATCCTGGACTACATGTGTCCTTTCAGTCCATTCCAGGAAAAACTTTAAGAAACCCCCTCCCTAGAAAATGTGTAAAATCCTGGCGAATCCTACATTATTTTGGGTGGAAAAAATAATATTGTTGGTGATTTTTTTTAATTTGAACGGAAAAAATATTGATTTAACTAGTGATTTTTTTCAATTATATGAAAATTCTATAAAATCCTAGTGAATCTTTTATTGTTGAAGAAAATCGTAGCTACAAGTACACATACCTAGCAACCATCATTTCACCATTATTGTTATATGGATCCTAATTAATTTTCAAAATTGAAGGTTAAATTTTCCCCTTTTATCGCTACAATTTCCCTCCAAATTATTGAATGGGCATTTTGGGGCAGCGCCTCTGAAAGCTCAAACAACTTTTAATATTTTAGTAATGTGTCCTAAGTTAATTTTATATTATCTGACATATAGTAAATCTATTTTTTATAGGCATTGGATGATCCTAAATCAATGACATAAATCCTATTTCGGGCCAAAATTTTAAAGGACACCAAGTTCCAGAGAAAGTCGCTGAAATAAAGACATGTGTCCACAATCAAATTTATTTTGGGCCAAACTTTGAAAGGATAAAAGGTTCCATAAAAATTCTCTAGAATAGAGACACATGTCAAATATATGTACTTAACCCGTACCCTAACTTAAATTTTGACCACATATTGGCAAATATGACCATCGATTAAGACAAACTTTGGAAATTGTAGTTGAAAATATTCAATTTACTATGTGGAAAAATTAGATTCTATTGGTGAAGCCATCACTGAAATACAAATTATTCCATAGCACTATTGGTGATTGGCCTATGCATAGGACCCAATTTTCATAAAGCGCGGGCGACATGGCCACCCCAAAAGTCCAATTTTTTTTGCCAACTTGTGGGTCCCCGACAAGTGAAATTCGCCAATTGGAAAATATTCACCACTAAATTTATCCCTAGTCCATGCCGCCAGATAGGGCCAATTTTTTTCCATGCATGACCATCCCTTTCTTTTTCAAAATTTTGAGCATCTTCATGCATTCTTGCATAAAAAATCATGAAATAAATTAATTTCAAAATCTCATGAAAGTTGTTGTAAAATCCTTAGGTAGACACAGTCCCTACCTCATCTTTCCCAATATGGCTCAATTTCATCATCAAACTCCATATCATTTATGAAATTTTAATGCCTTGATTTTTGAGTTGGCCATATCCAAATAGAGTTGCAATTTGAATTTTGTGCATCTATTGCAAAAATGATTTCTGGGTAATTCTCTACAAGGACGATTTACTCTGCTATCAAATTTTTTGTGAGAAATGGAGTCTTTAGTCAAAATTTATGAAATTTTTGATAATAGTTCAAAAGAGTAGCGACAGATCTTTAAGTCCACTTTGAACCCATTAAACCAACATCAAAGGTTCAAAAGGTTCAACTAGTTCAATAGGCTTGATGTTCATCAGTTGTGTCTAAGCTTTTCATTTTCAGCATTTAAGTCTGTAAGGAGTAAATTGTTGAATCATTGAGCTTGAACATTTTCAGAAGATCAAGAGGTTTAACATGCATGAGAATGTGAAGGAAAAAGTAATTAATGAAGAAAAATGATTCTGAGATAATTCTATAATTTACACCTTCTGATTGAACCCTAAGGTTCAAGAGGTTCAAGGTGACATTCAAATCTTGCACACATATCCGCTAGTCCAAAATGCACCCAAAAACAAAGTTGTAGATTATTTAAATCTGAGGACAACCCACCTAATATTTTGGTCTTAAATGTTCCCAGATTTAATCTTATGACCATATGAGCTCATATTAAATAGTATTTTAATATTTTCTTAATGCAACAATATGATTAGTAGGGCTAATTTATAAAATTATTCCAATTTAGTGAGTTGTTTAAAAATCATTAAAAACCCATTTGCTATTTTAAGTATCATAATTTATCACAAATTTTTATGGCCCTAGGACATCCGGTTAACTTGTGGTGAATCTATTAAAGAGTGGTTGTAGAAGAAATTAATTTTTTCTCACTCATTTATGTGCAAAAATTTAAAATATTTTATATCAATTTGAGAAAATAAATTATACTGGAATAATTTTAATTCCCTTTATCAAGAATCAGTTATTAAAATTGAAAAAGTCTCATTGAGAAAAGAGAGGAAAGGGGTTAAATATTATTTTTCTGGCTGGAAACTCAAGCTACAACAACAATTTATTTTTTTATTTCTATTGTAAAGGAGGAGCAATTTTTCTTTTCAGCATAGTTATAATGTACAAGGGTGTGGGTCTTTGAACTCATTTTGGTATTAAAGGAATGGAGAAGACATTTATGACTCTTTGAATTTATTTATGTTTTCTTTAGATTGCATTGATCTGTGTCTCATTACAATTACTTTCAATATCATTTTTCTAAATCACACTATGTATGCATTTAATAATAAAACTTTGATTTTAAATTAAATCATTTTTTAAAAAGGGGTTGTACTCGATCTTTCTTTAGTTATTATATGTGAGTGTGAGAAAGGTGTGTTACAACTAGCAGTTGTCATTGCACCAAAAGATTGACCTTTTAATGCCCGCTATAACCACTAGACTTATATAGAAGATAGAGGAGGTGGTTAAGCCATGTCACGAACCACCACTATGCTAAACAACCAAGGAGACCAAGGGAGAAATTAGTCACCATTGTAATAATCCCCCCAGTGCAAGAGAAAGGTTCAAACTTGTAACCAAGCTCTAATACCACTTGTTACAACTAGCAGTTGTCGTTGCACCAAAAGATCGACCTGTTAATGCTTGATACAACCACTAGACTTATAGAAGACATAGGAGGCAGTTAATCCATGTCACAAACCACCACTACGCTAAAAAACAAGGAGACCAAGGACACACTCAATCTTGCTCACCATTGTAACAAGGTAGACATTGTGTCATTTCTCTTCATTCACCTCATGTTCTGATTAAATATTTCATGTCTACTTTAATGGTTGTGGGTAGGTGTTAATACCTATATTTATTTCTGGTGAAAAGTGTATTCAATATTTCATTCATTGTAAATCTTGTTAAGATAAAGTTGTACCTCTTAATTCAAAGGAAATTTATCAATCCAATGATAACATCACCAACTATCAGTACTAATTATCTTTCTTTTTGAGAATTTTGAGTCAGTTTATGTATTTATCTTTGAAGGAAAAAAAATTTCACTAACACATGTGTATGTTTACATGTATGTATAATTCTTCCTAAACTAATAGGTCATTGCATCAAACACAAACCAAACATCAAAACTTGAGAAACCTCTAGAATATATTGACATATGTCTTGGATCTTGAATAATACACAAGTCCCTAATTATTTAGTGTAGCTAGATGGATAAATTGGAAAATGCATTCATGAGTGGAAGATAAAATGAATATGTTATCTTAAACTTTTCTTATTTAATGTGTCTGTATATGCTTAAATTTCATTCCTATTAAAGTATCATGTTTAGATTCTTTAATTTTTTTTTCATATGATCCTTAAATGTTATGTAAATCATATGTTCTAGACATTTACAATGCTATGTTTTAGATGTTTCCAATTTTATGTATATAGTTAGGTCTAAATTTATTATTTTAAAATTATATAATGTATGCATGCATATACATATATTTTCATATATCATCATGGCATCTCATGATGGCTCACAACATCATGATTCTAATTAGTATGTGCACCTTCGGAGCAATAAAACCTCACTTTGGTCTTCTCAAACTACCTAGGAAAAGGATATTATATATAATCATACTATTGAGAGATTTCAACGCGCTCTAGATGAGATAGAGCATACATTGCACAATGTCATTGTCCTTCCTAATAGGGAAAGGGTAACACTTATTAGAGATGAGCTACTACATATGATTGAATTTTCTCAATCACATCATCCTTATGATGATCCTAATATTGATGCTTTTATGCCTCTCTTTCCCATAGTGTTACTGGTACACACAAATAAAAAGTAATTGACAATGATGTTTCTACTACTAATGTGAAGAGCATGTTATCCTACTACCATGACCAACAAAAAATTAGAGGATATTGGTTCACTAGGTGCATTAATGTAGTTGTGGCACCTTTTATATGTCCTAGATGGTTGGATGCACATCATATGTTGCCCTAAAAGGATGGCTTGCCACTATATTTTTACAAATAATTATTTTCATAATTTTATTTGTATTATGATGTAGATTATACATATTTTCCCTTACATGTTGGGTAGGGGAAGGGTGGGTTTTCAAATAATTTTAGAAAGGTGATGCTCCATATCCCACTAATAAGGGGGTATTGGTGGGTCCAAATCTTTTGGCTCTTCCAAAATGTTTGGTAAAATCCATTGCAACAAATAGTGTAGCAGATTAGATGTAAAGAGATATGTTTTCCAATATTGTGACTATCATGACTTAGGTTGAAAATATTTCATATGATACTTTAGAGAGATATATGTTGCATAAAATTTTACTACCATTCCTCCTATTGATTCTTTATCTCCCCATTTTAATCCTTACATTCATAAGAGATACCATCTCCTATTGAGATTGCACAATTACCAAAGGATCATTTGTGTGGCATGGGTACATATCTATAAAGTGATCTTTGGTATGAATATTAGTGTATAGAAATACTGTATGGGGTCCCTCTCCATAATATATCGACATTTATTAGGCAATTTATTTGGAGACCATCCAATCCTAGCATCCATGATGGAGTTTGAGATCCTCAAGGTACATCGAGGCATGAGGGTATTTTTCTATATCTTATAACTCCTCCTTAGTAGACAATAGTTAACCAGAATACACCTCTTCCTAGTCAAATATTTGTTGATCTTACCACTCATCCACTTGGAGTTTGGAGAGTTTATTCTAGTTTTTTTATGGATGTAGGTGTTGATCTAGATGTAGTGTCCTTACATTCTTTAGACTTTAGTGTGATTGGGTAAGCATTACATGTTGCAAATATTATAAAATTCCAAATATGATTTTAATTTAATAGTATATCTTTCTATAATTTTCAAATTTTAATTTATTTATCAAGTTCATGGGGAGAGGGCCATGATCCCATTACAATATTGACAACATAGAAAAGAAAACTAAAAACCCTTTCTTAGGGCCATTACAGCTGAAAGAAACCAAAAAATGCCCTAAACAAAATCAATCAAAAATATAGATGATATCAACATCTAAGTTCATCCTACCACTACTACCAACCATAATATTTGAATGGTAACCTAACATCATAATGTATGTATAATAGTAAATGTTCTTCAAAATAAAAACAAAACCAAAAAATTATCTAGTCTTTGGCTATATATTTTCCATATAACAACAATTGTGTTGTAACAACCAAAAATAAATTAAATATCTAATACTATCATATAATTAGCTAAACAAAGACTAGCACTAAGGATACTATCTTTAGTGTCATTGAACTTGGAAATCTTCTTCCATTCCTTTGAGAAACTATTAAACTTACTCTCCTAGTATTTTTTGTCTTTATCCTACATCTTCTCCTCACTCTAGTACTCCTCCTTTCTTTTCTTCACCATTTTCATCATTCTTCTTTTACCTGTGACAACTCTAAATACAACATTTTTCATGAGGCCATCAAATAACCTTGCAAAGTGAAGAAATACCTATACCGAACTACTCCTTAGTAATGACTATCAAGGTAGAAAAAATCATCAAGATAAGTGAGTCTCTTATGTAAGAAATCAAATTTATCTTGGATATTAGGATTTTTATTCTCAATGCCCAGGCTCAGGGAAGGAGGGTTGTTCTCCATAAAGTCATCACTAGGAGAAGTAGGGGAACTAAAAATAGTGTTCACTATTTCCTCCAATTCATTCAAAATCTATGTTATCTCAACTAATTTTTCTTTTTCATCATCCACTAACTTGTCTTATTATTCATAATGTTCATCCTCCAAATTCTTGATTTATTCTCCCTCTTCTTCCTTGAGTCATATTCAAAATCAATCTCTAGCACCACCTCTTCCATAACTTGTTTATCTTTCTTTTCTTTATTAAGAAAATGGGCATACCTTCTTTTAACGAAACTAACATCATGTTTAACCTCCTCAACATTTTCAATTTCCTCATCAACTTCTCCCTCCTTGTCCACATCAATTAAATGGATCATTTCTTAAAACTCTTCTCCCATTTGTTATAACATTTAGAGGGCTCAATTTTCTAACATGGGATTTCATTTTCAAAGGGGTAGTGTATAAAAGAGAATCCTCAAGAGGGATATCAATAGTAATATGCTTAGGGGTTTTTCCCTTCGTCTTTCCACTAGGGTTGGGGTTATCTACTAGTGGGTTACATTATATAAGCTCAAATTTTACTGACATTTTAATTGGTTGTTTAGTTTAGTTTTTCTCATGTTGGGGATAAGAAAGGAGATGACTGTGGAAGGGGAACTTATCGAACCCATGTTGGTAGAGGGCATAGATAAGACCCTAGTGTAGCATAGGTGACACTTCTTTAGCATTGCTACTACTTAGAGAGGAGAAAATAAAAAATGGGACATTTATCTTTTGTCCATGCCTAATATGATTGAGCATAGGAAAGTGGTAGCCATGAAAGGAAATATATTGTCTCTCTAGGGTAAAATACTTCATAACATAGAAATAAATCATAGTATGGGGAGGGTGGTAACGATAATATATCATACCCATTCTCATTAGTGACCATAATAAGCTTTTCCCCTTTCTTAGAAAAACTCTTCATTTATAGCTTGTATTCCCCAAAGCTTCACTTCTCAAATTTTTTCCTTCACATTTAACCTCATAGCCTCAACAATCAACTATGGAGTCACATAAAACTTGATTTTGTCAATAGTGATATTCTCTTGGTTCCATGAGTTAAAAATCTTTCTGGACAAGGTGGTATTGTATCCCCTCATATATTGGAAATATGATGTAAGCTCTTCTCTATTAAATATGTCCCATAGTTCACCATTCTCCATCAACTCTATGCAACCCTTTAGCTCTAAGCATTTAAGAGGCCCACCTATCACTCTCAGCTCAAAAATATTTAGCTGGAGATCAGAGGTGTAAATTTTAGGCCCACTCTTATTAGTTCCATAATAAAACAAAAACACATTTTTAATACCTTGTACTAGACAAGTTATCAATATTCATGAAGACAATAAACCCATGCCTTTGAAAAAATAAAATTGTCTTGATATTATCACCCTTCATCATTATATGACACCTTTGGTTGCTATAAAAGATATTGAGGTGATTTTTTGGACTATTCAAAAGATATTTCCTATGAAGGATAGCTTTAAAATTATCATTAATATTTATACCAATTTCTTGATCATTAATAATGCTAGATCATTATTTTGAACTCACAATCTAATTGAGTGGTAATGCCTACATGGCTTCCAACTAATCTAGGACTCCATGTGATCATACTTTAACTAGGTTTGGGTAAATGACACTTCAACTTTACACACATTTCGCTTCATAATTTTAAATATTTCCCTTTCCCAAATGACACTCGGAAAGGGGTCCCACTTTCTATCTTTAGTGCAACTCTTGATGTCACTCTTGATATAATCCTTCATTTTCATGAAATTATAATTTTTCATAGGTCTCATGATATAGGAAAACTTATAATTTAGTTGATTGGTATTCATCATACTTTCTCTAGAGTTCCACATCAGAGAAAAAATCACCCAAATATTAATTCTAAATAGAAACCATATTATATACAAAGTTGAACATCCCCTTCTCTTCTATCATTTGCAAGGATTTGTTTCTCTTTTAGGGCACTGATCAAAATTAATATAGCACTGGTCAATCTTGATAATTAAGGCCAAGATTAACCATGAGTTTGACAGTACTCTTTCCTTCTGTTAAAGTGTGACTAACTTTATATTACCTATAAATAGACATAATTATTTTACAATCCTCTAGGATACTAAGTAGATAATAAGGACAACCAAAACTTCCTTTCAAGTAACACCTTATCAAATTTGAATCTTCTTCAAGGATTATTTTTCATTATTTACCTCTTTGAGGCATTTTATGCCTTGTTAGGAACAAATAACTTCAATCATATTTTGAATACACCACCAAGGTTTTTGAAAAAGCTTTCAATAAAAGTACCTTTCCAATCACTAATAACTCCATTCGCTATAGAGTTCCTAGGGTTTCCTTTCATACAACCATCCACATTGCATTTGACCCATCCAACCTCCAAGGGGATCCATCTAGTAATTTTTTTTCTTCATTATACTAGTTTAATTAATATTAAGGAGGTTTTATTGTATTCCCCAATTATGGTTAACCCTCAACTCTTTGAAATTAGGAATTATTTTTCCTTTCCCAAAGGTAGCAACATTGATATTCTCTTTAAGTTTCTATTTGGTAATTTGGAAGAGGATGGTGCTATTTCTTGGTTGATCCCTAAATGTTCTATTATTTTGTTCTTTCCATATATTTCATGTGATAAATGGATGGATTTGGGCCTAAAAGTTTATGATAATAGTGTGGTTGAAGAGATAGAAACTCCACTATTCAATTAATAACCTCATAGAATATGTAATTACCCACCCAACATTGATCAAGGAAAAAAATTTGTCCTCCTTAACATAGGGGCATTGTAAAAAACAATAGTCAATACCTTCACAATTAGACTAATAGAGAACACATATCTTGACCATAGACAAGTCTCTTCTATTTAGATTGTTAATCATCAAAACTTTACCATGAATAGTTATCCACCAAATATAATTAACCTTAGGGATGAGGTTAGGGATCCATATCTAGTTCCACATATAGTTAAATTGTCTTCTTCAACTTCCAAGATTTTATAAGCATGTCTCACTGAAAGGATCCAAAAGAGTTATATTTATAGATCCATTTATCTTTGTTCACCTAGGAAAAGAGGGAGAGAGGCATTATGGAGTTTAATTCATTCTTCATACTTTTACTAAAATGTAGAGGTATGCCTTCACTTCCTTGTAATTAGTATTTTAATTTTTTTCATAAATCTTTACCATGTTTCCACTTGATGTAGTTACTAACCAAATCACCATTTTTTTCTAATAAGCCACCTTCTAGAATCTGGTTGAGCTTGAACTATGTTCTGCAAGAGGTTTATCTTGATTCTAGATATCCTCCCCCCATAAATTAGTATTATTTCCATCTCCAGTTATCTTCTTGCTACCTTTCCTTAACATATATTTGATTTTGAGGATGCTTTTGCAAAGAGGGGAGCCCAAAGAAGAGTTAGGATCATATAAGAAGGATTGAAAGGTCTATTTTGAAGGTATTTGGACTTGATAAGATTGACCCAATCCTTTTTGTTCTAAGGTCTTATTTTCTTGATACCAAGTCCGCCAACTTTCTTTGAAGTATAAAATTTATCCCATTTGAATAGAACAATCTTAAATTTCTCCTCTTTAACAGTCCATAAGAATTTTTTTTATTACTTCTCTACGTTATTAGCCATTGAGCCAAGAATTTTAAAGAGAGAAAATACACAAGGATATTATAGAGACATACCTTTAGGAATTGGATATTTCCCACATGATTTAACAACTTTCCTTTCTATATTATAAGTTTCTTTTGAAATCTTTCTATGAGGTTGTTCTGATACATTGAAGAAGGAAATTTGAGATAGGGGTAAACCCAAGTACAAATTAGGTAAGGAAGCAACATTACAACCCATGACATTTTTTATCAAGTAACTTGAAGGGCTTCACTTACATTAAGGAAATAGAGTTTACTTTTGTGATTTCTTATTTGTTGGCCTAAGATCTTTGCATAATTATTAGGAATTTCATTCCATTTCCTAGCTTTAAACAAGTAGGCTTCCCCAAATACAATGATGTCATTAATGAATTATTTATGGCAGAAAGGTTGGAGTTCAGAAGAAAATTTTATTCCTTTCAACTTGTTGGATGATTTGTATCCTAAAACTTTGGCTACAATAATAAACTAGTATGGGGACAAGAGGCCACCTTGTCTTAAGCCTTTTCCCATAGAGAAGAAGCCCTTATGGGATCCATTTATAAGAACTAAACACATAGTGGAGGTGACACATTCCCTAATCATCTTGAGGAATGTTAGCACGTGCAAAAAAATTTATGGCTTCATTGTCTTTCCCTTGGCCTCTGTATCATTTTTCATGTCTCTGGATAAAACCCTAAGCAAAATATTCAAAAAAAAAAAACTAGACGTTACCCTTTGTAAAACCCCGACCCTATTCTAATTTGATGTTACCTTTTCTAGGTCACTTAAAGGTCCTATAGTGCACGTGCTTTATATTTTTGGTCGGCCCCCTCTTTAATTTTTCCTAAGTTTTTATACCCCGGTGGCCTTTTAATTTTTCAAAGTCCTCTACGCCTCAATTTTTCCTTATAAGCCTAAGTCTCAGCGTTTAATTTTTCCTATGTTCTGGCTTAAAATTTTCCTAGGCCCGGCTCTGACAACATCTACATCTAATGATTGTCATTAAAGCACAAGGGTTTTGTTAGAGGTATGCGAAGATGCGCCTGCTGTGGATTTTATTGTATGACGTTGCCTTTCTCTACAGATGGGTCCACTGCCCAGTAAGCACACATGGTGTTTCCTTATTGGCCGAAGGAAATAGTGAAGTGGCAGGGTTGTCAGAATGAATGAAGAAATTGTATGTCCATCTACTAGATGTGGTGATGTGGTAGTCCTTGATTCATTGGAGTATCCTATACAGGATGGTGGGGTCACACTCTATGGTATTGGCTAAGATTCCAAATTGATGATTGGTGTGAATGCGCATAGAATCTTTTAAGACCTTCAGATCTTATGCCATTCATCTGATCCTCCAGGTGTTCATGTTAGAGATAAAGGTAGGTCCAAAGTTACATGTAGGCATAGTTGGCATTATTTCATTGGTCCACGTATCAACATGTCAGCAGTTGTTAGTGGGACCTAGTTTTTGGATGCGTTAGCAGATCTTGACAATGTCAGAATATCAACAATGGGTGCATAATCTTATGGGATCTATTAGAGGCTTAAGATCATGCACCGACCGTTGATTCAATCTTTCTCAGAAAGGATGAAGTGCGGTAGGTCCACATGCCTGGTGTGCTGATATGGCAAGCTGTGATTGGTCCACATTGTGTGACTGGATATTGTGTCAATGGGGCTAGGTCTTTCAAGGTTTAGTTGTTCTGATAGTGATAGAAGATCAATGGATGGCATGTAATCTAATGGGATCTTCTGACTACATGAGATTTTAAGATGGTCATCAATCTTCTAGGTGGGCTAGGGCAGGGACTTGGTGATTCTGACAAAATGGTTTAGCGGCCTGACAAATTGCAAAGATTTCACTCATTCACAGAAAAGGATAGCGGTGCTCTAATTTGATCGGCAATTCAGTGAACAAGCATTTGTGTAATCGCTCACTAACTTGGCAGAGGTAAAAAGTGTTTCACAAATTGGCGGAAACATTTTGTCGCTAGTTCGCCAGATATGGGACCAAGGTTAAATGTTTTCTTTTAGTCGCTAGGTCATGGAGTTAAAAATGGGTTAAGGTTTTCTTTTTGTGAATAAGGAAATGCCTTGTCGTACATTCACTAAAAGGTAAACCCAGGGTGGCAGTTGAGTTAAGACTTAAAAGACCATGAAAAGAAGAGATCTAACAGCCATGACTTAAAGTTAACTTGATTTTAAATTTAGACCGCCGATTTGCCGCTAGCACCATGGAAGTACCCATTTATTTTCGAATTTCAATTTGCAAGGGGTTTCCTACAACTAGAAGGACTAAAATTGAATGCTTTCATGGCCAGATCTGATTTGTTTAGTGGTGCTTGCTATTGCAGTGTGGTCTAGGGTGTTCCATGATCATCTGTAGGGGTCTGTACCATGTGGTTTTTTGCTCAGGGTGTATTGTAGGTGGCCAAAAAGGGTTGACAATTTTGAACTTTCATGATTTGCAGTACTTTCCCTGAGATCTATCATGAGTGCAAATCTTCCTTAGGCATGGCCGACTAGTTTTCTTCCCCTGTAACAAATTTTGTGACTATTTCTACTGGGATTAGTGGTTGAAACGCTAACCCTAGTCACCCGAAGCTTGATGCATTCTCTTTGAGGATTCCAAGGTGACTAGGAGGTATATAGTATAGAATTTTTGACTTAGTGTAGGTTCCAAAACTTTCTTTGGTTCTTGGTTTTTGTTGACGGTATTATACTGAGTAAGGAGAGCCTAGATTTTGGGTCTGTCTCTTTGGCATTTTGTTGTCTGATAATGTATTGATTCTACAAGTCTTAATGAGAATATAGTTCAATTCCAATCTCATAGTGGTGTATGTCTTTTTGTTTTGTTCTTGAGCTCATATATGTTAACTTCACAAAGTGGGTTAGTATATGGTAAAAAAAGAGTATTTTGAGATTATCTTTGAGTTCCTAACAAAGTTAGGATTAAAGTCTTTTAGGTAATTTCAATGAGTTCATGGCTTGATAAGAATTTGATGTCCTGATATGTGAGTGAGAGGTATAATAGGCAAAGCACTTATCCTAAATTCAAGTGTGTTTGAGTTAGGGTCTTCGGTTGATGTATGCTATTAGGTGAATCTATGCCCTGGTTAACGTACTGATCTCTTCTCTAGAGGTAGTCCATCATCTTTAATCACACACACACAAATTCAAATGATCAAATCTTTAAATCAATTAGTAAAGAGTATATTGGTATAACATTTTATGGTTCCTTTGAAGAAGAGAATCAAGGGTACACCTGCCTAAGCATTAAGGCTCAAAGTGTGGGAGGATCTCTTTTGATCCTTGTTAATTGATCCTCTTCCTTGTGGACTTTGGAGAGGTGATAGAGTCAAAGTTATATTAATGTTATCCATCAAAGTATAAATCTACAAGTTGAAGATCAAAGGGAACTCCCAAAAAATTGGCGACTCTGTTGTGGAGAACAACAATGAAGCAGTATATCTGTTAGGATCTCTGGTTGGGCTTATATTGTAATATTTAAAATCTTTTGTTGACCAGATTGATTTATCCATCTGAGTCCCCAACAAAATGGTGACTCTGCTAGGGAGAGTCTAGAAGATAAAGGTTGTCAAGAATACTCTTGTTTTCATGTTATATTTAGTTTAAAGTCTTCCCATCTAGGTGGGTGGTGACTCAAGAGGTTAGAACCAGTTTCATACTGTAAATCATGGACAAAAGGAGGAATACTAGGTCCTTTGTTAGAAAGAATTCAGAGGTCACTCTGGAGCAATTGCCTAGACAGGAGAAGAAGAGTTGGATTAAAAGGAATGGTGAGTCTACTAGTTCTCCCATAAGAGAACAAAGAAAAGCTAGAGGAAGAGCACCACATATTTCCTCAAGTGAGGAAGGTTCACAACACAGAGTTTCTAGATCAAATGGTGGTCGCTCTGAAGATAGATTTTATGATACCCCAAAGGTTGTATTTCAGGATAAGGGTCCATTGCCTACATGTCAAGATGAAAAAACTAGAGAGATGGGTTTGGAGATTGATTTAGATCTTGATGAAGATAATTTTAGAAGGGAGCCCATGAGACCACGACAAGTCCACTTCCCATAAAAAAATCTTACTGATATGGATGTGTCATCAGGCTCTGATGACATTATGGTAGACCCAGATGATTTAAATGCACTAAGGTTACAGTTGGCAGAACAAGATTCCATGCATAAGAGGTTATAGGAGGAGAGAGAGGCTGAAAAGGTGAATGCTCTAATAGAAAGATAGTCTCTCCTTAGAATGATTAATGAAATGAAGGAGAGAAACAAGATGCTTGCTTCTGCTCCTAAGACTTTGCAACATGATGTCTTTGGTGATCTTGAGGCTTTGAGGAGTGAGAAAGAGCACTTACTACAAGATCATAAATTTGATCAGGAGGGCCATGTGGTTAGACAAGTGAAAATTTGTGTTCCTTTTCCTAAAGATAAAGATGGACATGAGATCACTAGGCCTGTTGTTGCCACTTGTGAGAAAGGAAAGAAAAAGTTGGTGGGACATCAAACAAGAAGATCATTGACAATACCAGGGGTCCCATCACCTAAATCAAATAAGGACACAAAGATAGAAAGAAGAAGAAAAGAAGATGAGGACCTTGCAAGAGAATTAGAAAAGGCTGAAATTGAAGCTTCCATTGCAGAAAAGAGAAGAAAGATTTAGTTCTTGAAGGCTTCATCTACAAATGTGCTTGGCCCATCTACTACTGAACTAGGTATGCCATTTATGACTACTACTATTCCACTTAGTAATGCTACTAGTTCATTTCCTTCTTCATCTGCTAGGATAGGTGATGATCCTAGATAGCAGTCAAATGCACAAGTAGATGGAAATGTAAATGCAAATGTTAATCCTAGGGTTAACACTAGTTCAAGTTTTCAAAGAAAACCTATGCAATTAGAAGGCTATAGCAAAATTAGTTTTGATGGAATTCCTGGTTACCCGAATGCTTTTGCAAGTGATATAAGAGATAAGGTACCTAAGTTTTCTGGTAATAATGCTATTAGTTGTGAGGAGCATCTTAGGTTATTTTTTGATATGCTTAATGATTATGAGGTAGAGATTGAGGATGTAGTCATGAAATTGTTTGTTCAATCTCTAATGGAGGATGCTAGAGATTGGTTTAAGAGACTTCCTGATAAATGTATTGATACTTGGGATTCTTTAGAGAGATGTTTTAAAGAGTAGTATGGTGATAGGCCTAATGCTATTTTCATGTTGAATGAATTCAATACCATAAGGAAAAATCAGAATGAGTTTGCGGCTAAATTTAACATGAGATTTTAGAAGGCTATGTATAAGTTGTTCCAAGTTATGAGGTTAGATGACAATGTCTGTCTAACTACATACTTCAATGCATTTGATGGAAATATGGGATACTTGTTGAGGGACAAATAACTGAGAACTCTTAGAGATTCTTTTAGGATTACTATAAATATTGAGAATAATATGAAAATATCAGGAAAGTTGGGTGGGAAGAGAGATGATCCAAAGTTGTTTGGGGACAAGAAATACAAAAATGAAAATGATAACAATATTGGAGCTAAGAAGAAAGAAGAATATAAATTGGATAAGGTGCTCAATGCATTGAGGGATTTGAAGGCACCTAAAAATAGGAACATCAATGCTCCTACCAATGAAAGACCTCAGTTCAACAACAATTTCAATAAGCAGAATAGATTTCAAAATTACCCCTGCAACACCCAATGGAAGGATGGCAAGCCTATTGTCCCTATTACAAGAAATAACAATGACAGAGGTGTCCTTGACCCTCTACAAAAAGCTTCAATAAATGTCATGGAGGACATACCTTGGTGTGTTGCATGCCAGTCCCCTCATTCTGCAAAGCATTGTGTGGTTGCACAATCTATGGTTGCAAATCAAGATTGTGGCAATGAGGAGATAGATCAAGAAGAAGATCAAGATGATGTTGGATGCAACATGGCTACTTCATATCTAGGATATGAAGATGATTCTAATTTTGATGAAGAAGTAGATGTAAATGTGAAGAGACACAATCAAGCCCTTTTTCATCAAGAGGTTTTTTCTGATAGTGAACACATTGATAAGAAGACATGTAACATGAACTCTTATTCTGAGCTAGTAAATTTAAGAAGACCTTCTAGAGAAGAAATGGAGAGGATTACTGCAAAAATGATTGATCAAGTGCAAACTAGAGGCATGGTGGCAAGGAATACAAATGAGAAAGTTGCAGGAATGTTTATAAAGAGTACCAACTCTGGAGAGCCTAATGAGAACAAATCAAAAGGTGATCACATGATGAAATTCAGGAATGTAAAAGGTAAGAATTGTCAGCCTAAGGGAGTTGGAGTTGAAAAAATTTCTAATGAGATTGAGAAGCCAGTTAACGCAATGGCTAAGATTCAAAAAATGAGAGTGGCCAATACACCTAATGTATCAGACAAGAAAAAGGATGCTAAGGCAGTGCAGATTGAGATTCCTTCCTCTACTCTTGTTGATATGTTATCTGTATTGTCCCAAATTACAGTTAAGGTTCCATTGTCAGAATTGTTGAGGATCCCTAAACACAAAGATAGGCTATTGCATGGGTGGATAATGTTCATAACAATGATGTTGCATGCAATGGATCTCAGGATAAAGCTTTGAAAGGTGTTGCTACTTAGGGAATTGTATCTCAAATTCCTCCTATATATTTGGACAGTTTTGTCAATGCTAGCCTTGAAAACATTGATCCATTCTTTTTAAGTTTTCTTATGAATGGAATGAAACTAAGAAATTGTATGATTGATAGTGGTGCCTCTAATACTGTTATGCCTTTATAATCATGGAGAAGTTGGGTCTTAAAGTTGATGCAGTTCAAGGAGATGTTGTGTAATGGACCAGAGGGAGGTACCAGTTATTGGGACTATCAATGCAATGCAATATAGGCTAGCAGCATATACAGAGGAGTTAACAATGAGTGTTTTGGTGGTGGACATCCCTCCTCATTATGGGATGATACTATCTAGAAGGTGGAGTACTGCCATGGGTGTAAGTTTACAATGTGATATGTCCTATGCCACTTTCAAGATTGATGATCAGTTTGTCAAGATTGATCGAGAGCCAAGAGTATGCCACATGATTGAGAGAAATATTGATAATGAAACTACATGTTTTGTGGATACTGATATTAATGCTTTTAGGGTAGAGATCCCTATATTTGAAAATGAACCTATTTTTTCACCTATCTCTATTGAGGTAAGTGTTAATTCTATGAAGGGTGATTTTTGGGTAATGAACTTTGATGGTGCAAATTGCAAAGATGGAGCAGGAGTAGGTATCATACTTATTTCTCTTGATGGAAACACCTCAAAATTTTCTTTCACATTGAATTTCTTTTGTACCAACAATATAGCAGAATATGAGGCATTGTTTTTAGGACTAAGGTTGGCACAAAAGCATGGTATTAACTGTTTGAGTGTTGTTGGTGATTCCAAATTGGTGGTGTCCCAAGTTAGATCAATATATGCTTCCAAGAACAAGAGGTTGAAACAATATAGGAATGCAGTTTGGGATTTGATTGAATGTTTTGATGCCTTCAATATTGAGTGGAAGGATAGGAGTAACAATAAGATGGTTGACTTGTTAGCCAATATTGCAATCAATCCCACTGATATTACTTTTTCTAGTATCTCTAAAGTTTAAATTCAGGCTAGGCCTAGTATACCAAACAATATTGAGAAATGGAAAGTTTTTGATGATGATAATGATATCTTGAAGTTTATGAGTTGTGAAGATCAGTATCATGGTCAGGAATTTGATTGTTGAACCCTAGTTGAGTCAATGGAAGGAAGGGAGGTTGTCTTAGGCAATGAGGTCATTCAGCTTAGAACTAACAAGGTGCCCAAGGGGCTTGTTGTTTTGGAGACTGTCTTTGATAACCAGGATAGAGTTCAATAGAATATCAAAAGAGAAGGCCATGTTGATCTAGAGGAGATAAATCTTGGAACACATGAGGCACCTAAGAAAGTATACATTGGTAGAGATATATCTCAAAAGGTAAAGAAATCTTTGATTGAATTGTTAAGAAAATTTAGGCATGTTTTTGCATGGTCATATGATGAGCTAAAGGTTTATAGAGAAGATTTGTTTCAGCATGTTATTCCATTGAAAGAAGATGCTAAACCTTTTCGGAAAAAACAAAGGCCTATTAATCCTACTTTGGCACCCAAGATGCAAGAAGAGTTAATGAAGCTGAGACATGCTGGAATTATCAAGCCTATAAGGCACTCTTCTTGGGTGTCAAATCTTGTTCCTGTGAGAAAGAAGAATGATGACATCAGGCTTTATGTGGACTTCAGGAATTTGAACATCATCTCATTAAAGGATAACTATTGTCTACCTAATATGGAAGCTATGTTGTAGAGAGTGACCAGATCAGAATTGATGTCTATGATGGATGCTTTCTCTGGTTATAATCAAGTGATTGTTAAAGAATCAGAACAATTCAAGATAGCTTTCACTACACCTTGGGGGACATATGTTTATGTGAGAATGCCTTTTGGTCTCACAAATGTTGGTGCTACTTTTCAGAGGGCAATGGATGTTGCCTTTTTAGATTTTATCAATGATTTCCTTGTTGTATATCAAGATGATTTAACTGCCTATTCCAAGAGGGAAGAAGACCACTGTATTCATTTAGAGAAAATATTTGTAAGGGCTTTGGAATATGGAATTTCATTAAACCCAATGAAATGTGCTTTTGGTGTCATTGAGGGTAGGTTACTTGGCCACTTAGTTGGGAAGCAAGGAGTGAGAATTGACCCTGAGAGGGTAGCAGTCATTGATAAAATTCAAAGACCAAAGAATGTTAAAGGGATTCAATCCTTCTTTGGTCAGGTCAATTTCTTAAGGAGGTTTGTGACAAATTTTGCAGAGGTTACTAGACCTATTTCTAAGATGTTGAAGAAGGGATCTGCAATCAATTGGGAGGGTGAGCATGATGAGGCTTTCAAAAATATCAAGTAGGCTATCAAGGATGCACTAGTGCTTAAGGCACCTGATTATAATGTCCCAATGCACATCTTTTCCTTTGCATCTTTTCACACTATTGTTGTTGTTTTGTTACAAAAGAATAAGGATGGTTTTGAGTAGCCTATTGCATTTTTCAATAAATCTTTGCAGGCTACTGAATTGAAATACATGACATAAATGAGAAACAAGCATATGCACCTGTGAAGGCAATCAAGGCTTTTAGGTGTTACTTGATGGGAGCAGTTGTGATTGCTTTTGTGCCAAGTGCAGTTGTGAAGGATATTTTCTCACAACAAGAGGTGTTTGGAAGAAGATGTAGATGGATCAATAGGATTCAAGAATTCAATGTTGACATGCAAATTACTAAATTGGTTAGAGGATAGGGATTGGCAAAACTGATGGCCCAATCTAATCTTGATGCAAATCAGGTAAATCATTCTAAAATTGATTATACATGTGATATGAATGATTGTATTTGGTATCGGGATATCATCTATTACTTGAGAAATATGAAATGTCTAGCAGACATGAATGATAATCAGAAGAGGACATTGAAATTACAGGCCATCAAGTATGTAATTGTGAAATGTAAATTGTATAGAAAGAATTTAGATTGCATACTTTTGAAGTGTGTTGATGAAGATCAGGCTAACAAATTGTTAAAGGAAATGCATGAGGGAGTTTGTGGTGGGCATCACATGGGTAAGAAAACTGCTCATAAAATCTTGAGAGCAGGATTTTGGTGGCCCACAATCTTCAAGGATGTAGAATAGTTGGTGAGGAGGTGTGATGCTTGTCAAAGGTTCTCTGGTAAGCTTAAATTTTTAGGCAATGTGCCATTAAAACTAGTAGAAGTTCAGGCTCCTTTCCAACAATGGGGAATTGATTTCATAGGGGAGATACCAAACAAGTCAAGTAGAGGACACTCATGGATCTTAGTTTCCACTGATTACTTTACAAAGTGGGTAGAAGCTATACCTACAAGAAATGCAACTAGTAAGGTGGTAATTGATTTTTTGTTGAATAATATTGTTACAAGGTTTGGTTTCCCTAAGAAAATAGTAAGTGATAATGCCATGTGCTTTAGGTCTACTGAATGCAAGGAATTCTGCAAAGGTTTGGGAATTCAAATTTCTAATTCCTCACCTTATCATCCACAAGGAAATGGACAGGCAGAATCATCTAATAAGAGCCTGATTAAAATCCTAAAGAGGATTCTTGAAAAGAATAAGAAGGCATGGAATTCAAATCTACCATTAGCTCTATGGGTTGATAGGGTAACTATCAAGAGGGCAATTGGTTGCACACCATTTGACCTAGTATATGGAATTCATGCACGAATGCCTCAGAATAATTTATTGGAAATGTACAAATTTGTTCAGTTATATGATGATGACATAGATGATGAGATGCAGTTGAGAATTGAGGACCTCATTAGACTGGATGAAACCAGAAGATAATTAGTTGCAAGGAATGCTAGATTGTAGTTGCAGGTTAAAAATTTATATGACAGGAAGACTGTTGACAGGAAGTTTGAGCCTAGTGATTTGGTATTAATTTGGAATGCTAGACTAGAGGATTAAGGAAAAAATGGTAAGTTTGATCCCATCTAGCTAGGGCCATATCTAATTCATAAGAAATGGGGCCAAGATTCATACATTGTGAAAGAATTAAATGGTGAAGTTCAGGAATTGCCAGTTCATGGACAATTCTTGAAGAAATACTTCAATTGAAGGTATTCTTTTTCCATGAACAGTAGTTAGGTCTGTACATTTTCTAAATTTTGTAAATAAGTTGCTTGCCCCTACCCTATTTTTCCCTAGTCTATAGGGTTTTGGTCCTGTTGCTCTCTGTTGTCATTTTTTCAGGTGGGATGGTCTACTTTTACTAGTGATTCTAGATCCTTGCTATGCCTGCAGGAGGCATACATCCCTAGATAGGCCACTATTAGCATGTGGAAAAACTTTTATGGCTTCATTATCTTTCCCCTAGCCTCTGTATCATTTTTTATGTCTCTGGCTAAAACCCTAAGCAAAATATTCAAAAAAAACAAAACTAGCTCTTACCCTATGTAAAACCATGGCCCTGTTCTAATTTGATGTTACCTTTTCTAGGTCACTTAAAGGTCCTATAGTGCACGTGATTTATATTTTTGGTCGGCCCCTGCTTTACTTTTTCCTAAGTTTTTATACACTGGCGGCCTTTTAATTTTCCAAAGTCTTTTGTGCCTAAATTTTTCCTTATAAGCCTAAGTCTCAATGTTTAATTTTTCCTATGTTCTGGCTTAATATTTTCCTGGGCCCGGCTCTGACAACATCTACATCTGATGGTTGTCATTAAAGTGCAAGGGTTTTGTCAAAGGTATGCAAAGCTATGCCTACCATGGATTTTATTGTATGATGTTGCCTTTCTCTGTAGATGGGTCCACTGCAAGGTAAGCACACATGGTGTTTCCTTATTAGCTGAAGGAAATAGTGAAGTGGCAGGGTTGTCAGAATGAATAAAGAAATTTTATGTCTGTCTATTGGATGCGGTGATGTGGTGGTCCCTGATTCATTGGAGTATCCTATACAGCATGGTGGGGTCACGCTCTATGGTATTGGCTAAGATTCTAGATCGACGATTGGTGTGAATGCGCATAGAATCTTTTAAGACCTTCAGATCTTATGCCATTTGTCTGATCCTCCAGGTGTTCATGTCAAAGATAAAGGTAGGTCCAAAGTTACACGTAGGCATAGTTGGCATTGTTTCATTGGTCTATGTATCAACACATTGGTAGTTGTCAGTGGGACCTAGTTTTTGGATGCGTCAGTGGGTCCTGACAATGTCAGAATATCGATGATGGGCCCATAATCTTATGGGATCTATCAGAGGCTTAAGATCATGTGGCAACCATCAATTCAATCTTTCTCAAAAAGGATGAAGTACGGTGCATCCACATGCCAAGTGTGCTAATATGGAAAGCTATGATTGGTCCACATTGTGTGATTGGATATTGTGTTAGTGGGACCAGGTCATTTGGGGTTTAGTTGTTCTGACAGTGATAGAAGATCAATGGATGGTGTGTAATCTGATGGGATCTTCTAACGGCATGAGATTTTAAGACGGTCGTTGATCTTCTAGGTGGGCTAGGGTGGGGACTTGGTGATTCTGACAAAATGGTTTAATAGCCCGACAAATTGCAAAGGTTTTGCTCATTCATGGAAAAGGATAGTGGTGCTCTGATTTGACTGGCGATTTAGCGAACAAGCATTTGCATAATCGCTAACTAACTTGGCAAAGGTAAAAAGTGTTTTGTCAACTAGTAGAAACCTTCTGTTGCTAGTTCTCCACATGTGGGACCAAGGTTAAATGTTTTCTTTTAGTCACCAGGTCGCGGAGTTAAAAATGGGTTAAGGTTTTCTTTCTACGAATAAGGAAATGCCTTGTCGCACATTCACTAAAAGGTAAACCCAAGGTGGCAGTTGAGTTAAGACTTAAAATATCACAAAAAGAAGAGATCTAATGGCCACGACTTAAAGTTAACCTGATTTTAAATTTAGACCACTGATTTGCTGCTAGCACCATGGAAGTAGCCATTTATTTTCAAATTTGAATTTGCAGGGGGTTTCTTGCAACCATAAGGACTAAAATTGAATGCTTTCACAGCTAGATTTGATTTGTTTGGTGGTGCTTGCTCTTGCAGTGTGGTCCAGGGTGTTTCATGATCATCTGTAGGGGTCTATACCATGTGGTTTTGTGCTTGAGACATATTGCAGGTGGCTAAAAAGGGTTGACAATTTTGAATTTTCATGATTTGCAGTACTTTCCCTAAGATCTATCATGAGTGCAAATCTTCCTCAGGCATGGTCGACTAGTTTTCTTCCCCTGCAATAAATTTTGTGACCGTTTCTACTAGGTTTAGTGGTTGAAACCCTAACCCTAGTCACGTGAAGCTTGATGCATCCTCTTTGAGGATTCCAAGGTGACTAGGAGATATATAGTATAGAATTTTTGACTTAGTGCAGGTTCCAAAACTTTCTTTGGTTCCTAGTTGTTGTTGATGGTATTATACTGAGTAAGGAGAGCTTGGAATTTGGGTCTGTCTCTTTGGCATTTTGTTGTCTGATAATGTATTGATTCTACAAGTCTTAATGAGAATATAGTTGAATTCCAATCTCATAGTGGTGTATGTCTTTTTGTTTTGTTCTTGAGCTCATATATGTTATATTCACAAAGTGTGTTAGTATATGGTAAACAAAGAGTATTTTGAGATTATCTTTGAGTTCCTAACAAAGTTAGGATTAAAGTCTTTCAGGTAATTTTAGTGAGTTCATGGCTTGATAAGAATTCGATGTCCTGATATGTGAGAGATAGGGATAATAGGAAAAGCACTTATCCTAAATTCAAGTGTTTTTAAGTTAGGGTCTTCGGTTGATGTATGCTATTAGGTGACTCTATACCCTGGTTAAGGCATTGATCTCTTCTTTGGATGTAGTCCATCATCTTCAATCACACACACAAATTCAAATGATCAAATCTTTAAATCAGTTAGTAAAGAGTATATTGGTATAAAATTTTATGATTCCTTTGAAGAAGTGAATCTAGCATACACCTGCCTGAGCATTAAGGCTCAAAGTGTAGGAGGATCTCTTTTGATCCTTGTTAATTGGCCCTCTTCCTTGTGGACTTTGTAGTGGTGATAGAGTCAAATTTATATTAAAGTTATCCATCAAAGTATAAATCTACAAGTTGAAGATCAAAGGGAACTCCCAACAAGGAATTTACCATTCAACCCATAATTCTTGGGAACAACAAAGAGGAAATATCAGCCAACTCTATCATAAGCCTTAGAAATGTCTAGTATAAGTATCATACCCAATATTTCTCTATCCTCCATGGAGTGGATAATCTCATGGGTGGTTATGATCATGTTTTGAATATTTTTTCCTTTAACAAATCTCTACCAATTTTGAGAGATGAGCTTGTCAAGGACATGCTTGATTCAATTAACCATCACTTTCAAGAATATTGTATACAAGGTATTATAGAGGTTGATGGGCCTATATTTTTTCATGGACTTAGATTCAACTACTTTAGGGATTAGAGAAATTAAGGCAGAGCTTAATTCCTTCAATAATCTTCTAATTCTAAAAACTTTCCATGTAGTATTGTATATGTCCTCACCTAGAATATCCCAGTAGAGTTGGAAAAATTTGGGAAGGAAACCATCTAGCCTTGGTGCTTTGAATACACCAAAATAGAAAACAACCTCTTCAACTTCTTGGAAAGTAACTTGTTAACCATGTCTCTAGTATCTTCATCAATGATCAAGTAGGGGATAACATCAATCATACCATTAGGATAAGAGAAAACATCCCATTTCTATGAGGGTTAATAAAAGACCTCACCACCACATTAGCTATTTTATCTTCCTCTTTCACTAATTTTCCATTGGGTAACTAAATTTTCTTAATTTTATTTCTACTTCTATGTTTGACCATGATTTGATGGACGGATTTAGTGGTTTTTTCTCCTTTAGTTAGCCACTATATTCTAGATTTTTGTTTCCAAAATAATTTCTCTTGTTGGTTTAGTTCGATATGTATTTCTCTTAGGGATCTCTCCTTTTGGCATATATTTTCATCTTGTTCTTCTTTCTCCATTCTACGTTTTATGTCTTTGAGTTAAACAATAACTTTTTCCTTCCCTGTAAAAATATTTCCAAAGGAATTTTTGTTTCAAACTTTAACCTTTTCTTTAATAATTTTGAGGTTTTTATTGACCTACACCATAGTTGAACCCCAACAACAAGTATTCCACCAGTCCTCCACTATACTATAAAAAATCAGGGTGATTAGTCCACATAATATCAAATCTTAAAAGGAAGAACACTTTTTTCTTGCCTTGATCCTAGTTTAACACAATGACATTATGGTCTAAACTAGTGTTAGGTAGGGAGGAAAGGGAGAATTAGTCCTCATTAGACCAATTAGAAGGTTTTTACCTTATCTTATAATAGACCATTTAAAAGGAACAACTAGTTACCCTTGAGATTTGTGGAGTATTTTACAAGATTGTAGAAGAACCCTCTCCCGCTTTAAGCATGTTGAGATTCACCACACCTTGAGGGAAGATAACTATGCTATGGATATCATGGCTAATCTTAGCCTCAACCATTAGGACTGGTCCTTTATAAAGTTTGATAAATGTCCCAACAAACTTAAAGATGTTCTTGCTAACAAAAGGAGGGATACAAATGGAAATCAACGTTATGAAGAAACCGATGTGCCTTTTTAACATATGGGGGCTCTATGTTTTGGGATGGCTCTCAGGAGATAATTTCATGAATTATAAACATCTAATGGTATGTCAAATAATATTTTCAATCCTATGAATAATTATTTTATTTTTAATAATAGTTATTGTTATACACTAAGTTAGCACCCTTGTTTCAAGCTCTCATAGTCTTGATAACCTAGTATAACATGGGAATCATCTCCAGGTTGTGGGACCTATGCTAACTGAGATGAGACCTCTAGGTTCTAGGCTAATTCCTCTTGGATAATCACCTTAATTTTCTTCTAGACATGAAAAGTAAATATTTTGAGGGAAAGGGATAGAAGGAATGCTTGGAAAGGGAAAGACTTGAAATCAAACTACCTACTAGGTGATACACCGAAATTAGGGTTTGGATCTTGATATAGAGGAATGGAATCAATGAAAGGCTTAGGTCTAGTAGGTCACAACTCACTGAATTGGCTTGCATAACTGTTTCATAGGAGGACCTGAACATAAGACACAACCTATGACCTCCAAGCAGACATTCACTTCTACAACTCGGTGTAGGATTGAGACAAGACTGTTAGGGGCTGAAGTATACCCACAAAAACATCTAAATCAAATCAAACATAATAACACACACAATTACATAAAGTAAGAGGGATCAGGAACCCTATGTTTTCATTGAAAACATGCATACACCTTGATTTAATAAGAGATAATTTAGACAAGGAAGCATAGGGACATGAAGGATTGTCACAAAATACCTCTGCAATATCTAAATCATCAATGAAAGATTTACAACTATATAAGCCAGAGGATAGAAATAATACCACCAATGACCCTTAAGAAAAGATGAATTTCTTTTACAATTGTCCAAATCTAAGCTCAAAAGCTCTAAAAATACAATATATACATTTCCTCTTACATGCAAGCAGGAGCAAAAAATCTAACTAAGGTTTCATGGATTTTACATTAGAATAATACTCAAACCCTAACCCATCAAATCTAATCATAAATACATCTCTATGATACCATGGCAAATCAGATATTTATTTATGTGCCCATCTCTATACTATAATTGCCTATAGACAAGCAACATGGATTCATCTACCCACCTGCAACTCCACTAAGCCATGAAGGCTCACAATCTAATCTTGAAGATATTCAGGTTTAAAATAATTAACCTTGAAAAAGGTGGCCCCAAGCTCATTAAAGCCTCAACACAACATGGTACTCAGTGAAATCCATGGTGCCAATGATCAGATCATCCATCATCACGTTTCCAACCTCCACTATCCTAAAGAATTAAATTCCAGCCACCCATCTTGTCGCGTATGGCCGCAAGAACAAAACCCTAGCAAAACCTTCGCACAGATATTCAAATTCAAATATTAACAGCTAGCAGATATATATTTTAAAATGTAGTCGTCAATGCAAAATCTTCCCGGTAGATGAACGGCTATGATGCACTAAGAAAACAACTTAAAATCCCCCTCTGACAAGTCAAAACCTCCGTGGAAGTCAGCAACCAATGAGAAATGACAAAATTGACATGCGAGCATATTTGGAACCACCTCGAGCCCCTCTTCCTTTAAATCATTCAGTGACCATGCGACCGAAGACCCCTTTCTCATTCATGAAATCCTTCTCTTAACCCTAGTCTAGTTAAGCGATTTAGTGAACAAGGCTTTTTGCTAAATCGTTGAGTCTTTTATCTTACCCTAGTTTCATTAAGAAAACAAGAGAAACCCCTTTAATCACTAAGTCACTTAATAATTTATTAACCCTAGGCCCAGGCTACCACATGTCACCTTTCTATTTGTTTCGACCGCTCCATCAGCAACCACCTCAACAAACTTTCTGACAATGAACCTACTGCAAATAGATTCCAATTTAACGACTAGTCTCATCTCCTCATGACCTTGAAAGATTCCTTCAGATTATACTCCCCACCCCAAATTTCATTAAGTTGTGACCCAATTGACACATCAGTCCACTTGTAAGTCTCCATCAGCACATGAAATCCAATCATACCCAAGCACATCAGCGAATGAGGACCCATAGACAGAGCCCAAAGATAAAGCAAGATCAACGGTCATTGCATGATCACTTGCTCTGACACAAACCATCACGAACATACACCAGCCATCAATCCTCTGTAGATGTCAAAGCCTTTGACTCTTGAAAGGGCTCGGTCCCACTGACAAGAAATGACTCATTAGCATGTGGACCAATCAGAATAGGCCACCTGCACATACTTGGCAGTGGACCCACCCGTTTGAAGAGTTATGTCACCAAGGAGAATCAATGGTTGTCTTATAATCACAAGCCTCTGACATATTTCATGAGAACACATGCCAGCCATAGATTTCCAAGCTTCTGACATCCCTAGGCCTGCTGACAAAATACAAGTCATCATGCCTCGACCAATAAAAAGTCTCCATCGTGGCAATGGACCCATAAAAGCTCGAAGCACTGAGAAAAGGGAAGATCGACGGTTTTCATAAGATCGCAAGCCTCTGACAGACCCTATGAGATCTTATGACAATTGTTGATCTCATCAACTAGGACTCCACTTAAATCACTTAACGCTGAAAGTCTTAGTGAATGTGCGGCCAAAGGAAATTTGCTTAGTCATTGAATACAATTCTTAACCTCAGTTAAGTTTGAAGAATATGCGAACAAGGCATTCACAGGATCGCTAAACCAAAAGCCCAACCTGGGGTTTCAATTAGCAAATGCCTGACTAAAGGCAATCCATGGAGTCACTGAATTCTTAAGGGCACCTCCATTTTATTTCATGACTAGGAGAAACATTGCAGTCACCAGTTTGCCAAAAGAAAAAGGTAACCGCTAGAGAACTTAGAGAATTGGCGACCGAAGGGAAATTAAAAGAATGTGGATATAGGGATTTTAAGTGGCCGATAAAGTAACTTGAAAATATAAGAAGGCCTAGGGTTTTGAGGGCTTGGCCTATAATGGCTAGTTTTATGAAATTTTTAAAGACTTTTCACCTAGCCAGGGACCTAGAAAAGGTTGCAGAGACTAGAGGGAAATAGATAAACCCATTAAATTTTGTAGAGTGCTTGGAAGGATAAGAATGTAGAACTTGAGATGGAAATTGGCCAAATCTTACATGGGACATGAAATTTTGGGCAACATTTTGGCAATTTTTGCTAGATGTCAGCCTACTAGACATGGAAAAGCAGTGGCCTTAAAGCAATCCATTGGGCATGGGGTCATCACTGAGAACAAAACTTGACAGAGAGATAAAACTAGAATGAGAGAGACAAACCTATGCATGAGCACTTCTTGGAAAATAGGGAACTAAGCTAGAAAATAGGGACAAAAAGTAGGAACACCTAACCTATCCTAAACTAACTAGTTACAAAAACCTGGTCAAACAAAACCATTCACTAGTTGTGAAAAATAGCTAACTTTCCTGATTAGGATATTTTGCATTGGACTCATGAGGATAGCTACAAAAATATGAGGCACAAAAAAATTTGTCAAATAATTATTAATTACCTCTGCAAAGGTAGGATCAAGTTTACATTCCTCTAATTGATCATATGGAGGGGCCTCGGTAAAATCCTTTTGTGCCAAGTATCTGATAGGGCAACCTCTTGAAAGTCTGAAAGTAGGACTTTCCTTGATAGCTTCTTCTTTATCTTCATGGTTTCCCTCCACCATGGGTAGCCATGTCAACTCATCATCTGTGGATAGGGGATTGTCATCTTCTTCTTTTAAATAGATTAAGACCTCATCAAAGTTGTTAGTATCCTAAAGATCTCTAGGAATAACTGGCTCTTTACAATTAGGCTCCATACACAAGCCTCCTATGATGTGCTCCAAACAATCCTCCCTAAGGCCTTGGTTGTCCTCTACACATTGGGAAGTCTCCTCCTTGAAGATGAGGTCAAGCTCATGGATTATCATATCCTCAGGGTTAATCTCTTCTAGCTGCTGCAACTTCACAGAGGTGGCTATGATCATATCTTTATCATCTTGCTCAACAAAATTAGGCAGCTCATTAAATAAAAGCATAGCATCTCCTTCTATACCAACCTCCTATTGATGGTGAACCTTTTGTTCTGATTGATCTTCAGCCATAGGTAATTGCATGGTCTCCTTTCCATCATCAACAAAGAGGGAAAGCTCATTCAACAAATCAACCAAGAGTTCAGGCTGGGCATCAAACTCCACCTCCTCACCTTGTTGTCCCAATTCATCACACTCATCACTCTGCAGTGATACCTCACATTTTCTCTCCTCCTCTTCAAATGAAAGCTCATCTACCACAAATCCTTGTTCAGACACCAGACTAGTATCTTTGAAAAGCTCTAGCATTTGACAGCCAAGAGGCAGAGTCCATTGGGGAACCCACAACACTTCATCATCCTGAGAAACCCAAGGGGCCTCTTGAGATAAACAACTTTCTTGAACAGATTGCCCTTGCAAAGTGGTAGACTAAATCTCAAGTAAAGGCTCTTGGGAAGAATTTTTTTCCTTAAAGCTTGGAAAATTGAAGGCCCTATCATCTTGGTGTTGGTCCCTTGCAGCTGGCTCTTTCTCACTATAATCTTTAGACTGTTGCAGACCATAATAAGGTTGCAACTACTCCAAAAAAGGCTCAGATTCTTGAAGGGTGCTCCTAAAACTTGGAAATGAGCACTTTGTATGCTCTTCATGTGTAGTCTCTTGAGGCAAATGGGTCCTCTAGCTTGGAATTTTAGGTCTAGGAGCCTCTTGTTGAGCAATTTGTGATCTCAACCTTGTTGTCTCAATGTCAGCTTGGTGTCTGATCTCTTCTTGAAATTGTCTTACTTGTTGCTAATCAACAAGAACCTCTACCACTTGGTGGGGAACTATCTCTTGCTCATAGCCTTGAGCTGCTATCTCCTGCTGCTCTCTGATCTCAGACACTTGCTTAATTAAATCAAGCAATAGGTTCTTGGTCTCTTCTTGCTCTTTCATAAAGTCTAGGCTCTGAATCTGTTGCCAATTAGGCTGAGAAGGGGTGGGTGGGTGGTAAGTAGGATGGGGCAACTGGCTTTGAATTTGTTGTTGTGCCCTTTGTGCCCATGATCCATCTTGGTAGAGGGCTCTTTCATAATCTTGCACAAGGGCAAAATTATTTGGGGTATGCTGGACATAATGACAGCCTTGTATTGTATGGAAGCTTGGGATAAAAGGAGGCTTTACATGACTTTGATAAGGCTGAGGAATAGCCCATTGAGAACTATTCTCATCATAGGATGGTGAGTAACCTGACTGTCCATAATAACTTGACATGTCTACTCATGCAATTAGCTAGAATCTGAATATGAAAGATTTGAAACATACTAGCACTTGATCTTTGAAACCAGTAGACTTTCTAGATTCACCAGATATGTAGCAAAATGACCTCTTCTAGGTCTGCAACCTACTAGACGCATATCAAAACTAGAAAGTACTATAAAAATTAAGACCTCTTTCTCCCACCAGGCGTGCCAGAATTTTTATACACTAAGTTTGCACCCTTGTTTCAAGCTCTCATAGTCTTGATAACCTAGTATAACATGGGAATCATCTCCAGGTTGTGGGACCTATGCTAACTGAGATGAGACCTCCAAGTTCTAGGCTGGTTCCTCTTAGATAATCACCTTAATTTTCTTCTAGACATGAAAAGTAAATCTTTTGAGTGAAAGGGATAGAAGGAATGCTTGGAAAGGGAAAGACTTGAAAGCAAACTACCTACTAGG
The DNA here is from genome assembly GCA_027943335.1 of Chamaecyparis obtusa. Lineage (NCBI taxonomy): Eukaryota > Viridiplantae > Streptophyta > Pinopsida > Cupressales > Cupressaceae > Chamaecyparis > Chamaecyparis obtusa. The sequence continues at coordinate 4,227 of BSBK01004959.1, read as the reverse complement.
TGATACACCGAAATTAGGGTTTGGATCTCGGTATAGAGGAATGGAATCAATGAAAGGCTTAGGTCTAGTAGGTCACAACTCACTAAATAGGCTTGCATAAGTGTTTCATAGGAGGGCCTGAACATAAGACACAACCTATGACCTGCAAGCAGACATTCACTTCTGCAACTTGGTGTAGGATTGAGACAAGACTGTTAGGGGCTGAAGTATACCCAAAAAAAATCTAAATCAAATCAAACACAATAACACACACAATTAAAAAAAGTAAGAAGGATCAGGAACCCTATGTTGTCATTGAAAACATGCATACACCTTGATTCAATAAGAGATAATTTAGACAAGGAAGCATAGGGACATGAAGGATTGTCACAAAATACCTCTACAATATCTGAATCATCAATGAAAGATTTACAACTGTATAAGCTAGAGGGTAGAAATAATACCATAGATGACCCTTAAGAAAAGATGAATTTCTTTTATAATCGTCCAACTCTGAGCTCAAAATCTCTAAAAATACAATATATACATCTCCTCTTACACGTAGGCAGGAGCAAAAAATCTAACTAGGGTTTCATGGATTTTACATTAGAATAATACTCAAACCCTAACCCATCAAATCTGATCATAAATACATCTCTATGATACCATAGCTGATCAGATATTTGTTTGCGTGCCCATCTCTATACTATAATTGGCTGTAGAAAAGCAACCTAGATTCATCTACCCACCTGCAACTGCACTAAGCCATGAAGGCTCACAATCTAATCCTGAAGATATTTGGGTTTAAAATAATTAACCCCTACAAAAGGTGGCACCAAGCTCATTAAAGCCTCAAAATGACATGGTACTTGGTGAAATCCACGGCACTGATGATTAGATCATCCATCATCACCTTTCCAACCTCCACTGTCCTGAAGAATTAAATTCCAGCCACCCATCTTGTCGCGTATGGCCACAAGAACAAAACCCTAGCAAAACCTCACAGAGATATTCAAACTCAAATATTAATGGCTAGTAGATATATTTTTTAAAATGTAGTCGTCGATGTGAAATCTTCCTGGTAGATGAATGGCTATGATGCACTGAGAAAACAACTTAAAATCCCCCTCTGACAAGTCAAAACCTCCATGGAAGTCAACAGCCAATGAGAAATGAGCAAATCGACATGCCAGCATATTTGGACCCACCTTGAGCCCCTCTTACTTTAAGTCATTTGGAGACCACGCGACTGAAGACACCTTTCTCATTCCAAAAATCCTTCTCTTAACCCTGGTCTGGTTAAGCGATTTATTGAACAAGGCTTTTCGTTGAATCGCTGAGTCTTTTATCTTACCCTGGTTTCATTAAGCGAACAAGAGAAACCCCTTTAATCAATGAGTCACTTAATACTTTACTAACCCTAGGCCCAGGCCACCACATGTTACCTTTATATTTGTTCCGGCCGCTCCATTAGCAACCACCTCAGCAACCTTTCTGTCAACGAACCTACTACAAATAGATTCCAATCTAACGGCTAGTCTCATCTCCTCATGACCTCAGAAGATTCCTTCAAATTATATGCCCATTGTAGATTTCATTAAGCCGTGACCCCACTGACACATCAGTCCCACCTATAAGTCTTTGTCAGCACATGACAACCAATCATACCCAAGCACATCAGTGAACGAGGACCCACAAATAGAGCCCAAAGATAAAGAAAGATCAACGGCCCTCGCATGATCGGATTCTGTGACACAAAGACTCACGAACATACACCAGCCATCAATCCTCTATAGATGTTAGAGCCTCTAACTATCGAAAGGGCCTAGTCCCACTAACAAGAAATGACTCATTAGCATGTGGACCAATCAGAATACACCACCTGCACATACTTGGCAGTGGACCCGCCCGTTTGAAGACTTATGTCACCAAGGAGAATCAATGGTTTTCTTATAAATGCAAGCCTCTGACATATTTCATGAGAACACATGCCAGCCATAGATTTCCAAGCTTCTGACATCCCTGGGCCCGCTAACAAAATACAAGTCATTGTCCCTCGACCAATAAAAAGCCTCCAAGTAGGACACCATGGCAGTGGACCCACAAAAGCTTGAAGCGCTGAGAAAAGGGAAGATCGACGGTTGTCATAAGATCGCAAGCCTCTGATAGACCTTATGAGATCTTCTGACAACCGTTGATCTCATCAAGTGGGACACCACTTAAATCACTTAACCCCGGAAGTCTTAGCGAATGCGCGGCCAAAGGAAATTCGCTCAGTCGCTGAATAGAATTCTTAACCTTAGTTAAGTCTGAAGAATACGCAAACAAGGCATTCGTAGTATCACTAAACCAAAATCCCAACTGGGTTTTAGTTAGAGAATTCCTGACTGAAGGCAATCCGTGGAGTCACTGAATTCTTAAGGGCACCGCCATTTTATTTTGGGACTAGGAGAAACACTGAAGTCCCCAGTTCGCTGAAAGAAAAAGGTAACCGCCAGAGAACTTAGAGAGCTGGTGACCAAAGGGAAATTAAAAGCATGTGGATATAGGGATTTTAAGTGGCCGATAAAGTAACTCAAAAATTTAACAAAGCCTAGGGTTTTGAGGGCTTGGCCTATAACGGCTAGTTTTATGAAATTTTTAAAGACTTTTCACCTAGCCAGGGACCTAGAAAAGGTTGCAGAGACCAAAGGGAAATAGATAAACCCATTAAATTTTGTAGAGCACTTGGAAGGATAAGAATGCAGACCTTGAGATGGAAATTGGCCAAATCTTACATGGGACATGAAACATTAGGCAACAGTTATCTTATCATAGGAATGATAAGTGATCTCAAAGCTACGTGAAGTGACCCTCATTTGAATTTATTTAAGAGAAAAGGAACTATTAATATACCATGCATGCTTACATGAGCAAGTCTAAAGGCATTTTATATCCCACTTGTCTCAAGTACACTCACTTGAATGTCGAAGCTTGTTGGTTTCCAACTTGACACTTCATTCTAGATATTATTTGTGATTAAAACAATAATTACAACATTTACGATCAAGTGATGGTTATTTTTAATCAATCACTTGTGTAAATAATTTTGTAAAGGAAGATATCTTGTAAACAATTCAAATATCATCTCAAAAACTTTCCTAAAAATCAAAGTTGTCATGTCATAATTGCGGGTTATGATTTCAAGCCTCTCCATTATTTCCAAAGGCAAAAGTGCTTAGTGTTTGAGAAACTTCACTATCATTCTAGTAAGAAGAATAAAAAGGGTTTTATTGGCTTTTACAAAGTCTAGTAAGCATGGGCCTCTTATGTCCACTAATTAGAAATTGAATCTCTCTAAGGTTAAATGTATGGGGGACCCTCTGAAGTGTTTAGAACTAAAAGATTGTAGGGAAATTTTATAGAATAGTGAGCTTTGGGATAGTTTTAGTAGATTCAATCTTATGCCTTATTTCAATGAAATGAGGGGTTATAATACTACTTTATCCATGAAGTTCTGTGATTCTTAGCACCAAGGTGACATTACATTGGAAGCATAAAATTCCACGTGACCCCTAAGCTGATAGCTAAAGCTACGCACTTAAAATGTGAGGGTGATAGAGCTGAAAGGAAGATCTTTGGTGATCGTATTCTCTACATGAAGGAGTATTTTTAGAAAGGGAATTAATCGGTGGTCATGACCAATGAAAATAGGTAAAATAGGTTCTCTCTATCCCCTAAATATGCTCTTTTTTTCTTCTATGTTATGAAATGCTTCACCTTGGAAGTTTGGTGTACTTCCTTCCATGGGTATCACTTTCCTATCTTGAATCATTTGAGAAACAATCACAAGATTAACATCCCCTTCTTTCTATATTCCTCTCTAAGTAGAAGCATTTCCAAGGTTGCATCTCCCCTACTCCACCAGGGCCTAATTTATTCCCTTTATCAACATGAATTTGACAAATCCATGTCCAAGAGATTCCTTTTTTCAAAGCCACATTATGAATCTGTCCAAGAGCTCAATCAAAATTGAGCTATTATAAATCAACCCTCTCCTTGTAAAATTCAATCGTAGTGGGAAAAAGGTCAACCCTTCTACAAAAAAGAAGATTAAAAACCCTAAATACCTAGGTGAGCAAATCCCCCTTGAAGATATTTTTCTTGACACCACATCTTGAAAAGTAAAAGTGACTACTACTAAACCCACCCATTCAAAGGCCAAAAGTACTAGTGAAAAGGTGCAAAGGTTGAGCCCTTTTATTGGCA
>BSBK01004958.1:45000-142500 GCA_027943335.1 Chamaecyparis obtusa | reverse complement strand
CTTTTCACCCTTTCTCACCCCTCTCTTTGTCTTTCTCCCAATTCTGACATTCTCTCTCTCTCTCTCTCTCTCTCTCTCACACACACACACACACACACACACACACACAACATAGGGTGTACACCCTAAGTAAGAATAGGAAAATCAATAAAAAGGGAAAGGAACTTGTGATTGATGTCCAATTTTTCTGTGTCTTTTCTAGTATCTATGTATTATCCAACAAACCTACACTTTTCATGGTGTTGAAGGTCACCAAAAAGCATATTCTATCAATTTGTCATCATCTTTTTGTTCAAAATCAACATTATTGTACAAAAGTCAATGATTCTTCACCAATATGGACTTGTTATTTTCATAATTTTACTTATAGTAATAGATTGTGTTTACAATTCAATTTTGAACTAGAAAGAATATGTGTGGAAGCTCAAAATTTTTAGAGAATGTGTCAAAGCTCAAAGTTTGAATTCAAAGTCTGGAAGTGGCTACTTGGGTATCCTTAGTAGGTTACTTAATCAAGTGATAATATAAAACTAAATGGGGTTATAATGAATTAATAAGATAATGGTTCCTCTCCCAGGCCTTGAGTGCTAATATAGGCTAAGGATGGAAGTGAGAGAAGATGCTTTCCCATCTAGGAGGATGGTGAGTCTAGCATGATCAATTATCCTTGTCTTCATGAGAGGATTTCAAGTTTTGCATATGATCACACTTGGAAGTTGGAGTCTTGTGAGATCATTCGAAGGTGTTGACATATGTGATGACACTTCCATGATTTCATTCAAGGTTTCCTACATGTATTGGTTTCTTGTGGGTTAATATGTACCTTTGATTCATGAGTTTTACCCTTGGGATAGGAGCTTGTAGGATCCTTTCTCAATTTACCTGATTTGACTAGTATTGTTAGCTGAGTGAGATTTGATGTTATCTCCTCACCACGGTGGGAGTGGAACCATGGGTTTCCATGAGGTCGGGAGGTAGTGATTCTTTTACCATTTGAGACTCTGAAGTCCTTATTTTAGTGTTGGATGATACTTGTTGGAGGTACTTCCTATCTTATCTTCTTGGAGACTTATTCTTGTTCTTGTACTTTCTTTATTTTAGTACTTTGTGTCTAATTGTAACTACATACCCTACGATATCTGTAGTGGATGTTGATGATTATATCTACCTTAATATTGAGATGTAATTATGATGTAATATGTAGTTGAGCTAGGGGATAAATGTAATTGTATTTGCATAGTTTCTATGTCAAGGAACCCTTAAGATGTGTAATCTAATATGAAGATTATGTTTATGTTTATGTTGTTTTGGACTTTACGTTTTACTTCCGCGTGTTTATTCATTATTATTTGTAAACACTTAAGAAAAAAGGTTTCCTACAAACTTATTAACTTATTTTAAAGGTTAATATCTTGATGCATGGCCTCTGTAGGTCATCATCTCATACAGAAACTTTCAGAGGCCATAACTTTTGACTCAGGTCTCGGTTTTTGCTAAATTTTTTTGGGTGCATGCCTCAGGTGGTGGCATTTGTTTTGCCAATGATCTCAGATCAATTGGGTCCATTTTAGCACATTTTTAGGAGCTGAAAGTTTCATCTCAAGCTCTGAAATCAACTTTTAGTGTTTTTTCTCTAGTTTTTAGAAAGTTCTATTTTGTAATAAATTCAAGTTTATGTTATCAAATCTCAAATATTTGTTGGAAATTCATTCTAACTTAGTTGAGGGCATGTTTAGGGAAAATCTCAGCTTTTTAGGTGTTGTTTCAAAAATTACCAAAAATGGCAAAAACCACCTGTGGAAAAAAACTACCAAAAAGGGTAATTATATTTTTTTTTTGGATTTCTTGTTTTTTCTAATTTTTTGGTTACTTAAGAGTTTGCAGCAAATTGTAGAGGTAGACAGTGATGAATGAACAATATTGAAGGTTTCAAATCTGTGTCTTGATCTAGTAATTGAATATTATTGTTAACAGAGGATTGTGTGTTACATCATTTGGTATCAAAGCAGGAAGATGGCTGGGAGAGGAAGAGGAGGCGTAATGCTGATGCAAAGATTGATGTTGGATATGCAGAGAAAGATTGAATGACTTAGTGAATGAATGGATAATCAAGGGATACAAGGAGGGAATGAATCTAATGAAGAGGGAAACCAAAGAGGTGCTGACCAAAATGAAGAAAATATAGGAGAGAGGATGGAAGAAATGAGCTATGAAGATAGAGTTCTTAGGACTTTGGAAGGAAGGAGTGAATCAATCAAGGTTGACGTTTCAGACTATGCTGGTAGTCTTAAGCCAGAAGAATTAATAGACTGGCTAAATGAGATGGGAAATTTTTTTGAATGGAAGCCTATGATAGAAGAAAGAAGATGAAGTTCGCATGCACAAAACTAAAAGGACATGCAATGATATGGTGGGATCATCTCCAAAAGGAACAAACTAGAAAAGGAAAGGAAAAGATTAAGACATGGAGCAAGATGGAGAAAAATCTCAAAGAAAAATTCTTACCCATGGATTATTCACAAACCCTCTTTCGTAGGTTCTAGAATTTGAAACAGAACTTGTCTTCAATGCAAGACTATACAAATGAATTCTACAAGCTATCCATGTGCATAGAGCATCAAGAAAATAATGAAAAAATGGCTGCTAGATATATGAATGGCCTAAAATTCTCCATCTAGGATGAGTTGAGCATGCATCATGTCAACAGTATGGAAGAAGCCTACCAATTAGCCCTAAAGGTTGAAGAAAAGAAGAATAGGCAATATAACTAGAGGAATAGAGGTGGTTGAAGGGGTACCTCAACTCCATTTTGAGGAGGTTCTAATAATGGTCGGGGAGATCCTTTTCAAGGATTTGAAAAAAATATAGACACTAGGCAAGATCCTCCAAATCAAGAAAGAGGACGGGGGTTCCAACGAGGACGAGGCTATGGAAGTGGAAGAGGCTGGGAAAATCAGAGAAGGCCTTTCACTTGTTTTAGGTGTGGTGAAGAAGGACACGGAGCCTTCAAATGTTCAAATTATAATGCGCCAGAAAGAAATCAAGGAGGACAACCTAGAGTGAACCTGGGTAAGCCAGAATTCATAGAAGTAGGAACAAAGAAAGAAGTCCTATCAGACGTGGGAGAAACTCTCATGATGAGGAGATCAATGATCATTCCAAAAAAGGAAGAAGTCCCTGCAAAGAGCTCTGATGAATCGTGGCTTTGAACCAACATATTTTGAACTAGATGCACCTCAGGAGGAAAGGTATGCCAAGTTATTGTTGATGGGGGTAGTTGTGAGAATATGGTAGCTAAGGAAATGGTAGAGAAATTAAATCTGCAATGTAAGAAACATCCTCATCCCTACCATATTGTATGGTTTAAGAAAGGAAATGAGGTTATTGTTGATAAAAGATGTTTGGTTAGGTTTACTATAGGAAAAATCAATAAGGATGAGATATGGTGTGATGTTATTCCTATGGATTCTTGTGATATTTTGTTGGGAAGGCCATGGCAATATGGTAGGAAGATCATGCACGATGGAGAGAAAAATACATATACCTTCTAGAAGGATGGCTCTAAAGTGACTCTCTTACCACTTAAGGATGAAAGGAAGAATGAGACCATGCTGTTTGCAAAGGATGTTGTCAAAGAAATGAAGGTGATAGGTTGCTACTATGCATTGGTAGTAAAAAGGGGAGAAGAACTAGAAGACATAATACCACATGATGTAGCAAAGATACTAGAAGAATTTTCTGATGTTATTCCAAATGAGCTACCTAATGGTCTCCCACCAAAAAGGGATATAAAACACCATATTGATCTGATTCCTGGAGCAACTCTTCCTAATCAAGCAGCTTATCAACTGAACCCAACACAACATGCAGAGCTCAACAAACAAGTAATAGAGCTAGTTGAGAAAGGCCTGGTTAGAGAAAGCATGAGCCCATGTGCTGTGCCAACATTATTGACCCCAAAGAAGGATGGAACATGGAGGATGTGTACAGATAGTAGAGCAATTAATAAGATTACTATCAAGTATCAATTTCCTATCCCTCGTATAGAGGATATGATGGATGAATTAGCAGGGGCCAAATACTTCAGCAAAATTGATCTACGAAGTGGATACCACTAGATTCATATTCATGAAGGGGATGAGTGGAAGATAGCTTTTAAGACCCAGGATGGCTTGTACGAATGGATGGTTATGCCATTTGGTCTTTCTAATGCACCAAGTACATTCATGAGATTGATGAATACTATTTTACAACCCTACATTGGCAAGTTTGTTGTAGTTTATTTTGATGATATCCTGATTTATAACAAAAACAAAGGAGACCACCTGTACAACACTTGAGGATCATCTTGAGTGTACTGAGGAAAGAGAAGCTCTGTGCAAATTTAAAGAAGTGCAGATTCATGCAAAATAGTTTGACTTTTCTGGGCTTCGTCATTTGTGAAGATGGTGTTTAGATGGACCCAGAAAAGGTCAAGGCAATACTAGAATGGCCTAGTCCATCCAGCATAATAGGGGTAAGGAGTTTTCATGGATTGGCAACCTTCTATAGAAAGTTCATTCAGAATTTTAGCAGTATTGTAGCACCCATTATAGATTTTATGAAAGGAAGGCAATTCACATGGACAACAGATGCTGAACAGAGTTTCCAATTCTTGAAGAAAAAGGTAACTAAAGCTCCTATATTGGCACTTCCAAATTTTGATAAAGTATTTGAAGTAGAGTGTGATGCTTCCCATGTTGGGATAGGTCCTATTCTTAGCCAAATAGGTAAACCAATAGCCTTTTTTAGTGAAAAGTTAAATGATGCAAGGAAGAACTATTCTACCTATGATTTAGAATTTTATCCTATTGGTCTAGCCTTAAGGCATTGGAGGCATTATCTGGTCTCACAAGAATTTGTATTGTTAATAGATCACTTGGCCCTGAAATATGTGAACACACAAAACAAATTGAATCTAGTAGGCATGCTAAATGGGTGTCTTTCTTGCAAGGGTATAATTTTGTTTTGAAGCATAAGTCTGGAAAGAAGAATCAGGTTGCTAATGCACTAAGTTGGCATGTTACACTCATAACTACAATGGAATCAGAGGTCATTGGTTTTGATGCTATTAAAGTTTTGTATGAGGCTGATGATGATTTTTGGGAAATTATAGAGAAGATTAAAGAACCAGGAACTAATCTTTTGGATCACATGAGAGGAGAATACTTTATGCAGGATGGTTACCTCTTTAAAGGGAAACAAATTTGTATACCAGCTGGTTCCATGAGGGAAAATATTATCCAAGAATTTCATAGTGGTGGTTTGGCTGGTCACTTTGGGAAGGACAAGACAATAGCCTTGGTTGAAGACAAGTACTACTAGCCAAAATTGAAAAGGGATGTTACTAAGTATGTGGCAAGGTGCAGAATCTCTCAAGTGGCTAAGGGTCACTCCCAAGACATAGGATTGTATACACCTTTACCTGTACCCATCGAGTCGTGGATAGATGTGAGTATGGATTTTGTATTGGGGCTTCCCCACACCCAGTGAGGTACAGATTATATCTTTGTAGTTGTTGATAGATTCTCTAAGATGGCTCATTTTATTGCTTGTAAAAAGACTAATGATGCCACTAGGATAGCCAACTTATTTTTCTCAGAAGTTTTTAGACTCCATGGCATTCCAAAGACTATCAATTTTGATAGGGATACTAAGTTTTTAAGTCATTTCTGGAGGACCTTATGGAAGAAGATGGGAACATAGTTGCAGTTCAGTAGTGCCTGTCATCCCCAAACTGATGGGAAAACTGAGGTAGTCAATCGAAGTTTGGGAAACCTATTACGGTGTATTGTTGGTGAAAAGCCCAAGTAGTGGGACTTAGCATTGCCTCAAGCAAAGTTTTCTTACAACAGTTCTATTAACAGATCAACTGGAAAGTCTCCTTTTAAGATTGTATATGGTAAGAATCCTCAAGGTGTTTTGGACCTTGTACAACTCCCTATGCAAGATAGAATTAGCAATGATGGGGAAGCATTTGCTGAACACCTTCAACAACTTCAACAAGATGAGGAGTAAATTATAGGATACCAATGAGCAATATAAGGCTACTACAGATGCCAGTAGAAGAAGATAGGTATTTAATGCAGGTGATTTGGTGATGGTGTACTTGTGGCATGAGAGATTTCCCACTGGCACATATCATAAGCTGAAATACAAAAAGATAGGTCCTTGCCAAATTTTGAACAAGATCAATGATAATGCTTATGAGGTTTGTCTACCAGATGATCTGGACATTTCTCCTATCTTTAATGTTTCTGATCTATATGCATTTCATGGAGAACTACCTGAGCCAGCCAGTACAGATGAGGTGGATTGACATCACCATCTTCCAAGCAAAAAGAAGGAACAGATTGCCCACATTCTGGACCAGCAGTCTACAGTCACCCGGAATGGTCATTATAATAGGTACCTGATTCAGTGGGAGGGCTTACCAGCAATAGATAGCACCTGGATCTCAGAATGGGAAGTGATGAAATTGGACCCCGCAAAGTTGCAGCAGTTCACAAACAACCACTTGCAGGAGCTGCATTCCTTTAAAGAAGGGGAGAATGATGTAGGGCCCTCTGTAGGTCATCATCTCATACAGAAACTTTCAAAGGCCATAACTTTTGACTCAGGTCTGGGTTTTTGCTAAAAAAATTTGTGTGTGTGCCTCAGGTGGTGGCATTTATTTTGCCAATTAATCTCAGATCCATTGGGGTATGTTTTAGCACATTTTTAGGACCTGAAATTTTCATCTCGGGCTCTGAAATCAGCTTTTAGTGTTTTTTCTCTAGTTCTTAGAAATTTCTATTTTGTAATAATTTGAGTTTATGTTATCAAATCTCATATATTAGTTGGCAATTCATTCTAACCTAGTTGACGGCATGTTTAGGGAAAATCTCAACTTTTTAGGTGTTGTTTCAAAAATTACCAAAAATGGCAAAAACAACCTATGGAAAAAAATTGCCAAAAAGGGTAATTTTTGGATTTCTTGTTTTTTCTAATTTTTTGGTTACTTAAGAGTTTGCAGTGAATTGTAGAGGCAGTTAGTGATGAATGAACAATATTGAAGGTTTCAAATCTCTGTCTTGATCTGGTAATTGAATATTATTGTAACAGAGGATTGTGTGTTACATCATATCTCCTATGTTCCCTGGCGGGGCATTACATAAATCAAGAATTGTCACCACGATAGATGAATGATAAAGAAGGAATCCCAAATTTCTTGAATCAGATAATGGAAAGTAAGGACTCAAGTAGGGAACTTGGTGCTATCTCTGCAACAATGACCATCGATAATTTGAGGGAATGCTAAGACCTATGAAGCTAGATGAAGTCGATGCCTAGTATTGACATGCTTGCATCAAAAGATGAGTATATGTGCAAACATATACATATATGGAAGACAGTGCAAATAATGGAAGGGGTCAAGACATCATGTGGACCTCACTAGGTGAGTAACTATGAATTTTCCCCTAGTCCTACATACAGATCACAAACACATATGTAAGCATCCAGTGTACAATATATTATCAATCAAATATCTAGAGAAAGGGTTAGATTAGATAATATAACCCATCATGTTCTGGACTAGTCCCCTAATCAAAATTAATAATAAAATATGTGATGATAACCATGCATGTAATCATAGGTGAACAATAAACATACATCATAATCATAGCATATAAAGAATCTAATTGTTAAGGAGATCATGAAATTATATTACATTCATTTATCAATGAGAAAATAAGCATCAAAGCATAATAATCAACTAATTATTGATAAGGAGTTCCTCACATTAGTAAACATATAGATCCATCAAGTGACCACATAAAACATAAGAATAAGATGAATATTCATGAATGAATCTACCTAAAAATACTTAGGGTTGGAGAGGTATTACATTATGCAAGGTAAATCTATTATTTTCTTTCCTTTATAAAAACTCATTTCATTTTTAAGGTTGATTACTAAACAAGTGTTTAACCATGGAAAACCACTTTCCACAACCTTTTCACCCATTTTTATGTTTGCAAGAATAGGTTATAGAGTCATCGGATCAGATCTGGGCATATCGAGAATAGTTGGAAGATTTGTTAAAAAATTCAACTGAAAACATGGGGACCACATCACCATTTCCATCATGTCTCGGGAATACATCATTATAACTATCATGTTCAAAGAACACATTTCCATTTCTATTTCCATCATGTCCCTACCATTCTGAGCTCAGGTTTCTACTGTAGGTCAATTTCATCTTCTAGTTTATGTTTCTATTAGTTCCAACTCATTGTCTATCAGTTACAGTCTATTTTTAGGATCTTTTTAACTTGACTTTCATAATTAATCATTTACATTACTACATATCTTCATTCTCATTTCATCAATTACATATTTTAGAGAGGGAATAACTATCCCCATTTAGTGCTTGAGTCACATCTTGAGCCTATTGGCGACATCTTCCTTCCTAGATGTGAAATTAAAGAAAATAGGAGTGATCTCTACATATTACATTTGATTTCTCCTTATTTTATTATGTACAATTACAAATCCAACTAATGAAAAATTATGCTCAATTGAGGACAACAACGATAGGCTTAAAAAAATTTGGCCAATGTGTAATCAATGAGTAATCTTGATTGCAGAACTAGGAACATTTTGACCTATCAAACAAGGTTGCATCGATGCTTAGTAGGTTAAACCAATGCAACCTTTTTATGTCAAGTGTGATCACTCATGCATAGAAAATGGATGAAGAACATATACAAATAATTGTAGCTATCAAAAGGGAATTTTAGTAGCGTAATCATTCTTATCTACTTGGTTATTATGATACCATGCCAATCGTTCTATTCATCATTTACATTGTAACAATAATCATCCCATCTATTTATTTGCATTAACTAATGACATCATAGTATCAATAACATCATAATAATCCACTTAATACTAACATATGTGTTTCAAGATACCTTAACTAGAATTTTAATTTCAAGCATAATTAGTTCATTATACCTCAATGCATGGGTTTAGAATCATATTACCTTCTTTCCATGACAAGGTCAGAGTGACACTACAATGTGAGTGTAATTATTTTGGGTTGTAGATGAAAAGGTTATTTGCAATTGTTACATAGTAAAGATGATGAAACTAAAAATAACAAAAAAAAAGAAAGAAAAAATCAAATAGGTTATGTTTCTACATATCTTCACTTTTATCCATTGTAGTAATCTCTTCTTATTCATCCACTAATGAATTATTCTGAAATGACCTTATGAATACTACTCTACCTAACTTTATTACAACAGTTTTCATAGATAGTGGAATGTGTACTAAATAAGAACTCTTTTAATTAAATTGTCTAATAACATCATAGGTTGATCTAATGTCACAAATCATACCTTCACACTTTTCACTCAACATATATCACTCCATTGGAAAAAATAAAAAACTAGATCACCATAAAAAACTCTTATATTTCACATCTCATGGTGTTTATTTTCTTTATACATTTTGAGGAGATTTTCCTTTTTGTTTTCAATTCACTTGTCTTGAGCAAGATATAATCCATGGTTTATTTCTTGACAATGTTTTTACCATAAAAAAGTTATATGCATCCACTTCAAATAGGTTTCTTTGATTGTGTGAAATTCACAAACATTTGAAAAATTAAAAGACACAAATAGGTTCTCCATTCCACTTACCCCACTGTATCTTTTTACAATAACATGTTCTCTATATCTACTATTGTTGAAAACAATATTTTTCAATGTACCATTTGCAATCAAGACATTCCATATATACATATTTTCATTGTCTCAAATGCATGATAACGACATAGAAAAAAAATCTATGATGTATTTTTTAAAAAGACACATTCAGTAAAGTGCATCATCGGTTCTAGAAAACATCCTATGAAAAACATTTGAAAAATAAAACAATAATAGTATTTTCTCTATGAGTGTTTTATGTTTAAGGACATTTCACATTGGACTAGAACGAAGTTGATTTTGATTTACAACAAAATGAGTATAAAAATAATTTTACTATTTTAAAATGCTTATTGCTTATTATATAGAAAAATAATATAGTTTCAAGCTTTTGTGCATGTATATTTTCTACTATTTTTGACATTGTGCATGTCATGCATTCCTTCATTAGACTAAATTATATTACATTACACACACACATATGCATACATATGCATATGTATATGTGTGTATACATACATACATACATACATGTGTCTATGTGCATGTACATATACAACATAAATTACATATTTATTCTATTTTAACTTATCTTTTTTATACTAAAACACAAATATTTTATATTATATATTAATGATTACAATAATAACTAGAAACCTCATTTAATGTTAGAATCTTATGACAAATTGACAAGACTTCCATTCATGTTTAAAGTGTCTAAAAAATCCTTTGGACTTGAATCTTAAAGTATCGAAAGTTTTGAGTAGCTTAGCAAAGATAAATTTTGAATAGTTTAATCAAACTTTTTACTTTAAATCATTTTTTAAGATTTTAAAATAATCACATTTACTTCTTTTTAACGATTTAATGTTGATATTAATAAATAAATGATTCTAACATTGCATCCTTGTATTATAGTATACAATATTTTTTAATATATTACTATAAATCTTGTTATTTCAAGATTACTTTAATCTAATTTTATTTACATTAAATTTATTTATAATGAATAAATATTGAATTTATATAATATATAATATAGATATCTATTATTATTGATATTACTACTTAATAGTTAATAGGTACCCCTGATCTATGCGACCCCTTTTTATTAATTAATTTCCATGATAAATTTTTCACATAATTATATAAAAAATTAGATCATAGATGTTTATTCATGTCCATGTCTTAATATTGATCTATGCGACCCCTTAGCATGTCCATGTCTTAATGTGATGCTCGTGATACCCGAAAATGGACCGTCGCTCCAACTTCCACCACCCCACGGCCCCTCCGTCTTGTAATCCTACACACAATCATCATAATTCAATACGAGTAAATTAAAAATAGATACGCCTTTATTGCACAAACAACAAAAAGCTTGTCAATTGACCTCATCTTCAACACAAGTTTATACAAAACATATACCAAAATTCTCCCAATTTACATTCCACACCTCTTTGTGCCAATTACTAATTATTGTTATCTTTTAATTGTTTTATGTTTACATATAAGAATTCTTAAAACTGGGAAAGAAAACTTAATATTTTGAATGCGAGAACTAGAACAGGACAAGATAATTGTTGCACTTAAATACCGTGGCTGCTTCGCCTCCCGTCCCTCCATGTTGAGCTGCGTCGACAACCTTACCAGTGTCAACATGATATGAAACCTTAATGGCATCGATAGCATGTCCATGTCTTAATGTGATGCTACACACAATCATCATAATTCAATACGAGTAAATTAAAAATAGATAGGATTTTCAAACAATAAATTGAAAGAAATGCAAGAATTGAAACAAAAACATGATGATTTGTTATGAGATTTCATGCATTTATAAGCTCATTCGACATGTTGTTTATAGCTTTTATTTATAATATTCTCTGTAATCCTTTATTGCTTCATACGATAATAAAAAAGAACAAGAGATAAAGGCAAATAAGCAACCATTTTATTGGCTTTTAACTACAATTCCAAATTTTGAGTGGTGTGGGAACCCAACGGAAGGTTGGAATTATAGAAGAGCCTGGAGTGAATAATCTCTTGAAAACTATACGGTGATAGATTTGATTCGTAATGGATAAGAGTCGATAAGAATTGAACTGTTCTTATATAATTTGATTCGTAATGGATAAGAGTCGATAAGAATCAAACTATTCTTATATAATTTGATTCTAATTCATTAGTTTGATTCTTATTCATTAGGGAAAATTTGATTCTTATTCGTTGAGGATAGGCTGATCCAATACCATAGATTCTATAATTTGATTCAATGCAATATAATTTTATCTATTGATTGATTTGATTTTCTTCAAATAACATAAACTCATTAGGCACTCTTAATAAACTAGCACTTCACAAATGTCTAGTGTTCCTATTACTACATTTATTATCCCTTAAATTTCACCAATAGCTCACTTAGTCTCCTCGTTTAATTTTAGGATGATGGATAACAGTATAGGTGAGTGGGTAATCAAATTAGTATATGGTGCATCAATGACAATTTAAGAATCTAGATCCTCTTGTGGAATTCATAAAACACTTCAAATCCTATAATTGAGATGTAATTAATGATGTCAATTGATATTAGTCTACCTAAGTGAATGTAATCATAGAAAAGTTCATGGGAGACAAAATTAAATTCATTGGAAAGATAATGGATATGAACCATGGAAGAATTTATAATTGGACTGCAATGAAGTGAATTAGTACTAGGATATGTAGCACATGAATTATGATGAGAAAGGGGCATGAATGAAGGAGACAAAGGCAAAGAGCATGTATCTTGAACTTCGAGATTCAATTTATGAATTGCATAATAATGTCTTCTTTTTTTACTTTACACTCTAAAATTTTATTTTTTTCATCAACTTCCATGGGATGATCAATTATATATCAATCTAACTAAATTAGTATGAAATATCAAAATCAAACACCAAAAATCATAATTATCATTCTAAATTTTTAAAACATGAAAATATTAGTTTATATTATCAAATTTAATCTAAATATATGCAATTTGATTCTTCTACAAATTGACAAAGCAAGAAAAGGTAGTGATATCATTAAAAAATGATTGATGTTATGTCGACACCATGAAAAGTATGTTTTATTTCAAATAAGACACATATTGCATGGTAAAAATAAAGCACATGAGTCCAAAGTCACAAAATCCACATATCTTTCTATCCTTTCTTTTAATTCCAAATATCTTGAGAATGTTAAAACATATTTCTATATATACCTAATTTGGATATTATGAGAAAGAGGAAGCGAGAGGGGAGGGGGTG
Organism: Chamaecyparis obtusa; assembly: GCA_027943335.1. Lineage (NCBI taxonomy): Eukaryota > Viridiplantae > Streptophyta > Pinopsida > Cupressales > Cupressaceae > Chamaecyparis > Chamaecyparis obtusa. Next base: position 129,473 of record BSBK01004958.1, on the reverse strand, counting down.
ACCATGATGAGCCAAAAAATATAGTAAAAAAAAAATTCACTTGGAAAAAAAATGTAAAATCATCATTTTACTTTTCACTTAGGTCAAATATATTCTTCTTTGGTAAAAACCAAAGAAACGAAAATATCTATTATAAATAAATATTTGTTTCTTAAAGCCCAAAGTGGATAATGTAGTCAAAAAATGATATCGATTATTTGAAGGTATTTAAGGAAATCGATATTATATATAGTGCAATTTTATATATTGTATGTTAATATAGAATAAAATATTGTAATAATATATATATAAATATTATATATGATAATAATCATACATACATATAGTAAATTATTTTTTATTAAATATCGATTGCAAAATTTCTTCCTACATTGGACTAATAGAAGCTCCTTAAAGAAAATACATTAGAAATTACCCATATAAGACCAAGAGTCACAATTAAAAATTCCACCTTACATGCCGCTATGGGTAATTAAACTTGGGTCTCCACAACATGATAACCAAGTGTTTTAATCAAGTTCAACCCCTTGGGCATATAAAATATCATAATAATATTACTATTTAATATTACATTTTTGGACCCATAACAAGGTTTAACTAAGCCATAACCTATGTAATAATAAAATAAACTAATTAAAAGTGCATGTTATAAGAATAGGGATCCATAAAATAGTATAAAAGAGCTTCCTATAAAGGATAAAACCTTTAAATAACATCTCACACCATCACTCCTCTAGGAGTTGGTTATGATTTCAACCGATAAGCCAAGAATCCTCTACAAGAACACTCACAAAAAGAATATCAAACAAGATAATTAGCACAACCTAAGTATTATGTATTGATTGTAAAATATGAATTATTTAAAAAATGCATTAACATTTGGCATGGTTACAAAGCATAGATGAGTTTATTTTATAGAAAGCACTATCCCTATAAATAGAGAAAAGATAACTAGAGCTAGACAATTAAACTAGAGAAAGAAAAGATTAGGCTAAATTAGGCTCAACTAAAGTTGAACTAAGTGAACTTAAGCTAATCATGCATGTGCAATATTTTTCTCAATTATGCATGATAATATTCTTGAGCATGTGCACAATTATGAAAAATAAAAATAGAAAATGTGCATGATGCAATAACTATATGTATGTTCAATATATGCATTCTTTTACACCCCTCTTTAGTGATTAAAAATTAAAAATATATGATGCATGATGCAATAACTATATGTATGTTCAATATATGTAGAAACCTCTAAGCATAAAATTAAAAATTTAGGTGTGAATCGGTCTAAAAAATAAGGTCCAATCACATACCCATGTACAAACCAACATTTCTCTCACAAATGAAGAAAAGAAGAAAAATCTAGTGGGATTAAATTCCTCTCCAAAAGAGATAAAATATAATAAATGTAGTAGTGGAAGAAGAAAATAAGGAAGACTCAATGTAACCCTCAGGGACTTCTTTTGTCATATTAGTACAATGATACCCCCCCATAAGAGAGAGAAAATAAGGATAGAAATACCCTTAGTTAAGATGTAGCTTCAGTGCCAATGATGAATACCTAAAGATAGTTAATGATCCAGTACCTGCCAAAAAAATATGCCCTTAGGAAGAAAGAAATCTACTAGAATATGTCTAGTTGAATATACAAATATATGTTAGCATGATCAATGCAGTGATGGTAAGTTATTTTTGAAGTTGTCATGATACAAATTTCATGGTATTGTAATCGGTTATTGGGTTGTCATTAATGTCAAGTGTTGACCTAGTGTTCCTAGTATGTTGCTAAGTATAAGTATGATGATCAAGGTGTTGTGATGTGTTTCAGTTGTAGAAATCCAATTGAGAGACTTGTGATGTCTCTGAATGCCAAATGTATTACCACTATTGTTGATGTAAACTCATAAGTAAGCTATGATCAAATGAAGGTTAATAGTGCAACTACTAGAACAGTTAGTGGCAGGTGATAGATGATTTGATTGGTTTTCCAAATCTATGATGAGCTATGTGGCGCGGTCATGGGAGAAGGTTGTTGACAATACATGTAGAAGCTATGGTTGCAACCACAACTAATTTGAGTGACCAATGTGCAGGATAGGTGATCGGTGAGAAGAGATAGAGTTGTTAACAGGTTAAAGTATTTATGTTCTTGAGCGAAAGTTGATAAATCTTTGATCGGTAATTGGTGTTGAGGTTGTGGTGGAATCAGTTGAGTCAATCATGATTTGGTGTGGTGTCTTTATTTTTTGAGGTGATGATTCGACATCACATTGTTCGATGCTAGCATATGGAGAAGATTCTAGAGGAAGCATGTGTTTGGTCAAAACATGTTTGACCCCTTGACCCAAAATTCTATGTAAATCATTGTATTTGTTGACGTGGTCTTGTAAAATTTTTTGGTACATTTAATTTTGTTTTGTGACATATTGGATTTGAGAGGGATATTTAAAATTCAAATCTATTTTAGATTTAGGGCTTGATTAGGGCAATGGACTTAATAGTTTAGTATATAATGGATAAAGTTGAAAGTTAAGGGTGTCGATCGTATGTTGGGAAAGTGTAGTTGTAAAGTGGGAGTTGTCATCAATCTAGGAAAAAGTTAAGTGTATTGTGAAGAGATTGTGTGCTTCAGTGGATCTGATTGAGCAGAGGTAGTATTATTCAATAGATCATTTTTCTGCCATTCCCTAATAGTTGCAGTAGTCAAAATACCTTAACCAAATGGAACCTAGTAGGTTCTTATTGTAAATCCTTTAACAAGATGACACATTATCTTGTGTTTAAAGTCCTCTAACAAGGCTACTCTTGATAGGGTAAAGGTCCTCACAAGCGTAAGGTAAATCCCTTAGTCGCGTAGCACCTAATAGTGTTGTTATAAACTCCTAATAGGGTTAAGCTCCTCATAGGGCATACTTTAAAAGAGTTCATCATTTAGTGGGTACTAATTCCCAATATGGTTTTCTCCGAAATTGGGTTTCCATGAGATAAATCTTTGTGTCAAATGTTTCATTGTTATGTGGTTGTGATTTTAGTTATGATTTTCATTTTCTACTATTAAGTTAATCTTGTGAATGTTTTTGTGAAGTTTAAGAGGTTAAAAAGTTGCATAATTGGTAGATTCCCAATTCACCTCCCCTCTCAGTAATATGATCTTAGGAATAAAAATATAATGATTAAAAAATACATAAACTAACACTTTCTTACTTAGGGATGGTTTTTTCATCTGCAACTACTATTACTGCTAGGGTTGCACTACTACTGCACTTAGTTTCTACTTCTTTCATGCACAACCTGCATTTGTTAATATAGAGGGGGACCCAAAATGGGGTTCCCCTTCCTATCCTCACCCCAAGGAGGTGTATCCCACTCTCAATCTTGGTTTAGGAACGTAGCTTAGTAATGTACATCGTACTGTGGTTACTAACTCTTTTGTGGATTCCTTTCTTCGAGGGATGAATTGTTATTCTTATGTTGATAAGTTTTTGTGTATTAGTTCGCCTAATATGGACAACTCAATCTCTGAGATTATTTATGAGGCTAAATATAGGGTTAGTGAGACTATAGTCGACATTCCTAACAAGGTTATGAATGATACAAAGGTGGAGCTGGAACTTTCGATAGTTAGTAAGTTCCTTTCTTTTTAGCCTTCTATTGACCAACTAAGGAAATAGGTTTCCTCCAAATAGAAAGTTAAGGGAAATGTTAAAATTAATGACATGTATATTGTTATAATTAAGGGAAATGAAGGAGAGAGTATGTGAGTGGAAAGATCTTCTTGCTTGATTGAGAATTTGAATCTACATGTCTATCATGAGAGAGAAACTTGCTTCAATTGGATATCACCTTTGACTTAAATGATGTTGAAGAATTAGAGACTTTGAGAAACTTGTTCTTGGGTTCTTACCATCAAATCTTGAACACAATTGGTCAATTGCTCTTGATTTCTTGAAAACTTCATATCTTCAATGCAAAATTATAGTTCATGAATGTATAATAATGGATGTCAAAGTGAGGAGAGATCAGGTTTTTAATACTCAATCCATCATTTTTAGATCCAAAAATAATCCAAGATAACCAAAGGATCAAATTTCTCATTAATACCTTGGCATAGTTCCCCAACCCATATTTGGGCCCTAATCCTCTAGGAAAAAATGCCATTAGCATTATGTACTCTAGAGGATGAGCCAAGATTTGGGCAGGGTGTCGAGATAGGTGAAAAAATGGAGGGAAAATAATAACATGTTGCTAGGTTCAATTATAACAGACATTTAGATCTTGAAATTGCCAAAATGGGGTGTAATAGGTCTTAATAAATAATCTAATCATGGGTGCTAACTTTTTAGGATGGTATAAAATCATAAAGTTGAGTTAAAAATGATGATTAATGTGTTATTTGATTGCTTTAGGTCCTTCCCAAAACCTAGTGCACAATAAACTAGTTCCTCACCTACAGTTCTTGACCTAGGAGTGGATGCTAACAAGGAATTTATTTCTAAAAGACAAGATGATAATCATATATCTCAAGTGATCTGTGGTTTGATTCAAAAGATCAAAGTCAAAGAGACCTATTTTAGTGATAGTATGCATAAATCGTACCATGAGATTATCTTGGCTAGGCATCACCTAAGGTCTGAGACTAAAGCTACAAAATAAGATGTCAGCGATGAGAATATAATTAGTGAGCTCCAAGAGATTGCATGCATAGAACCCAACACTGTTGTGGTCAAAAGATACTCTCAAATGACCAAGACATCTAGTATGATGGATATGGATTGAAGCCTCAAGTGGAAGTTCATCTTCTTGCAACAAAACATTAATGAAAAAATTAAATTATTAAAACAAGTTAACAAGATAATAGAAGATCTAGTCTAGGAATTTGTTGATATTGATTTCTAGATTAGGACAAGTGTGTGAGGCCCACTTTCGGCCCACATAGTGATCCTGTTTTATAGATATTAGCCTATCATTTTGATTATGTTTTTAGAGATACTTGGACTTTGTCGACTACTGATATACTATGTTGACTTGTTAGACTATTCATTTTGATGATTCTGCATATGGGATCCATAGTGTGTGTGGATTTGGTTTATGTTATTATATGATGTTTTGTGAACCCGATGATCTTGATGATATTTGAATTATGCTATGGAATTTCATTTGAATTATGCAATGTAATTATGAATATTATATGCAATTGAATGATTATTGTTATATCATGTATGTTTAATGTATTGGTTTCTTCTTTGAATTACTGATGCTGCACTGAGGTATTGCAGGTGGAAGGACCATGGAAAACACATTCGGGGAAATCACTTTGAACATAGGGCAACTAGTTAAACCAAGGCCCCGTCTATTAAGAGACTTGAGGCCTTGTTGTTAAGTATTTTTATTCGTAACAGTAATCTGAAATGTATGTGTGTATTAATGTTATGTGTTGTGACATTGGACGTACCTTGTGTGAAATGTTATTTCATAAAGTGTCACTTGACACTAATGTTAAATGTTATCAAGGTGTGTCGAGTGTTGTGTGAGAGCATATGCTAGGAGTTTTAGGAAAATCTTAGCACGCCTTTTTGCCATAGGAACTATAATGCAGTTTCCATTTCCCATTCTCGATCTTATTCCTAGAAGTGAATTTAGAGGGTTAATAGTGGCTTTAGAAAGTGGTTTTATGCCTTATTAGTTAACCCATTCTATCTACCCATGGGTTAGGGGTATTTTCACCTTATTAATAGCCTAAAATTGACTTTTTGACCCTTTTAAAAATTCATGTGCAACCTTGGACGAAATTGCAACTTGCTTGAAAGGGCCTAATTAATGAGGTTTGTTGGGGTAGGTTTTAGAGGCCTTTTTAGAGGAATTTTGGCAAAGGATAGGGCATTCACCCATTCTCTATCTTTAGAGAGTTCCAGAAAGTTAGAGGAGAAAGCTTGGAGTTTTGGAATAGGGCTCAACAATCCTTCCATAGCATTGGACTTGAGGTAGGAAATCTTGCTCTCATATGGTTTTAGAAGTTGTATATGTTTTGTGTTGATGTTTTTAGCTCCCCATGGTTGGTCATGGAGGAAGCTTGCCTTGTTTCATGTTGTGTTTTAGCTTCCCATGGTTGGTCATGGTGAGAGCAAGCATGCAATGTATTTTCTTATGTAATTGGATTTTGGGTTGTATCTCTTGGACTCACTCACCCTTGGGAGGGAAGAGAAGTCAAGAGGGGGTGTGGAAATGGAAGCAACTCCATGTGTAGAGTCTCCTCCATGTGTGAGGAAAGATGAACTTGGGTGAGTGATTTTCCACAAGAAACCTTGCATTTAGCCCTTGTGGCAATGGGGGTATAAGGAGGGAAGAATGGCCATGTGAGCCTTGTATGAAATAGAGATATTTGGGTCCATGTGTGGCCTTGTTTTTGTTATGCAATGGTTATCTCCATGGTTTGTCCACCCACACCCCATAAAGGATATTCATGGAATTCCTTAGTTTCACCTTGAGGGATTTTGGGTTTTTCATATGGTTATGTTCTTGTTGTGTTTTGTGTATGAGTGTTTGTTACCCATTCATTGTGGTTTCCCCAAGCTCGGGGGTGGCCTCATGAGAGGCCTAGGATGGGAGGTGAGCATCCCATGGTTCCTATCCTATTTGTTCATGGCAGGTTTTGAAGTCAAGATTCAAGTTGATGCAGGAGCATCCTGGGTGTAAGAGCAATCTTGCATCACCCAAAAATATTTCTGTTTTTATATTCAATAAGGGCTATTTTGTGCAGAGCTGCGATTTATGGAAAGTTACTATTTTTGATAATTTTTGCATATGCTCAGAATGATCTGATTTCTTTCTTGGAGGTTCATTTTGGTCATATAAGTCTGCCAGTAAAGTTTCATTGCCAGATCAAGTGTATATTGGAAGATATTGAAGATTTTCGGTATTGGCAGCAGGGTACAGAAACTTTGAACTCAGTTTTGAAGGCTTTAGAGGCCCCGGATGAGGTCGAAAATTTGGGAGACGAGCACTTGTGCGGGTCAAGCCTGTAGAGCGCTTTGTGGCGTTTCTGAAATGGGGTTATAATAGCCGATCGGGTCAACTGGTGATGACTTATGGTCTTCGAAAGTTGGGCCACCTGAAATGGCGAAAAATAATTTTCTTCAAAATTTCTGTTCGGGTTTCAAAGGTTATCTTGAGCCGACTATGATGTAATAAAATGTAAAATAAAATAATTCTAAGTTTGGTCGGCCTTATTGGCTAAAATTCTGGAACCTTCCCAGGCGGTGGAAAATTGCCTATATAAGGAAGGCTATATTATTGTCTTAGGCAGTTCAGAATAGTTCTGGGTAGTAGATCTGGGTATTGATTTGAGGCTTTGTCCTACAGAATATTGTAAGGAATGCCCATGTGGCTTTGCATATTGTAATTCTGAAAGTTTGTAATTCCACATTTGTGGAGATAATAAGAAGCCAATTTTCTGTTCTTGCATATGATTGTTGTTGTTTCTCTATTTCTGTTAAGTGTTTGTGGTATTAAGAGGAGCACCCTTCATCAGGTGGTATCAGAGCAGGAGTTCTTGAGTGTGTAAACAGATCGCCGACTGTGAGGCAGTTTGCACCAGGGCCGTGGCTAGGGTTTCAGCGCGCATCGCGAAAATGCCTCCACGAAGGGAACGTGGCGGAAGAGCTGGTGTTGTAACACCTGAGGTTAGAGAGCTGCAGAGACAAGTGCGAGCATTGCAAGAAGAGATTTGCAGAGGAATGAATCTTAATGTTAGAGACGAAAGTGAGGATGAAGCCGAAGAAGAATATCAAGCAGGAGAAGTTGAAATTGTGAACCAGGAGGAAGAAAGACTTTTTCGGGCCATTTCCAAGATTGGGAAAAGACCTAAGATTGAGGTTCCTACATTTTTTGGAAATCTTAACCCAGAGGAATTGATTGACTGGATCAATGAATGTGAGGAATATTTTGAGTATGAAGATGTTGACGATCCTGATAGAGTCAAATTTGCGAAGGCCAGACTGAAAGGTCATGCGAAGATCTGGTGGCAAGAAATTCAATTGGAGAGAAATAGAAGAGGGAAAGATAAAATCACAAGATGGGATCAGATGGTGGATAAATTGAAGCGACAGTTCATTCCTGTTGATTATGAGCTTGACCTACTAAAGAAAATGCAAAGTTTGAAGCAAGCAGGAAGATCTGTTTAAGAGTATACAGAGGAGTTCTATCGACTTCTCATCAGAACAGGCCATGCAGAAGCTGATAAAGAGAAAGTTGCCCGATACCTTAATGGGTTAAGGCCAAGCATTCAGGAGGAGCTGAATCTGGTTCGAATGAACAGTATTGAAGAGGCATACCATTTTGCCCTAAAAGTATAGGAAAAGCTGAACAAGAAGTTTGAGAGCAGACAAAATGGAAGAGGTCGTGGTGGAAGATCTGGCGGATGGTCATATGGTGGCCGAAATGAAGATCCGAAAAAGAAGGATGAGGCCAGTAGCAGTCAGAATCAGAGAGGAAATAATTCTAATCGTTTCCAGGATCAGAGTAATAGAGATCAGAGAGGAAGAGGAAGAGGACAAGGATCTAGAAGAGGAGGCTTCCGTGGAACATGTTTTCACTGTGGAGAAGAAGGTCATAGGGCATTTGAATGTCCTCAGCGCCAAGGCAGAGCAGACAGGAGAAATGAAGGCCAGGCCAGAGTTGCACATGTAGATGAAGATGCCAGATCATCAAATTCTGAAGATGCTGAAAGAGGAGAAATGTTGATTAACAGAAGAGTCCTGTTGAGTGGTGAGAATGAACCTGAGCAAAGGAGGAGCCTGTTTCGCACCAGGTGCAAGTGTGAAGGTAAATGTTGTGATGTGATTATTGATAGTGGAAGCACTGACAATTTGGTGTCAGAAGAGATGGTGACAAAGTTGAAGCTCAAGAGACAGAAACACCCACATCCATATCGGATTGCCTGGGTACAGGATGACCACAAGGTCATGGTCAATGAACAATGCCTAGTGAAGTTCAAGATTGGCGGATACCAAGATGAGGTATTGTGTGATATCATATCTATGGATGCATGTCATATGTTGTTGGGTAGACCATGGCAGTTTGACAGATGTGCTGTACACGATGGTCGTGCGAATACCTATTCCCTGACAAAGGATGGAGTGCGACATAAGCTAAAACCATTGAAGGAGACTGAAGAAAAGGTATGTGGTAATGCAAGGATAACTTTTGTTGATGGAAGAAATTTCCTAGATGGTATGAGGCATGAGCATGTATGTTTTGCTTTAATTCCAAAAGCTGGTAAAGAGGAAGTAGAAGATGTTCCTATAGAAGTTGCAGATTTGTTGAATGAGTTTCAGGATATTGTATCCGATAATGTGCCTGATGGATTACCACCAGTCAGGAAGATCAGTCATCAGATGGACTTGATCCCAGGAGCGAGTTTGCCGAATAAGGCAGCACACAGAATGACACCTGCAGAAAGTGAGGAGTTGAACAGACAAGTACATGAACTATTACAGAAAGGATTGATTCGTGAGAGTTTGAGTCCCTGTGCTGTACCAGCAGTATTAGCACCAAAGAAGAATGGAGAATGGAGGATGTGTACAGATTCTAGGGCAATAAACAAGATCACAATCAAGTACAGGTTTCCATTGCCACGAATGGATGATATTATGGATTGTTTGAGTGGAGCTGTGTATTTCTCAAAGATAGATCTAAAGAGTGGATATCACCAGATTCAGATCAGAGAAGGCGATGAATGGAAGACTGCCTTCAAGACAAAGGAAGGACTATATGAGTGGTTAGTCATGCCTTTTGGGCTAACCAATGCACCGAGCACTTTCATGCGGCTCATGAACGAGGTTCTGAAAGAATTTCTGGGTAAGTTTGTCATTGTTTACCTAGATGATATTTTGATCTTTAGTAAGACATTGGATGAGCATATGATGCATATTCGTATGGTATTTGAGAAGTTGAGAGAAGAGAAATTGTTGATTAATTTGAAGAAGTGCAGTTTTGTGAAGAAAGAGTTAGTGTATTTGGGATTTGTAGTTTCAGCAGAAGGTCTAAAAATGGACCCAGAGAAGGTACAGGCTATCCTTGAATGGCCTACTCCAAGGAGTGCTACTGAGGTAAGATCTTTTCATGGTTTGGCTAGCTTTTACAGAAAGTTTATCCGAAATTTTAGCAGTATTTGTGGACCCTTGACTGAAACAATGAGAGGGGATAGAAAAGAGTTTAAGTGGACTAATGGGGCAGAAAAGAGTTTTCAATTATTGAAACAAAAAGTTACAGAACAACCTGTTTTAGCACTTCCAGATTTTAATAAGGTGTTTCAAGTAGATTGTGATGCTAGTGGTACTGCAATAGGCGCTGTTATGAGCCAAGAAGGTAAACCTGTTGCTTATTTCAGTGAGAAGTTAAATGATGCCAAGAGGAAGTATTCTGTTTATGATCAGGAATTTTATGCTATAGTTCAGGCATTAAAGAAGTGGAGACATTATCTGCTTCCTAAGGAGTTTGTTTTATATACTGATCATCAAGCTTTGCAATATTTGAATAGTCAAGGAAAATTGAATCAAAGGCATTTGAAATGGGTTGAGTTTTTGCAGAGTTATACATTTGTTTTGAAACACAGGAGTGGAAAGTCTAATAGGGTTGTAGATGCTCTTAGCAGAAGGCAACTATTGATGACAGTAATGCAGATTGAAGTGGTTGGGTTCAAGGAACTCAAAAATTTGTATCCAGAGGATCCTAATTTTGGTGAAGTTTGGAAAGCTTGCACAGAACCTGTTACTCTAGACAGGACGAAATGGTTGGATTTCATCATCCAAGATGATATGCTATTCAGAGGGAGTCAGTTGTGCATTCCACGAAGTTCTATGAGGGAGAATCTCATCAAGGAGAAGCATAGCGGAGGATTGGCTGGACATTTTGGTCGTGACAAAACCCTTTCTTTGGTTAGTGAAAATTATTATTGGCCACAATTGCAGCAAGATATGAAGAAGTTTGTACAGAGTTGCAGAGTATGTCAGATGGCGAAAGGAGTGAAGCAGAATACAGGATTGTATCAGCCATTACCTGTACCAGAGAAGCCTTGGGAGGATATCAGCATGGACTTTGTTCTTGGTTTACCGAGGACACAGAGGGGACATGATTCAATTTTTGTGGTAGTTGACAGATTTTCAAAGATGACACATTTCATTCCCTACAAGAAGACTAATGATGCTGTTCATGTAGCAGAATTGTTTTTCAGAGAGGTAGTGAGACTTCATGGTTTGCCAAAGACCATAGTTTCAGATCGAGATACTAAGTTTGTTGGATATTTCTGGCGTACATTGTGGAAGAAGTTAAAGACAGATTTGAAGTTCAGTTCATCACATCATCCACAGACTGATGGACAAACAGAGGTGGTGAATAGGAGTTTGAGAAATTTGCTGAGATGTTTGGTTGGAGATAAGCCAACAGGATGGGATTTGATTTTACCACAGGCAGAATTTGCATACAATAATTCTGTCAACAGGAGCACTGGTAAATCACCATTCCAGATTGTATATGGAAGTAGTCCAAGAAATGCATCTGAATTGAGAAAGATAGATAAAGGAGAAATAAGTAGTGCTGAAGCTGAGGATTTTGCAGAACACTTGAAGAACATCCATGAGGAGGTGAGGAAGCATATTACCAAGATGAATGCACAGTATAAGGCTAAGGCAGATGAGAAAAGGAGGTATAAGGAATTTCAGGTTGGTGATGAAGTCATGGTTCATTTGCGGAAGGAGCGGTTTCCAGTTGGTACATATAACAAGCTGAAAATGAAGAAGTTTGGGCCATGTAAGATACTGAAGAAACATGATTCAGGAAATGCATATGAGGTAGAATTGCCTACTGAGCTGAATATTTCACCAGTGTTTAACATTTCAGATCTGACAGAGTATCATGAAGGAGGTGTTGAAGATGAGATCACAGCAGCACAGTGGAGTATTCCAGCAACTAGTTCAGACACTAAGGAGATTGAAGATATACTGGATAGTTGTGTTGGCAGAAGCACAAGGAACAGGACATATGAAGAATATCTGGTCAAGTGGAAAGGATGACCTGTTGAAGATTCATCATGGCTGACAAAGGAGGAGGTTAGCCGTCTTGGTTTTCCTCTGCACACCTGAGTCATGACAGGGTCACTTCTCAAATTACCCCGGGTGTCTGATGCAGGAGAATCCTGGGTGTAAGAGCAATCTTGCATCACCCAAAAATATTTCTGTTTTTATATTCAATAAGGGCTATTTTGTGCAGAGCTGCGATTTATGGAAAGTTACTATTTTTGGTAATTTTTGCATGTGCTCAGAATGATCTGATTTCTTTCTTGGAGGTTCATTTTGGTCATATAAGTCTGCCAGTAAAGTTTCATTGCCAGATCAAGTGTATATTGGAAGATATTGAAGATTTTCGGTATTGGCAGCAGGGTACAGAAACTTTGAACTCAGTTTTGAAGGCTTTAGAGGCCCCGGATGAGGTCAAAAATTTGGGTGATGGGCGCTTGCGCGGGTCAAGCCTGTAGAGCGCTTCGTGGAGTTTCCGAAATGGGGTTATAATAGTCGATCGGGTCAACTGGTGATGACTTATGGTCTTCGGAAGTTGGGCCACCTGAAATGGCGAAAAATAATTTTCTTCAAAATTTCTGTTCGGGTTTCAAAGGTTATCTTGAGCCGACTATGATGTAATAAAATGTAAAATAAAATAATTCTAAGTTTGGTCGGCCTTATTGGCTAAAATTCTGGAACCTTCCCAGGCGGTGGAAAATTGCCTATATAAGGAAGGCTGTATTATTGTCTTAGGTAGTTCAGAATAGTTCTGGGTAGTAGATCTGGGTATTGATTTGAGGCTTTGTCCTACAGAATATTGTAAGGAATGCCCATGTGGCTTTGCATATTGTAATTCTGAAAGTTTGTAATTCCACATTTGTGGAGATAATAAGAAGCCAATTTTCTGTTCTTGCATATGATTGTTGTTGTTTCTCTATTTTTGTTAAGTGTTTGTGGTATTAAGGGGAGCACCCTTCATCACAAGTGAATGAAGTTTGATGGAGTTCAATTTCTTGGTTATGCTTGTTGGAAGAAACCATACTTTGATGTATGAGCATTATTGTAAAATGTGAATGGTGTATTCAATCACTCTTTTGGCACACTTTGTTTTAGTATATTGTAATGATATGGAGGAAGAAAGCTTTCTGTTTATATTTATCATTCATTGTAATTTGAGTAGCTTATGAAATGGAGCAAAGATGTGTATTCACTTGAAATGCATTCTCCTATTCTTTATGAAGTTGCAATGGTATTGTTGAAGTAGAATGAACAATGTTATCTCCTTCCCTTGAATGTAAAGAAAGACAATATGTGAGGTGTTCTTGGTTAATTCCAAAGAGAAGCAAGTTCTAACTCAATGTGATTATATAATTTTGAAAGATCATTGTATGCATTTGATTTTTGTATTGCAATCAAGAAGGAAAATTATCACCTCTCTTAGATCTCTTCAATTTGATATTGGTAAATTGATGTTTTAGATGGTTGAAGAAATAATGGTATACTTGGATTTGGATTTTGTATGGAAAGCATTACATTTACTTTGTCAATTGAATTGCAACAATATTATGTACTTTATCTCTTCCTATATTTCTACAAACAAATTGGATAGCTTGTTGATCCATATGGATTTAGGAATAAAAGACTAGATAGAATTTGAACTGAAACTTAGCAATTATCCCATTCAAAAGATGACTATATAATGCATTCGATTAGTCTAAATTCCTCCTTAACCATATGCTATGCACTTAAACAAAACATTTAAAATGAATTAAATCATGTGGAAATGTAGAGAAAACACTATCTTATCAAGATGGTTATGTTAAAATGAGCATGTTTGCTTCAGAATGTATCTATATTAGATGACCAAATTAATCTATAATAACCCTTTTAATTAATAATCCTATTATAGACCATTGACATCTTAATGTTTAAATGAATACAAATTGATCTATGTTGGAATATTAACTCAACTTGCTAAGGAAGAAGTAATGGAAAAAAAAAGAGATCATAATAACAGTGCTTTTGAAAATAGCACTTCCCAGAATTTTAAGAGAGCAAAATGCTCTCTGGATTTTGTATGGGATAAAAATCCCATACAAAATCTTACCACAGTCTTTAAAATATTAAATCTTGCCACCTATGTCATAGCAATTAAATAAACATTAATTCAAAAATATCATCCCTTACCTTTTTAAGTCTTCCCCCTTTTGCTAGGCGCAGGTGTTGGATGCAAAGTCTATGCCATTAATTCCAACCTTTTCATTGATGGGATGGTGTCCTTGGTGACACATCAGCAAGACTTCTTGGTTAGTTTTAAAAACATATCTTGTCTTCAAACTCACGCAGCTTTTGGAGGAAGTTGAAAACTTGTAATAAAATTTCCTTTGTTTTTGAACTTAGCATTGGGTAGGTGGGCTCTCTAAACCCTGCTCATTATTGTAATCCTCCTCCCAAAGCACACCTCATCCTCCTTAGATATGCGCTCCCATAGCCTTCATGGGATGTAGACTCCTCTTGGCACGTGGATGAGGGGAGAATAGAAAGGGGAGATGGGAGTTAATAAGGGAGATAGGGTAGGTAGTATGTGTAGGATATTTAGTAGGTTGTTTTGATAGGAAGTTTGAGTAGGTTAGTAGATAAGATTATTTAGTAGGATATTTAGTAGATTAGTAGATTGTTAAGTTAGTTTAGGATTTTAATTAATTATGTTATCTTGAAGATTAATGTGTTGTTAATAACAATAGATAGATTTTATGTAAAGCAATTTTATTATCTAAATAGTATGCACATATTATTAGTTAATATATTATAATTTAATAATTGATTAATAACTATATTAATTAATTATTATATTATAATTATTAATTAATAATATATAAAATATTTAATTATAATCATTAACTAATGTTACCTTTAAATTCTTTAATTGGCTAAAAAGTACATTGATTAAATGGGTATGATGTAATTATAGATTGAATTAGTATTATATATTTGAAATTGGATATTGAGGAAAACGTCAATTTAATTTCATATTCAATAGTATCATAAGTTGGTAATTTTACCATCACAAATAGATTGGTCTCGATATGAGCATAATTGGGAATTGGTTAACCTCACTATAGAATAACGCTAACATTATCACTTTTATCCTTCTTAAAAAAAAAATTTGGTTGTGTTTTGCCCTGAAATTTTGGGCACCACAAAGTGAAAACATTGGAGATGCCACCGCAGAGGATCTCAAATAATATTTTGAGAGCCTTATTAACTCTCTATCTGATCCTAAGAATTTTAGAGATGTATAAAAAAATAATCTAGCTCAGATCAACACCTCATTGACATGGTGTGCAAATCATGCTAAAATGTTTTTGCAAAAAGTGATTCTATCAGGGCCGATAGAGCTTTGTGGGGGTTGAGGTCCCGAATCATAACCATTAAGTGTAGAGAGGAGAAACCAACAATTTCTTAAGTTTTAAGGGATTATAGAAACAAGAAAGCACAATAGGCTCCACTTCAACTAATGGGAGCTCCAGCTCAACAGATGGGTGCTTCAATCCAAACATTAGATTTCCATGATTTCTATCCATCCACGTGATGGCCTATTTAATTTTTATTTTGAAAGACTCTTGGTCTCTTGTGCTTTATTTTTATCTATTTTGTTTAGTTCTAAAAAAGAATCAATTTCACACTCTAGAAATTAGAAATCAAATATTATAAATATGTATTTAACTAAATGAGCAAGGGTAAACATTTTTTATCTACCTTATACTTTGACATACAAGTGAGGCTTGATAAAATTTGGATGATTAATTAGATTTGGGTGGAATTTCCAAATAACCATTGTCTTTGTGCATTGGAATTAAACATTGCTTATGTCTTGTGTGGATCTTTAAGTTTATACAATCTCCATGACCTACTCTTTGAAGAAACAAGATCTTCATAAGTGATCTTCATATTTTTACAATTTCTATTTAATATTAGAATTTATTAGTATATCTTTCTGTATATTGAAAATAAATCTTTGAGTTAGTGTATACATAGAAATTGTTGGTGTTTTTCAATGATAAATTCATGAGTTGTAAAAATTTGTTCCATAATTAAAGTTGTTGTTTGAAGATTAGTTTTTACATTGTTCTAACTATAATGGGAAAGTGTTAGTACCTTTACTATTTTTTGGTTCAAAGTATATCCAAATTTATATATCTTGACAATTTCCAAACAAAATATTCTTGATCATATGAAGGGAGTTCTACCTTTTTAACAATTTGGAGGTTAAACTATTTTAGAATATTTGCAATTGTTTCTTGGTAGCTTGGTCCTTCATTTTAGGCAAAGATTACTTTTATTTAAAGTGGCCAATATATTAACCAACCATTCTAGTACATAGATATTTTTTAATTCTAAATTTAGGATATTTGCATTTAAATGAGGTGAAGAAATCTTAATGTCTTTAATTTTTAGAACCTTTCTTAAGGTCTCAACAACTAAGGAAGTAAGAAAAATACATGAGGCTGTAGATTATCAATCTTGATCCACCTAAGAGGGTAATAAAAAATAAATCCTTCACATTGGACAACTAGGCCCAAAGAATGACCCTAAAATCTAGTTACCTAACATGTGATATGATGAATCACCTGACATGTGATACCCAATTTTACATATCACCTAACATGTGATATGAGGAATCACCTAACATGTGATACCTAGTTTTACATATCACCTAACATGTGATATGAGGAATCACCTAATACATTATACCTGATTTTACATTTTACCTTAGATCGTAATATGGGGAATCATCTTAGATCATGATACCTAGTTTTCACATCACCTTAGATCGTGATACCTGATTTTTATATCACCTTAGATAGTGATACAAGGATATAGTAAATTTGATAATATTGCATTTCCCTTACATATAACCGTATTATGGTATGTGCACAAACATATCAAAACTCTACCATAACAAATGTCCAGTACAAGATCGACACCTTGTAACATCAAATACAAGTGTTCATTGTAAAAAATTCATCACCTTTCTCCAATGTTCATGGGAGGGCCCATAATTCCTAGAGTCACACACATGAAATCCACCTTGACTCATCTCAGAGGGTGGAAACAAGGGCTTTCACCTTAGACTTCTCTCTCAAAGAGGAGAATGCAATAACATACAAGATAATAGATCATAGATATTGAAACTCCTTTTCATCTATGGCTTCATTCTCCCACATGCCATGTTTATCTCGAAGGTAGAACCTTACCTCTAGCAAGAAACTTTCTGAGAATATCAACCATATGTTCTGTAGGGATAATGTACCTTGAATAACATACTTATGCACTATATCTCTTATATAGTTTGCATCACTCTAGGTGAACCCCAAGATATGTAGGAGATGGCATAAGGGCATTTCAGCTAGCACACATGAGACTCAATCTCATGATCATAGTCTTCTTGATGCTCCCTTTAAGGTCTTTTAACAACCTCCTCACCTCCTTGTCCAAGTTTGTTTTAGATATGTGTGGTGTAAAAGTGACCACTTCTGTGAATCCTTGCATTCAAGGATACTCAATAATGAGCTCTTGAATATCGATTCATAGCTCTCTATCTATGGAGTGCATGAATTGTTATGAGGCCCTCAGATTGATTGAGTTGAACCCATGCAAGTACACCATAGAATGAGAGATTCAAGGATGAGAAGCAATAATGCTAATCTCCATTGAATCATCAAGTTCTTTCATGCAAATGAAATTAATCTATATGATTGCAATGCAAGAAAATAAACTACTTTATTGAAATGGAGATTAAGCTAAAATAATTAAATAAATTAAACTAAAATGCTATGAATGTTAATCTATATGTAAATATGCAAGCTAAATAATGATCTCAAAAACTCTAATGTAAAAACTTGCAGCATAACAATATTCTAAAAATTCTGGGTCTTTTAATTGAGAAGAAGAGGGCTCCTTATATAAGAAACTGATGAAAAGAATGCATCTCCAAGATCAATGTGGGATTAATGCAAAAGGAGGAAAGAAATCTCATTTTTAGAAAGTGTGGAGAGAAAAGGAAATCTCTTTATTTTATTTATTTTTTATTTCACTTATTTCCTTTTTCATCACAAAAGATCTTTTGAGAGGATTTTATTTATTTTAAAAGAATAGTTCTCTTTTAATTAAATAAAATAAGGTTATTTAATTAAAAGATGAATATTAATTAAATTAAATAAAATTATTTAATTAAAAATGGTTTTAATTAAATAAATTTATTTTACTTAAGAGATATTACTTTCAATTAAATAAAATTATTTTATTTATTTAAAAGGGCTTATTTCTTTTAATTAAATAAAATTATCGATGACATGATTAAACCTTAGAAGATTATTGAAATGATTGAAATAGTTATGATTTGATCAAGGAAATTGATTTGAATATATTGTAAAGTATCAATTCAAAAAATTGATATTTGACAAATTGAATAAATGGGGCCCAAAGTCTAGGCAACCATTTTAGGGTGCATAGATTTGCCCCTCTTTGACTAATGTGAGGTCGACTCGGGATCACATATAGTCAAAGAATGGAATTGAAGTGTGAGATCTATTTGGGATCACAAAACAACCCAGATGTGTGTTCGAAGGATGGGAACACATCAGGACATAGATAAGTAGATTGAAAAAGACAAGGCCAACACCTGTGAATAGGTAATTGTCAAGTCTCAAATAAGAGATAAGAATCTCAAGAAAAGTTTCCCCAAGAGAAGCAATTGATAAATTTGATAAAGCTGAATCAAGAATTGAAGTTTGGTAGGTACTACCCCCTTGTGATCAGAAATCAAAATGAGATAGAGGAGAAACAGTAAATTGATAAATTTGATCAAATCAAACTAAATATAAGGTTCTTGATGTAAGATGAAAGATATAAGAATCACAAAACTAAGGTAGCTTGCCAAGAAAGAATATGCCCCAAGGTTGAATTAGAGAAAAAGAAGTGGGGTGAAAGCGAATGGGAGATAGAAGTTTGGAAGAGATGGAAAGAAATGGAGAGAAGAAAGAGAAATTGCCTTAAGAAAGAAGATGCCCCAAAATCAATCAACTATTTAAGATAGGGAATTTCAATTGAGATCACAAAAGAAGGTAAGGAAATGAAGATCAAAATGTGACCACAGTTGACTAAAAGTCCACAAGAAAGATGAAGGAAACCCTCTCAAACTCATAATGCAGCCTAAAAGTGCAAATTTAACATAAAGTCTAAATAATGCAAGCTACATGAAGATGCAAAGGTGTACTTGCAATAGAGCAACTGTAACATAGGATTTTTTGTTCTTCATTCATTAGAGAATGTAAGGAACTTACTTTCATCATTGGGCCATTATTAACGGACATTGGAAAATCACACAATCATCACTAGTCACAAGCACAACTATGAAGATATGAATGTGATTTATATCAAATTGGAATGTGGAAAGATTCTAACATGAGCATCAAGGACATAAAGGTCAAGATGACTACAATGTTGGCTTACCCAATTTAATGTAGCAAAACCACACTCGTATCAAGGCATAAACGCCAAGATGACCATAAGAACGGTTGTGCAAAAACTATCAAGGATGATGCCTTAAATCTCCTAAGTGTGTCAAGGAGACAACAAGAGACACTGAAGAGGTTCAAGACGACACCCACAAGCAGAAAGAAAATAAAAACATGCCCCATGCCCCAAGTCTTCTAGCGATGCATCATGGAGAGACTTATTAGATAGGGACATTCAATGAAAAGCAATAACAGTCAGCACACAAAGAAAAAAAATGACATATCTCAAGCATTAAATGTTGCATTTAAAAATTTAAGTGTGTAAACTGATACTGAGTTTCGAGGATAAGGACCAAATGCTTGCAAACAGGTAAGATCACATGACCAAACTAGATAAGACCAAACTGATAAGTGTTGAAAAACACTCGATGTTAAGAGTTGTGTTGAAAAACACAGTTGGGTTGGTGTTGAAAAACACCGTTTGTGAGGTGTCCTAAAGACAAGCATATCCAAGAGACCAAAGCTAACACAGTGATGCCCCCTAGACAAAGAAAAAGACCAATTCCAAACCAAGGTGACAAGGACAAGGCATGATGAAGAAAGGCTAAGTGTCAAGGACGCATGCTAAGAAATAGGGGTGCGAAGGCCTCAAGTAGCGCCTGTTTCCAGGTTTTCACCACTGGAAGAATTTTTTCTGGACTTTTTATAATTTTTTTGTATTTTTTACTACCAAGGCACCTGTTTCCAGGTTTTCACCAAGGCACTTTTTCTATTATTTTTTTTTTATTTTTTATTTTTTTATTTTTTTATTTTTTGGCGAAAATTTATATTTATATTAATATCAAAACTGGTTCAAAAAGGGCTCCCGGAGAAAAGAACCAGTGAAGAAAAACTTCATTCATTACCCGTATTTACAAAGCAGAGATAATCTGTGCAACAATTTGAAATAGTTTGATGATAGAAGGACAAAATTGTCCAAAAACATAGGGTGAATGTATGCAATAATTCACGACCCGTGCAAACCTAACTACCCAATCCACTAGGGTTGGATATATTCAAATATTTACAACCCATTACAAGCAAAAGAGCCTACCCAAACCATAAAGGGGTGAATATATGCAATAATTCATGACCCATGAAAAAACATTTGATAACTAGATAGGAAGCTACAAATAAGATAAATTTCCAAAACTGCTACCATGCCAAAGTACACAAAAAAACAGTGTCCCAATGGATGGAGATGTTTATCAAGAACATATAACATGTCTACAAAAGAAGAAGCTAGTAAACATCATGTATCAATGTTGCCCCAAGAAATCTGAACCATCTAGCAGGTGAGCTGGAGAAGAGAAGAACAAGCTGGACCAAAGCCTATTTGCATCACCCTGCAAAGAAGAACCATCAAGCATAAAATCTACAAACTGGCAAGAAGGAGAAAGAGCCCCTCTATCTGGCTCTGAATCTGGATTCAATGAAGGGACTGGTGAATCAAGTGGAGCCACCACAGAGTGTCTTCCCCCAACTGTAGAAGAGGAAGAGGCATCTTGAGGAGGCCCAAAATAGCATATGTTTTAGTAAAAGCCTTCCTTCGAAATGCAATGTCCACCACATTCCTGTTAGTAGTGAGATCCAAAGGGCCAATAGAAGATGAAACAATAGAATCCTTAATTGCCCCATATATGTGAGAAAATTTATCAGAAGATAAAAGCAACTGACGAGGAAAGATATCCCCGACAAAAGCCTCACTATTCCATAAACTATAACCTTGAATAGCAGCAAGCAGGTTATTATTTTCAATGAACTTAGGCCAAATGAACACATTTGCCACAAGAAACAAGAGTGACCAAGATTGAGCAAGATCAAGGAAATTAGAATAGAAAATAGATAGAATCTAAGAAGGAAAGACAATCCTTTTCGATCATGGAGAGAGGACAGACTCCCCAGTTAATCTTCGAACAAACATTCTGCAATTTGCACAGTGAAACTGAAACATATCATCAAGCATAGAATCTGATATTTTACCTTCAAACAATAACTCAAGCTCAGCCGATAGAAGAGACACCCACAAATTGAGTGGCTTATACTCATCAACAAAGTTTGAAGGAGCCATTAACATAGGAAAAAACCAAAGTAGATGAAATATGAAGAGACAAGATCATATAACTGAAAAACTTTACCATTGTGAAAATAAATATGCAAATAGAGGAGGATCCGATCATGACTGATAGAATGTACTCAAATAATAATCAAATCCAAATGAATCTAAAGCACGAACCATCAAAGATAATGAATAAATAACCCTGTATAACTATGATCAGCCGAAAAATAAAAATCTCCATAAAGTACAATCGAAAACAATTACACAAAATAATATATTGAGCTAATGATAGCTAATAGTACTATGATCTCTCAGCTAGTCATATATATAAAGGATAATGACACAGGTGACATCAAAAACATGAAATAACCACCCTCTACATTCTTCAAAGAAAAGGGAAGTGATGACATAATAGATCATTACCAAGTACAAACATTCAAGATAAAAAATAAATGAAAATTTGAACAAATTCGTCAACAAAAATCTAAGGCACGAACCACAACAGATGTTAGAATATACATTAATAACCATGAATAAGCCAAAAGATCGAGATCCTCACATAGTACAGAGAAATTGATTAAAAAGACACTCAATTAAGCCATATTTAAAGGAGGGAGTTATCACAAACATAAGACCACGCCACAATATCTGCAAGAACAAATATTAATCAGAAAAAAACATGCCAACTATTACCCAAACCGAAGGTCCAAATAGAATAAATAACCCCTCACAAAAAGATTACTTACATAGATGATTCAAAATAAATGATTCTGAATAAAGATGGATGAGAATTGGGAGAAATAGAATCAGAAGGATATAATATAGAATGCCCTTCCGATCCCAACTTGGATAAGGCATCTGCTAGATTATTGCCTTCCCTAAAAGTGTGTGAAATATAGCATTGATCAAAAGAATCTAGAAGAATCCAAATCTTTTGTAAAATATATAAAATCTTTCGAGAAAAAGCTTTCCTGGATATACAGGCATTAATAATTATAGAGGAATCTCCCTCAATATGAAGAAGTTTATAGTTCATATTTTTTGCAGTAGTAAGGCCAAACAACAAAGCCAATGCTTTAGCAAGATTATTTGTCCTAGAGGGGATGGCACGAACCTAAAAACATAAGATGGATCCCAAAGAATCTCGAAGAGAAAAACCAATACCTGAGATACCCGGATTCCCTTTGGATGCCCCATAAATTTTTTAATTTTTCATATTTTTTGAATTTTTTGAATTTTTTGAATTTTTTCAGCATCATATATGAATTTTTTTGGAATTTTTTCAAGATCAATAAGGTATATACAAAGGATGCCCCCAGACAGAATGGGCATCAAGGATAGAACTTCTTTAGGTGCAAAACATTGATAGGCTCAGGGAGTTGCTCCCCCTCTTTAGTAGATAGTAAATAAGCACCTGTACCAAAAGCTGATGTGATAATGTAGGGTCCAAGCCAATTAGGTTCAAATTTGCCCTTCTGTTCTCTATTTTGTTGGTTCTTAGGATTCTCTCGTAGGACAAGATCTCCTACTTGGAATTCTCTAGGGTGAACCTTTTTGTTGAATGCTTTGGACATCCGCTTCTGGTAGACCCTCATATGGTCAAATGATGCTTTACTTTTTTCATCCAGAAGTTCCAATTCTTGTAATCTCATGGCATGATAATCTTCATCTGTAACTAGACCTTTGAGAGAGACTCTAAGTGACGGAATCTCAACCTCTAAAGGTAACATTGCTTCAATGCCATATGTGAGGGAAAAAGGAGTAGCCCCAGTTGGAGTACGAATACTCATTCTATAGACCCACAAGGCCAGATTTATCTGTAGGTGCTAGTCTCTACCATTCTTATGAACTATTCTGTGTAAAATCTTGAGAATAGTTTTATTTGAAGCCTCTGCCTGACCATTTCCTTGCGGGAAGTAAATGGAGGAGAAATGTTGCATTATCTTAAATCTTTGGCAGAGTTGTGTAAGGTCCTTATTTTTGAACTGACCTCCATTGTTAGTGATGATCTCAAATGGCACTCCATATCGACAGATGATATGGTTTAAAATGAATAAAGACACAGTCTTACCTGAGGCAACAGAAAGTGGAACAGCCTCTACCAATTTTGTGAAGTAGTCAGTAGCAGTGATAATGAACTTATGTCCACCTGATGAGTTGGGATGAATCTGTCCAACAAGGTCAAAGGCCCATTGCTGAAATGGCCAGTGAGATATAGAAGGAATTAGCTCCCTACCTAGAGCATGTATTAGATGTCCATGTTTTTGACATTTTTCACAAGACTTGGCAAAAGCTACCATATCTATCTACATCGTAGGCCAATAGTACCCCACCCTAAGCAACCTTTGAGCCATGGAAAGACCATTAGAATGTCCCCCACATATACCCTCTATTAGTCCATTTTTTGGTTCATGCAAAATCTTATGAAAATGGCCTGTTTCCTTGCAAAGTTTTCTTTAAGTCTCCTACCCTGTGTTCTTCATGTTGTCACCTTGCTCTAGTTCAAATTACACGAGCTGAGTTGCAAAATCTAGAAAGTTATTCAAGTTTTAAGGTCTGCGGAAAAATATTTCAAAATCTGCCACAGTGTCGAAAACCCACAGTGTTTCTAAAAATCCATGATGTTTTCGGTCTATGTGAGAACCTTCATTATTTTCGACCTTGTGCTTCCTATTTTGTGCAATTGTCTTCTGGCATCGAAAACCCTGTGTGTTTTCGGTCTTTCGTTGTGTCCAAAACTTTGTGTGTTTTCGACCTTGGTCTGAACTGCGCAAGCACGATTGGTTGGTGGGCCTAGTTCTTCACAGTTGCCCAATGTGGTTAAAGTTCAGACAGAATCGGTGGTTGTTGCATGTTCACATGGTGAAGATGTACGATGTTTATCCTTCATGCTTTTGCAACAGCCGTCGGATTCTCCTGTGTAGGCATGAAGCGGGTCCAGGTCTGCAGGTTCTTCATTGATTGGTTTTTACATGGCCACATGTTAGAGTTTTCTGACATGCGATCATGCGACCACTTGCCACCTATCTACACGGGTCCCAATTCTTAGTGTTGTTCAGCTACCTGGTGATTAAGTTCTCTTTCATGATCTGGCGACTTGCGGTTATCTCTTGGTCACTGATTTCTCGTAGTTAAGTCCTTAACATCTAGCGACTTGGCTGGCGGTTGTGTAATGGTGGGCTCGGGTCTTCAAGGGTTTTGTGTCACTGATTCTCCAAATCCTTGGCAGTTACATCTTTTATTTGGAGATCACACGACTGTGCTGTCGCGTAATCTCTTCATGTCTAGCGGTTAGTGGCTGGCATCTCACGACCTGGCGGGCGGTTTGTCGCGTAGTCACTGAATGCTTGGTAGTTAGTTGGTGGGCCCATTGTTTTTTGTTGTGAAGATGCATGTTCTTATTGGTTGTCGCATGATCGCATGTCAAGAATTTTTGACATGCAACCATGTGACCGGTTGATGTCTGTCTTGTGGGGCTGTGAGTGACAATGTGGCGGTCTTATGGCCTTGTCACATGTTCGCAAGGGCCATTTCCATGGCTTGTGATCATATGACAAACCCCTTGGTGTTAACTTTGTGCGGTGTGGCGGTGATGGAGGTAAAGGTCTATGGGTTGTCGCATGTTTGCATAGCTCATTTCCTAGCTATGGGATCATGCAACAAGGGTGCCATGTGTGCTAGGGCCCGTTTGTAGCTATTTGGTGGTCCCATTGGCAGGTGGTGTCATGGCAGTTCCTGATTGGTCAACATGGGGGTAGCGGTGGTGATTGCTGGCAGTTAGTCACATGTTTGCATAGCCTTTTTCAAGGCTATGCGATCATGTGACTAATGTTTTGCGTTAACTTTCAGCATCGACGGTTATGCGGTAGGGTAAAGGTTTGCAGCTTGTCGCATGTTCACATAGCCCTTCTCTTGGCTATGTGATCATGCGACAACTATTATGTATCACTGTTGCGGAGTTAAGGTGGGTCCACAGTGCCAGTGGTGCCAACATGCTAGATTCTGGTTGGCTATTGACCGGCTAGCCGTTGGCGCCCGATTTCAAATGTGATTGCAGGGTTTCTTGCCGGTGTTTTCACAGTGAGCTATTTGTGACATGTGTGGTAGCCTAGATTTGAATTCTATAGGATAGTAGTAGTTGTGATAATGATGAAGAGGATCTATGCGGTCGTCCTGATCTGATTTTGTTGCCTGGGATGTCTTGCCGATTTGAATACAGTGGACTGTTATTTTGGCACGGGTGGCTAAGGTTTTGATTGATGCCAGAGATCTCTATGTTTTGTACGTGCGAAGTCTTCAGACTGGCTCTGGCATTGAATTTATTCTTCCTGCAGCAAGAAATCACTTCTATTTGCATCGTAGTTAGCCTATGGTTATGAAACCAATGCATTGTACATCAAATTTGATCTAATTTTCCTAGGTTTCTAGGCTTTTCTGTAATCTTTCATTTCTTGTTGTACTAGGTGGTTACAGACTTAATTTTGGTTCTGAATGATATGTAGCGTGTTGCATCCTTGTTCCTATAAAAGGATTTTCATGATCATTACCAAGGGTTCTAAATTTTGTCAGTTCCAGTGGTTCCAATTTCCTTGATGGTTTTGGCTCTATGCTGAAGGATCCTTTTCCTGTAGATCTTTCTCTTCTTTTCATATAGAGTGTTCTTCTTTCTCTTGTGGGTTCTAAGAACACAATTCATATTGTAAGTGACTTCTCTTATGTATGAGAAGTTAATATACTCTTACTATTGTCAAACTATCTCCATTTGAATTCTGAACTAATTAGTCATGCATCAAGGATGTCTAGTTTTTCTACTGTGGATTGCCTAAGAGCTTATGGGTGGAGTTGTCTTTGCAGAGATAACTAGTTCAGGGTTAGTATTCATGCATGTATGAGCTAAAATATCAAGGATAGGTCATGCTTGTCTTCCAGTGGATGCTGGTTAGTGTATTGTCTATTCATAGGTCTCTTCCGAGGGGAGGGTCAAAATCTTTTGATGGGTAATAACATATTTGAATGCACGGGTGGGAACTAAGTTGAGGTTTGGTCATGGTGTGTGATTGATGTTAGGCATCGACACATTGAATATATGTTGTTTCTTATTTCATAGATGTCATCTGCAATAGGGTATTTGACTCTGTGGCCCATTGGATAAGGTACTAGTCTATGAAAGACTTAGGGTATCTTAGGGGTCCTTTCAAACTCATTTTAAAATCATTTCCCTTCAGCTCCACCCTTTCCCTTTCTTGTTGTTAGGATAGGTCTCTAGCTTTCAATCTCATTCCATGCAAGTAGGGCTATTGCATGAGATTTTCTATCATTAGGGTACAGGATACCTATAGGAGATTGATTGCTATTCCACATTAATCTGTCTGCAGTCTTTTGGTTTGTCATAAAGTGTCTTGAGTGTGTAGATAAGGCAATACCTGCCTAAGTGATTATGGAGCTCAAAGAAGAAGGAGGATGTTCTCTATCCTCATCAATTGGATTGTTTCCTTGTCAAACTTGGGTGTCTAACTAAGATCTAAGCCCAACTATTTGATTCAAGTTTGGTCCTGCAAGGAGAAGATCCAACAAAATGGTGACTCTGTTAGGGAGAGTCTAAAATAGAGTCAGAAATAAGAATAAAGCATTTGCTAATATTTTCTCACCTAGTTGTGAGTGGCGACTCTAATTTTTCTCTGTTTGATCAGTGCACTCCCTGATAAATAGTGTGTATACCTAGTGTAGTTTTGTGTTGGTTGGAAGAAGAAACAATGAATTATTTTCCTCTCAAGGAGGTGGCGACTCTACATGACAGAGTTATCTGATGGAGCTTCAAGGTGAACTCAAGATCTACCCTGCCTTCCAGTCAACAAGGTCTTTTGTTGCAAGACTCCTAGGTATTTCTCAAAGATTTGAAATGTCTCCTTATTGAGTGATCAAGCACTAAGAAAAGGAATAAGGTGTGGGTAGAGGTTTGCATGCTTCAAGTTTTCAAGTGTAATTTTATGGAAGTAGTGCACTAAGTTGTAATGGGTAAGCTTGAGGAGGAGCTTGCATTATTAGATCAAGGCATCCAGAGGGATTGCATAAGATTGATAAGATTGAAGGTGGGAAGTAAAAAGGATTTATCTATATCCTTGTTCTATGATAGATTTTGTGAAGTATATGATGAGCTTCCTAAGGATGTTGAGTTTCCTGAATCTGACTTCGTTGGTTTATTCTTGGATCTTTGATTTCCTGAATCAACCAATTGGTCAAATGCCTTGTGGGAAGAGCATTATATATGTATCAGGGATTGGGTACTTGGTGATGGTAGTCTTGAACTTGAGGATGCACTTGGGGCTTTTCTCATTAATGTTGATATTGAAAATGATAAAAATTTATGAAGGAGATGTGTCAGGTGTTGGCACTCTTTCTTGCAATCATAAGAGTGATGCTCTTTCTCAATATGGGGTAGAAGATTTATGCAGTCAGTCAGATGAAGAAGAGGATTGGATAGATGGAAGTATTACTGATGATTATGTGGCAGAAGATGATGTTCTTGAAGACAGTTGTTCACTTCATAGTGAACAAATTTCAGACCTCTTGTCTTGTGAATATCTTAGATATTCGGGGATGGATGTTTCTGAGTTCTTACATCCAGCACACACTGATTTTGATATGGAACATGAGTCAATGGGATTTGACTTTGACATGTGTGCCTCTTCTCCCCTTCTTACCCCAGCACCACTAGGTAGCAACCCTATTATATATGATGTGTCAGATGATGAGGTTGCCAGTTTTTTCTCAGTTTCAAGTGACTCAGTGGTCCCTGATATTATTTTGAGTACTGATTGGAAAAGTTGTGTGGATTCTGAATCCTCTTCTAATTTTGAATCTTTTGCTAAGCCATGGAAGGATGGCCTTTCAGCTACTCAAGCTTCACCATCTCATGGACAAGTTGATGTTTCTCTTCCCACCTATCAACAATTTTTGGTTTTGTCAGTTGTTGACAAAATGCAGGATGCCCTTTTGTTCAGTGATCATGTCTCCTATGTTGGTCTGGAATGCTTTTCTTTTCATTTGGATAGCAAGTTCCCTGGATATGGTAAGAATTTTGTAGATAATTCATGTTGTGATGCTTTCAACTTTATTCCTTTCAGTGAGTGCAACATGCATATGCCATATTCTTTTTAGAATGGGTATGATTACTTTTTCAGCCTTTAGGAAGTATGTACTAAAAAATTTTGTTTCAAATTGTGGAAGGATGGATATAAGTTTGATCAGTCACATGGAAGAAAAATTTTTAGTTTGTCTCTGATTTGTGGAGATGAAAATTTTTTGTTTGACAGAGGCAAGTATTGATCATAATTTTGGGGCCTTGGGCCTGGTTGTAAATACTGTAAATCCTTGTATAGTTCTTTCCCTTTCCTATTGTGTGTTTCTTTCCTAGCCTGTTCCCTATGTTTTTTGAGTTCCCTGTTTTTGTCTAGTGGGTGGTCTGCTCTCCCAGAAATCTTGAATTCTCGCATGGGCACAAGTTACCCATCGTCCCCAGACTAGAGCCACTATTAGTCCATTTTTTGGTTCATGCAAAATCTTATGAAAATGGCCTGTTTCCTTGCAAAGTTTTCTTCAAGTGTCTTGCCCTGTGTTCTTCATGTTGTCACCTTGCTCCAGTTCAAATTACATGTGCTGAATTGCAAAATCTAGAAAGTTATTCAAGTTTTAAGGTCTACGGGAAATAATTTCAAAATCTGCCACAGTGTCGAAAACCCACAATGTTTCTGAAAATCCATGATATTTTCGGTCTGTGTGAGAACCTTCATTGTTTTCAACCTTGTGCTTCCTATTTTGTGCACTTGTCTACTGGCATCAAAAACCCTATGTATTTTTGGTCTTTCACTGTGTCGAAAACTTTGTGTGTTTTCAACCTTGGTCTTAACTGTGCAAGCGCGATTGGTTGGTGGGCCCAGTTCTTCATAGTTGCCCAGTGTGGTTAAAGTTCAGATAGAATCAGTGGTTGTCGCATGTCCGCATGCTGAAGATGCACGATGTTTATCCTTCACACTTTTGTGATAGCCATCAGATTCTCTTGTATGGGCATGAAGTGGGTCTAGTTCTGTAGGTTCTTCACTGATTGGTTGTCACATGGCCGCATGTCAGAGTTTTTTGACATGCAATCATGCGACCGCTTGCCACCTGTCTGCATGGGTCCCAATTCTTAGTGTTATTCAGCTACTTGGCGGTTAAGTTCTCTTTCCACGATCTAGTGACTTGTGGTTATCTCTTGGTCACTGATTTCTCGTGGTTAAGTCCTTAACATCTAGTAACTTGGCTAGCGGTTTTCTTTGCTTCAGTCACGATGTTGCGTAATGGTGGGCCTAGGTCTTCAAGTGTTTTGTGTCACTAATTCTCCAAATCCTCTGGTGGTTACATCTTTTATTCAGAGATCACATGACTGTGCTGTCACAAAATCTCTTCATGTCTAGCGGTTAGCGGCTAGCATCTCACGACCTGGCGGGTAGTTTGTCACGTAGTCGCTGAATGCTTGGTAGTTAGTTGGTGGGCCCATTATTTTTTGTTGTGAAGGTGCGTGTTCTTATTGGTTGTTGCATGATCGCATGTCAAGAATTTCTGACATGTGACCATGCGACCGATTAACGTCTATCTTGTGGGGCCACAAGTGACAATGTGGCGATCTTATGGCCTTGTCACATATTCATAAGGGCCATTTCCACGGCTTGTGATCATGCGACAAACCCCTTGGTGTTAACTTTGTGTGGCATGGTGGTGACGGAGGTAAAGGTCTACGAGTTGTCGCATGTTCGCATAGCTCATTTCCTAGCTATGTGATCATGCGACAAGGGTGCCACGTGTGTTGGGGCCCATTTGTAGCTGTTTGGTGGTCCCGTTGGTAGGTGGAGTTGTGGCGGTTCCTGATTGCTCAGCATGGCGGTAGTGGTGGTGATTGCTGGTGGTTAGTCGCATGTTCGCATAGCCTTTCTCAAGGCTATGCGATCATGCGACTGATGTTTTGCATTAACTCTCAGCATCGGCGGTTATGCGGTAGGGTAAAGGTTTGCAGCTTGTCGCATGTTCGCATAGCCCTTCTCCTGGCTATGTGATCATGCAACAACTATTATGTATCATCGTTGCGGAGTTAAGGTGGGTCCACGGTGCCAGTGGTGCGGACATGCTGGATTTTGATTGGCTGTTGACCAGCTAACCGTTGGTGCCTAATTTCAAATGTGATTGCAAGGTTTCTTGCCGGTGTTTTCACAGTGAGCTATTTGTGACATGTGTGGTAGCTCGGATTTGAATTCTACAAGATAGTAGCAGTTGTGATAATGATGAAGAGGATCTGTGCAGCTATCCTGATCTGATTTTGCTGCCTGGGATGTCTTGCCGATTTGAATACAGTGGACTATTATTTTGGCGCGGGTAGCTAAGGTTTTGATTGATGCCAGAGATCTTTATATTTTGTACGTACGAAGTCTTCAGACTGGCTCTGGCATTGAAGTTATTCTTCCTGCAGCAAGAAATCACTTCTATTTGCATCGCAGTTAGCCTGTGGTTATGAAACCAATGCATTGTACATTAGATTTGATCTGATTTTCCTGGGTTTCTAGGCTTCTCTGTAATCTTTCATTTTGTGAGACCTATCAGACAGTCACATTTTTGCTATTATGTTTTCTATGCTTTCAGTACTTATTTCTTAGACATATCAGACTATGTGGACACTTATGTATTTAAGGATCTGTTGAATCCTATTTTATATGTTCAGTACCTGATTATGTAATCAGGGTACACTTGGGATATTACATGTTATGTTTCAGTTTCAGTTATGGTTACATACATATGATGATTTATGATGTTTTAAAACTATTTTAATGTAAAGACGGTTTAGGAAACTGAAGTTATGCTTAGTTGAGTAATTTACAGACATAGTTTTAAACCATGCAGTTATGATGTATTATGTTTATATCATGTTTTATTGGACCTACTGATGTATGCAATGAGTGTGCAGGATAAGTTGACCATGGAACTAAATTTGGGGATCCAATATTGAAATATATGTTTTTACCGTGCATGCCAAGGTCCTCTTTGAATAAAGAGACGTGGACCTCGTTGTGATGTTTTTCATTTCGTAAATGTGGTTTGCATGTGTGTAATTAAAATAGATTTTGTATATGATCTAACCATGTCATTGTTTTAATTAATGTGCCAAATTTGGCAAATTGTGGCTTATATGTTGGCATGGTTAAGTATTTTTTTTTATTGAGTGTTTTAGGGCCTAACCAGGGTATTACCTTAGGATGTGATCAACTAAACTTGGGTTAGGAAGTTTCCAGAAGTCAACCAAGACCCCAAATCCGTGCACAAACTTCAGGTGGACTTTAGGAAGGTCTTTTGGGCTCCTAGAAGGTAACCGGGGTCAATTTTAGCTACCCAACTTGGTACCCTAGGGGTTAGGGGTCATTTTCAGCCATTAATAAGCCTTTAAACTCATTTATTACCCCCCTAAAGTCTCCATTTTGAAGTTGGACTGATTTAAAGAGTTGTGAGGTTTTAGTTAACCTCTCTTTTTCTCAATTTTGCATTCAATTCCATTTATGGTGAATGAAGGCAAGTGGGAAGAAGGGGATGGAAGTTTCCTTCTCTCTTCTGATTGGTTCCACCATTCTTGGGGGTTTGCCTATTTAGGAAAGGCCTTGGGCTAAGTTTTAGTTGATCACCCACTCTCTAGATTTGGAGACCAGATTTGTTGGAAAGCTTAGGAGAAGGCTAACATTGAAGGAGTTCAAGTTTTCAGATACTCAACACACTTGGAGAAAGGTTGGCCCTTGTGTTATGTTTGTTATTTCATATTTTGTATTTGTTCTTTATGCATGTGTTCTTGAGCTTGGACCTCCATTAATGGAGTCCATGGCTTTTTATCCAGGTTTTAGTTTAAAATTTTGAGTTTTATAAATGTTGTTTATTTTATTTGTATTTGCAATTTGGGGATGGGAACTTCAAGGTTTACTCACCCTAGGGAGGGTGGAGTAACCTTGAAGGGGGTAGTAGGAAGTAGACCCAGGATGTGCAGAGTCTCCCATGTGTGGAGGGATAAACATGGGGTTCCACGATACCCATGATGCCAAACATAGCCTACGGGCACCTGGGGGGCATAAGGAGGTTGAGACCGCATCTCTTGGAGATGGTCTACCCAAGTCCATGTGTGGCTTGCGATGTTTTATCATGTTGTGGCTTCTCCTCCTAGTAGTCCACCTCTACCCCATTTTCAGAAAGACCTCTAGGAGGTCTTCCTATTGTTATATCCTGTTGGGAATTGATTTAGTGTCATCTTGTTCCTGATTGTTTTCCCTTTTTCTTGATTGTTTGTTTGTTATCCTGTTTCATATTGGATCCCCTAGCTCGGGGGTGGCCTTGTAAAGGCCTAGGTTGGGAGGTGAGCCTCCGTGGTCAACCTTATTCTATCAGGTATTCAGCTGGAATCTTGGAGCTGACATTTTGAAAGTTAAAATTGTACTTAAGTCCCTCATGGATAAAATTTGTTATTTCTATACATTTTCAATGAAGGTTTGGAATCAAGTTTTCTTGTAATCTCTCTTTTGAAAGTAAATCCTAAGTTGAGATTTTCTTTATATTAAGGAAATTAAGGAAGCTATGGTTCATGATTCTTACTATGTAATAAATGGATTATGTAACAATTATAATTTCCTAAATTACAATAAAATATGTGAATTTGGCGAAATGGAGTCTATGGCATATTTATTTCAAATTATCTATGAGTTTACTCAATTGCTTGAATCATATGAAATTTGGAGAAATTTTAAATACACAGAAATTTAAAGTGTACAATGGTAGTATTCAATACAGTTTCAAAGATACGTGAATGAAACCATTAAATAATAAAAGAATTCACTTTAATTTACTTTTGGCAATTTTTATGTTAAATAGATAGTTGATAAATGTTTATAGTTTATATTGTTAAATTAAATTAAATGTTGAGTTGAAAATGAAAATAATTATTTCAGTTCATACTTAGAAATATATTTGAAAATAAATAATAATAAAAAAGAGTTCAAAATAAATTTATTTTTAGCTCATGTTGTGAGCCCCGAATTAGAGTATCCATATATGCTTTTAAAATAAAAAAATTATTTGGCTAAGTGCCCGCTGTTTCCATATTCAGGGTTTTGTATTTTCCATCAGAATATTAAATATAATATTTTATTATCATATTAGTAGAGTATTATTGAATTGTATTTAAGCTAGCAAAAAAAAAAAAATAAATAAAAGATTAAAAACGTGCCCTCGCATTTTAAGCGCTAGGCGCTGTTAAATATATAATAAAAAAAATTAACAATGGGGCAGGGGCGGGCCGAAGCCCTAACCCCCTCATCCCCCTTTCGCGCGGCAGTGGAAATGGAGGCCAGCCCACCCGCGTCACCCTTGTGTGGTGGCCGGGCGGCTCTCCACACCTCCCTTTCCCCATGCGCCGCCCTTTCCTCCCCGGTCCACCGCTGTGTTCTTCCCCCACCACCGGCCTCTCCCCGTGCGCCGCTTCTCTGCGGATTCCCCTCCGCTTCGGCGGATAAACCGCGACTTCCACCGCTTGCAACCGCCACCCATTCTCTCCGCTCGGTACCGAGACCCCTTTGCCGCCTTCTTCCGCCGCCATGAACCCCCGCACCCTCCTCCACCGACACCTCCTCCTTCCCTCTCCTTCACGCCTCTGCGTGTTCCTGAGTGCAGGGCTCGCGAGGGTTTGAAAGAAACGGATGTTTCTTTATTATTTCTTTGGCCTTGGATATGTTCAAAATTTTATTATGGGTTTTACTGATTATTAGTGTATATTGCCTTATATTTAATTAATAATTAGATTTGTTTATATAATCAATTCGTATTGAGTTTTATTTTAATTATTTTAGATTAGTTTTATTAAGTATTTCTAGATTAGATTTTATTTATGGTTATTATATTAATATGATTTCTTGTAAAAATTTAAATGTTATTTATCAATTGGAATTAAGTGATGTTTTAAATAACTTTAACTCAGAATGAGATTCAATGTTATTTTAATTCCATTTTTTTTAAAGGATTAGTCATGTATTAATCTTTCTTTTAGTTATAACGTTGATTAACGACCTTAT
The DNA here is from genome assembly GCA_027943335.1 of Chamaecyparis obtusa. Classification (NCBI taxonomy): domain Eukaryota; kingdom Viridiplantae; phylum Streptophyta; class Pinopsida; order Cupressales; family Cupressaceae; genus Chamaecyparis; species Chamaecyparis obtusa. The sequence continues at coordinate 94,678 of BSBK01004958.1, read as the reverse complement.
TTATTAAAGGTCATTTTAACCTTCCTATCTTAGCGATAGCTACCAAATAGGGATATTTTCGCTACCCTTGACCTAGTAACGGGTACAGTTGACTTTTTGTCAACAAAAGTCAAACATACTCCGTTTACCTTGGTTTTTGAATCAGTGTTTCCCCTTGTACCCTAGAACCTAGGATTTTAGTTTCGTGTTGTTTTGAGAGGGTTGACTTTTTGGTCAAACCCAGTTGACCTTTTTGGTCAACCATCTCAGGTACATGTTTTATCATTACCAATTTTATCATTAACCTTAGGATACTTTGTTTAGCTAAATTTTGACACAGTTGACTTTTTAAGTTGACTTAGTCAAACCTTGGACATCAACTCGGTTTGCGTGTCCAAATTTTTCCTCGATACTTTTTGTTTATTTTCCAACTCGATCACATGTACTTCGATGTGTAGTTGACTTATAGTTGACTTGGGTTGACTTTTAGTCAACTATCTCAATTTGCGTGCCAATCAAAGTTAGTAGCTTTAGGAAACTTGTATCTTGTTTAGAGACTCGTGCCTGGATAGGACTTGTTCTCTAGTTGTGTAAGTGCTTTTAGTATGATAGTTAGTATGTTTAGGAAATTTTTTCGTAGCTGTGTTTTGCTCAACTTTTGGGCATGACATTTTGGTATCAGAGCACGGTTTAGTTAACCTTGGGAACATAACCGCTTCTTAGTTGCTAAACTTTTGTCTTGTTTTGTGTGTAGGATGCCTCCACTCACCAGGTCAGCTCATACACGTGGGCGTGGACAAAGACATGTTTCCTTATCCCGGGAAGAAACACAGCCAGAGGTCAAGGTTCAGGAGGAAAATCAGGCACCGCCTCTCGAAACACCTCTTAATGCTAATGCTGAATTACTTTAGGCATTTCAAAACCTTGCTGGACTCATCCTTGACCGTATGCCTCCAGTGGTACCTCAGTAGGTACAACAGGGTATAGAATAACATGGGTCACCAGCCAAGGAACGTAGTAGGAGTCCTCCTGCTACATCTGCAGCAAATCAAGTTGAACCAGAGATTGGTTCCATCAGGGAACCAGAGCCTCCAGTCAGAGAAGAGATTCGTATTATAGAGAGACCACCTCCTGATGCAGGTGATCAGATCAGAGAGCTGCTTCAGCTCAACCCGCCACTTTTCTTAGGATCCCTTGAGGGTACCGAGGCAGACTCATGGCTCATAAGCCTTGGGTGATGCTTTGGATTACGTCCTTATGGGAGTAATCTTAAGGCATGCATGGCCATTCACCTTCTGAGAGGAAATGCCACCACTTGGTGGAGACAAGAGGAATTCAAAGGACACGTCAACATAGATACACTTACTTGGGAAACCTTCTTGGAAAGGTTTAGGGCCAGATATTTGTCAGAATAGTTTCGTCAGCGTCGCATAGATGAGTTTCATGATCTACAGCAGCGAGGGCTGTCAGTGGCTCAGTACGAGACAAAATTTCTCGAGCTTCTTCCTTATGTAGACTACATGAAGGATGAGAAGCTGCAGGTCAATCGCTTTATCAAAGGATTGAACCATACCCTTTATGGCATGGTGTGCATGACACCGCCAGGAGACTTGCCCTACACTATGGAGAGGGCAGTCATAGCTGAGGAGATTATCAAAGGGTCTCAAAACTGCAACTCCTCATATCAGTCTTCCGATTATCAGAAACCCCCTTGGAAGGGTAATAACAAGAATGATTCAGGGAACTTCAAAACCCCACAGCCTCATCAACAGCAGTCTCAGCAGAGTCAGGCACCGAAGTAGGCATAGGCACAGCAAGGCTCAAAGCCCAAACAGTGGAACTCACAGGGTCCTAAGAAGGGATCAAAGTCACAGGCCCCTTACACACCCCCAGCACAATCATAGAAACCCTATAAGGGTGGGTACAATGGGTCTACTCAGATAGGAGGATCACATCAGTTCAAGCCTCAGAGCTTTCAAGTTCAAAATAGAGGGCCATGTTACACTTGTGGTGCCATGGGGCACATATCTAGGGAATGTCCTCAGAAGGGAAATCAGCGAGCAGCTATGTCTGATCCTACAGTTGGGGACATGAGCCAGTCACATAGAGTGTTTGCAGCGGTAGACAACCGCCAGGCAGAACACCAGGCCTCAATCATAGAAGCATCAGGTATGATAGGAGGTAGTGCAGTTTCTATTTTATTTGATACTGGAGCTACTGACTCTTTTGTTTCTCCATTGGTCATGGAGCATTGCGGGCTAGTGGCAACTAGGTAGGATGTTAGATGGGAGGTTGAGTTAGCTTCAGGTGCTAGAGTATCAGTTACCTCGATGGTTAGGGAGTGCCCGATTCAGATTGGTGGTTTGACCACCTTAGCAGACCTCAGAGTTACACCTCTTGGATCTTACGGACTAGTTCTTGGCATGGATTAGCTATATGCTCACAAGGCCAAACTAGATTGTCGTAAGAAGTTGATCGAATGTTTGGATGATGATGGCAACACTTTTGTAATTTTTGGAATTCAGAGGTCGGTGTCCCTTTGTATGATCTCCGCTATGTAGCTTAAGAGAAGCATACGAAAGGGATGTTAGATGTTTGCTATCACCATCAGTGATAGGGATGATGAGGCTGAGCAGGAAGCCTCACTGGATGATCATCCCATACTGCAAGAGTATGCAGATGTGTTTTCCTCAGAACTACCTGGTATGCCACCTCGCAGGGCAGTAGATTTTTAGATAGACCTACTACCAGGAGCTGAACCAGTTTCCAGAGCACCTTACAGGATGACCACAAATGAGCTTAATGAGCTCAAGTTGAAGCTTGAGGAACTGTTAGAGAAAGGACACATTCATCCTAGTGTTTCTCCTTGGGGTGCACTAGTGATCTTCGTGAACAAGAAGGATGGATCCCTTAGGTTGTGTATCGATTACCGACAATTGAACAAGGTAATGATCAAGAATCGGTACCCACTTCCTAGGATTGATGACCTATTTGATCAGCTTCAGGGCGCTAGAGTGTTCTCTAAGATTGACCTTAAGTTGAGATATCACCAGTTAAGAATAGTGGATAGTGATATCCACAAGACCGCATTCCACACTAGATATGGCCACTATGAATTTACCGTGGTTCCATTCGGTCTTACAAATGCTCCAGCTGTATTCATGAGTCTTATGAATGGAGTGTTTCATACCTTCCTTGACAAGTTTGTGGTGTTATTCCTCGATGATATCTTGATCTATTCAAAGAATGAGAAAGAGCACGAAGAGCACCTGAGACAAGTTTTGCAGTGCCTTAGAGATAACCAACTTTATGGCAGCTTGTCGAAGTGTGCCTTCTTCCGATTAGAGGTCAAGTATTTGGGTCATGTGATATCTAGCGATGGGATCTCTGTAGACCCATCGAAGATCGAAGCCATCATGAATTGGCTAGCACCTACCTCGGTGACTGAAGTGAGAAGTTTCATGTGTCTAGCTGGTTATTATAGACGATTTGTTGAAGGATTTTCTCTAGTGGCACATCCTATCACTTCTCTTCAGTGAAAGGGAAAGAAGTTTGAGTGGACTGAGAAGTGTGAAAGAGCTTTCCAGGAGCTCAAGAGGGCATTGACCAGTGCACCCATTCTTGTTGTGCCAGAGCCTTCAGGAGAGTTTGTAGTTTGCACAGATGCTTCCTTAGATGGTTTAGGAGCAGTCCTGATGCAAGATGGACGAGCTATATCATATGAGTCCAGGAAACTGAAAACTCATGAGCTCAACTATCCTACCCATGATCTCAAACTTGCAACAGTAGTGCATGCTCTAGTGAGATGGTGACATTTTCTCTTAGGACATCGGTTTGAACTTCATTCAGACCATCAGAGTCTACAGTACATCTTCACTCAACTGAACCTTAATGCAAGGCAACGAAGATGGATGGAGTTCTTGTATGAATATGATTTTGATGTTCACTACATCAAAGGGAAGGAGAACATTGTCACAGATGCCTTGAGTAGGAGACGGCATGAGCTTTCTTCTATGTCTACCGACACAGATTTGAGAGATCGTATTGTTCACCACTTGCATGACGATCAGTTGTATGTCGAAGTGAGTGGATTGATTCAATCTCAGAGACCCCTTGAAGGGAAGTATGCAGATTATTCTCTAGAGTCAGATGGACTTTTACATCATAGAGGACGCATCTACATACCTTCTTCCAGAGGATTGCGAGAGTTTGTCATGCTAGAGGCCCACAAAGCTCCTTATGCAGCGCATCCTGGAGTGAAGAAGATGCATGCCGATTTGAGACAGTTATACCATTGGCCAGGCTTGAGGATGCAGATTGCTGAGATGGTAGCTAGGTGTCTCGAATGTCAGAGGGTGAAGGTGGAACACCGACATCCAGGTGGTCTACTTCAGCCTCATGAGATACCATTGTGAAAATGGGACACCATATCTATGGACTTTATTGTTGGTCTACCTATGTCATCTTATCATCATGATGCCATCATGGTGACAGTTGACAAGTTGACCAAGGTGGCTCATTTTTCACCAGTTCGTACTACCTTCACTGTACCATTAGTAGCACAAGTGTTCTTGCGAGATATTGTCAGACTACATGGCGTACCTCGTAAGATCATTTCAGATAGAGATTCTCTCTTCACTTCATCTTTTTGGAGAGAACTACAGGTAGCTTTGGGCACTAGACTCAATTTTAGTACGGCTTATCATCCAGAGACAAATGGGCAGACCGAAAGGGTCAATCAGGTGTTAGAAGACATGCTCCGCATGTATGTTATGGACCATCAGACTCGGTGGGAGGAATACCTACACTTAGTGGAGTTTGCCTATAACAATGGGCATCATACATCCTTAGGTATGCCTCCGTACCAGGCTCTCTATGGTAGACCTTGCAGGACACCACTCAGTTGGGATAGGATCGAGGACAGAGTTTCTATTGAACCTGAGTTAGTTAGGGACATGGAGCAACAAGTGACCTTGATTAGGTAGCATCTTGAAGAGGCTCAAGATAGACAGAAGAAGTATGCTGATGCGAAGAGGATAGATCGAGCTTACTTAGTAGGGGATAGGGTCTTTTTGAGAGTGCGACCGCATAAGAGTCCAATCCATTTTGGAAAGGGCTCTAAGCTAGCACCTCACTTTGTTGGACCTTTTGAGATCCTTGAGAGGATAGGACCAGTTGCTTACCGTTTAGCTTTGCCACCTATCCTGTCACGCATCCATGATGTGTTTCATGTTTTCATTTTACGTAAGTATGTTTATGATGAGTCACATGTGATAGATTGGGATGCCTTGCAGGTAGAGTCGGATGGACAGCTGGCACTAGAGCCAATTCGTATTTTGGCCCGACGGACCCTACCACTTTGAGGCAGGGTGCTAGACCAGGTTAGGGTCCAGTGGGATTGTTATGACGAGGTCACAGCTTCATGGGAGGATGTAGCACAGATGAGGTCATAGTATCCTCACCTCTTTGATGAACTCCAGGAGGATGTTCATGCCTAGAGGGGGTGGATGTGAGACCTATCAGACAGTCACATTTTTTCTATTATGTTTTCTATGCTTTCAGTACTTATTTCTCAGACATATCAGACTATGTGGACACTTATGTATTTAAGGATCTGTTGAATCCTATTTTATATGTTCAGTACCTGATTATGTAATCAGGGTACACTTGGGATATTACATGTTATGTTTTAGTTTTAGTTATGGTTACATACATATGATGATTTATAATATTTTAAAACTATTTTAATGTAAAGACGGTTTAGGAAACCGAAGTTATGCTTAGTTGAGTAATTTACAGACATAGTTTTAAACCATGCAATTATGATGTATTATGTTTATATCATGTTTTATTGAACCTACTGATGTGTGCAATGAGTGTGCAGGATAAGTTGACCATGGAACTAAATTTGGAGATCCAATATTGAAATATATGTTTTTACCGTGCATGCCAAGGTCCTCTTTGAATAAAGAGACGTGGACCTCGTTGTGATGTTTTTCATTTCGTAAATGTGGTTTGCATGTGTGTAATTAAAATAGATTTTGTATATGATCTAACCATGTCATTGTTTTAATTAATGTGCCAAATTTGGCAAATTGTGGCTTATATGTTGGTATGGTTAAGTATGTTTTTTATTGAGTGTTTTAGGGCCTAACCAGGGTATTACCTTAGGATGTGATCAACTAAACTTGGGTTAGGAAGTTTCCAGAAGTCAACCAAGACCCCAAATCCGTGCACAAACTTCAGGTGGACTTTAGGAAGGTCTTTTGGGCTCCTAGAAGGTAACCGGGGTCAATTTTAGCTACCCAACTTGGTACCCTAGGGGTTAGGGGTCATTTTCAGCCATTAATAAGCCTTTAAACTCATTTATTACCCCCCTAAAGTCTCCATTTTGAAGTTGGACGGATTTAAAGAGTTGTGAGGTTTTAGTTAACCTCTCTTTTTCTCAATTTTGCATTCAATTCCATTTATGGTGAATGAAGGCAAGTGGGAAGAAGGGGATGGAAGTTTCCTTCTCTCTTCTGATTGGTTCCACCATTCTTGGGGGTTTGCCTATTTAGGAAAGGCCTTGGGCTAAGTTTTAGTTGATCACCCACTCTCTAGATTTGGAGACCAGATTTGTTGGAAAGCTTAGGAGAAGGCTAACATTGAAGGAGTTCAAGTTTTCAGATACTCAACACACTTGGAGAAAGGTTGGCCCTTGTGTTATGTTTGTTATTTCATATTTTGTATTTGTTCTTTATGTATGTGTTCTTGAGCTTGGACCTCCATTAATGGAGTCCATGGCTTTTTATCCAGGTTTTAGTTTAAAATTTTGAGTTTTATAAATGTTGTTTATTTTATTTGTATTTGCAATTTGGGGATGGGAACATCAAGGTTTACTCACCCTAGGGAGGGTGGAGTAACCTTGAAGGGGGTAGTAGGAAGTAGACCCAGGATGTGCAGAGTCTCCCATGTGTGGAGGGATAAACATGGGGTTCCACGATACCCATGATGCCAAACATAGCCTACGGGCACCTGGGGGGCATAAGGAGGTTGAGACCGTATCTCTTGGAGATGGTCTACCCAAGTCCATGTGTGGCTTGGGATGTTTTATCATGTTGTGGCTTCTCCTCCTAGTAGTCCACCTCTACCCCGTTTTCAGAAAGACCTCTAGGAGGTCTTCCTATTGTTAGATCTTGTTGGGAATTGATTTAGTGTCATCTTGTTCCTGATTGTTTTCCCTTTTTCTTGATTGTTTGTTTGTTATCCTGTTTCATATTGGATCCCCTAGCTCGGGGGTGGCCTTGTAAAGGCCTAGGTTGGGAGGTGAGCCTCCGTGGTCAACCTTATTCTATCAGGTATTCAGCTGGAATCTTGGAGCTGACATTTTGAAAGTTAAAATTGTACTTAAGTCCCTCATGGATAAAATTTGTTATTTCTATACATTTTCAATGAAGGTTTGGAATCAAGTTTTCTTGTAATCTCTCTTTTGAAAGTAAATCCTAAGTTGAGATTTTCTTTATATTAAGGAAATTATGGAAGCTATGGTTCATGATTCTTACTATGTAATAAATGGATTATGTAACAATTATAATTTCCTAAATTACAATAAAATATGTGAATTTGGCGAAATGGAGTCTATGGCATATTTATTTCAAATTATCTATGAGTTTACTCAATTGCTTGAATCATATGAAATTTGGAGAAATTTTAAATACACAGAAATTTAAAGTGTACAATGGTAGTATTCAATACGGTTTCAAAGATACATGAATGAAACCATTAAATAATAAAAGAATTCACTTTAATTTAGTTTTGGCAATTTTTATGTTAAATAGATATAGTTGATAAATGTTTATAGTTTATATTGTTAAATTAAATTAAATGTTGAGTTGAAAATGAAAATAATTATTTCAGTTCATACTTAGAAATATATTTGAAAATAAATAATAATAAAAAAGAGTTCAAAATAAATTTATTTTTAGCTCATGTTGTGAGCCCCGAATTAGAGTATCCATATATGCTTTTAAAATAAAAAAATTATTTGGCTAAGTGCCCGTTGTTTCCATATTCAGGGTTTTGTATTTTCCATCAGAATATTAAATATAATATTTTATTATCATATTAGTAGAGTATTATTGAATTGTATTTAAGCTAAGAAAAAAATAAATAAATAAATAAAAGATTAAAAATGTGCCCTCGCGTTTTAAGCGCTAGGCGCTGTTAAATATATAATAAAAAAAATTAACAATGGGGCGGGGGCGGGCCGAAGCCCTAACCCCCTCATCCCCCTTTCATGCGGCGGCGAAAATGGAGGCCAGCCCACCCGCGTCACCCTTGTGTGGTGGCCGGGCGGCTCTCCACACCTCCCTTTCCCCATGCACCGCCCTTTCCTCCCCGGTCCGCCGCTGTCTTCTTCCCCCACCACCGGCCTCTCCCCGTGCACCGCTTCTCTGCGGATTCCCCTTCGCTTCGGCGAATAAACAGCGACTTCCACCGCCTACAACTGCCGCCCATTCTCTCCGCTCGGTGCCGAGACCCCTTTGCCGCCTTCTTCCGCAGCCGTGAACCCCCGCACCCTCCTCCACCGACGCCTCCTCCTTCCCTCTCCTTCACGCCTCTGCACGTTCCTGAGTGCAGGGCTTGCGAGGGTTTGAAATAAATGGATGTTTCTTTATTATTTCTTTGGCCTTGGATATGTTCAAAATTTTATTATGGGTTTTACTGATTATTAGTGTATATTGCCTTATATTTAATTAATAATTAGATTTGTTTATATAATCAATTTGTATTGAGTTTTATTTTAATTATTTTAGATTAGTTTTATTAAGTATTTCTAGATTAGATTTTATTTATGGTTATTATATTAATATGATTTCTTGTAAAAATTTAAATGTTATTTATCAATTGGAATTAAGTGATGTTTTAAATAACTTTAACTCAGAATGAGATTCAATGTTATTTTAATTCCATTTTTTTTTAAGGATTAGTCATGTATTAATCTTTCTTTTAGTTATAATGTTGATTAACGACCTTATTTATTAAAGGTCATTTTAACCTTCCTATCTTAGCGATAGCTACCAAATAGGGATATTTTCGCTACCCTTGACCTAGTAACGGGTACAGTTGACATTTTGTCAACAAAATTCAAACATAAGCCGTTTACCTTGGTTTTCAAATCAGTGTTTCCCCTCGTACCCTAGAACCTAGGATTTCAATTTCGTGTTGTTTTGAGAGGGTTGACTTTTTGGTCAAACCTAGTTGACCTTTTTGGTCAACCATCTCGGGTACATGTTTTATCATTACCAGTTGTATCATTAACCTTAGGATACTTTGTTTAGCTAAATTTTGACATAGTTGACTTTTTAAGTTGACTTAGTCAAACCTTGGACATCAACTCGATTTGCGTGTCCAAATTTTTCCTTGATATTTTTTGTTTATTTTCCAACTCGATCGCACGTACTTCAATGTGTAGTTGACTTATAGTTGACTCAGGTTGACTTTTAGTCAACTATCTCAATTTGCGTGCTAATGAAAGTTAGTAGCTTTAGGAAACTTGTATCTTGTTTAGAGACTCGTGTCTGGATAGGACTTGTTCTCTAGTTGTGTAAGTGCTTTTAGTATGATAGTTAGTATGTTTAGGAAATTTTTTCGTAGCTGTGTTTTGCTCAACTTTTGGGCATGACACATTTCTTGTTATACTAGGTGGTTGCAGAGTTAATTTTGCTTCTGAATGATCTATAGCGTGTTGCATCCTTGTTGCTGTAAAAGGATTTTCATGATCATTAGCAAGGGTTCTGAATTTCATTAGTTCCAGTGGTTCCAATTTCCTTGATGGTTTTGGCTCTATGCTGAAGGATCCTTTTCCTATAGATCTTTCTCTTCTTCTTTTCATATAGAGTGTTCTTCTTTCTCTTGTGGGTTCTGAGAACACAATTCATATTGTAAGTGACTTGTCTTATGTATGAGAAGTTAATATACTCTTACTATTGTCAAACTATCTCCATTTGAATTTTGAACTCATTAGTCATGCATCAAGGATGTCTAGTTTTTCTACCTTAGATTGCCTAAGTGCTTGTGGGTGGAGTTGTCTTCGCAGAGATAACTGGTTCAGGGTTAGTATTCATGTATGTATGAGCTAAAATATCAAGGATAGGTCATGCTTGTCTTCCAGTGGATGTTGGTTAATGTATTGTCTATTCATAGGTCTCTTCTAAGGGGAGGGTCAAAATCCTTTGATGGGTAATAACATTTTGAATGCACAGGTGGGAACTAAGTTGAGGTTTGGTCATGGTGTGTGATTGATGTGAGGCATCGACACATTGAACATATGTTGTTTCTTATTTCATAGTTGTCATCTGCAATAGGGTATTTGACTCTGTGGCCCATTGGATAAGGCACTGGTCTATGAAAGACTTAGGGTATCTCAAGGGTTCGTTCAAACTCATTTTAAAATTATTTCCCTTTAGCTCCACCCTTTCCCTTTCTTGTTGTTAGGATAGGTCTTTAGCTTTCAATCTCATTCCATGCAAGTAGGGCTATTGCATGAGATTTTCTATCGTTAGGGTACAAGATACCTATAGGAGATTGATTGCTATTCCACATTAATCTATCTGCAGGCCTTTGGTTTGTCATAAGGTGTCTTAAGTGTGCAGATAAGGCAATACCCACCTGAGTGATTGTTGAGCTCAAAGAAGAAGGAGGATGTTCTCTATCCTCATCAATTGGACTATTTCCTTGTTAATCTTGAGTGTCTAACTGAGACCTAAGCCCATCTATTTGATTCAAGTTTGGTCCTACAAGAAGAAGATCCAACACCCTCATGGATGTCAACTAGCACTTGATCAAATTCCTCCTTTTCTAAGCACCTAATTAGTGTCCCATCTAGACCCCTCCTATACAAATCACCAGAGATGAGGGAATGATGAGAGGCATTACAGACAAGGTTTCTTCTTTCAGATCAGTTAATTGTGTCAAGGATGATGCCATCACGAAGATATGAGTAAATAGTACCATAGCGGGAGGATTCATGATTGACAAGGTTACAAATGATGTGGCTTTCTTGAGAGTCATAAATGGGATAATGTAGCTCTTCCATGAGGAATTCATATCTGGACTCATGTTCCTCTAACTAAAGAAGTGAAGCAAGGGTGGCCATAGCATCAGCTGCTTTATTCTCAGCCCTAGGGATTTATTGAAAGGTGACAAAAGTAAAGTACCGTCTTAATGAATCAACCATTTTTTTGTAAGGTATCAACTTGTCATCTTTTATTTGGTATTGTTCATTGACTTGATTAATGATCAGCTAAGAATCCACATAGATATGTAGTTTTGTGATATTCCATTCTATAGCCATTTTTAGTCCATTTGTTAAAGCCTCATATTCAGCTATGTTGTTTGTGTATGGGAAGAGTAACTTGTAAGATTTGGGAATAGTGTACCCATGTGGAAAGAGAAACAACACACCAGCTCTAGAACCATTTTTGCATGTAGGAACCATCAAAGAATAGCTTCCAAGATCTCTCAGTCATGGACATAAGATGTTCATCTGGGAAATTGACTTGAATGGACATATTATCTTTAATTGAGAAATTAGCCAGTTGATCTCCAATAGCTTGGCCTTTGATTGCCTTGTGTTCAATATACTCTATTTCAAATTCAAAAAGAATCATCATCCATTTAGCGATTCTACCTATGAGAGCAGCTTTACCGAGCAAGTATTTGAGAGGATCAATTTTTTCTATGAGGTGTATGGTGTGCGCAAGCATATAGTGTCACAACTTTTGAGAGGCAAGCACTACTGCAAGGCAAGCTTTTTCAATACTAGTATAATTGACCTCATAAGCAACAAGAGTGCAGCTAATATAATATATGGCCCTTTCTTTCCCTTGTACATCTAATTGAGACAACAATGCCCCCAGTGAAGATTCAGTAGCTAAGACATACAAAATGAGGGGTTTTCCTGGGATGGGAGGCATTCAAATGGGAGGACTTGCCAAGTATTCCTTAATTTGATCCATGCTCTTCTGGCAATCCTCATTCCAGACACATTGAACACCTTTATGCAAGTTTTTGTTAAAGGGTTGCACTCTATCTGCCAATTATGAAATAAACCTCCTTATGAATTGAAGGCATCGTTGAAGACTCCTCATTTGACTGATATTTTTGGGAGGTGGCATGTTTATAATGGCTTGGACTTTTTTAGGGTCCACCTCTATCCCTTTGGCTGAAATGATGAATCCTAATAATTTTCCAGAAGTAACACCAAATGCACACTTTTTTGGGTTTAATCTTAGTTGAAATTATTCCATGTGATCCAGAATTACTTCGAAATCTGCCAGATGTGTTTCTCTTTTCTTAGACTTAGCGAGGGTGTCATCCACATAATCTTCCATATTCTTATGCATCATGTCATGGAAGATGGTTGTCATAGCTCTTTGATAAGTAGGTCCTGCATTTTTCAATCCAAAGGGCATGATGTTCCAACAATAAGTACCCCATGCACATGTGAATGCAGTCTTTTCCTGATCCTCAAGAGCAATCTTCATCTAATTATACCCATAAAAACCATCCATCAAGGAATAGATCTCATAGCCCACCGTCATGTCCACTATCATGTCTATGTTAGGAAGTGGAAAATCATCCTTTGGGCATGCTCTGTTAAGATCTCTAAAATCTGTGTAGATTTAGATGGATTTATCATGTTTAGAAATAGGTACAATGTTGGAAATCCAGTCAGCATAGTCTATGGCTCTAATGAATCCTGCACCAAGGAGCTTTTCTAGTTCAGCTTTCACTAAAAGAGCTATATGAGGGTGCATTTTTCTCAACTTTTTTTTAACTGGTTTCACACCTAGAGCTATGGACAAATGATGCATAATGAGATTAGTGTCCAACCTTGGCATGTCTAAATATGTCCATGCAAAATTAATTTTCTTCTTTTGGAGGAACTTAGTGTAGGCTTTCTTTTCTTGAGGTGATAAAGATTTAGCCAAGTGTACAATTTTTGGAGCCTCTTTTGTGCCCAAATTAATAGCTTCTGTAGGTTCAACCAATACTGATGATCTGTCTTGAAAATAGCTTGGGAGACTATCAAGTACCTCATCCATAGACACCTCGGAGAGGTTTTCACCCTTGGATACGTCTTTTATTTTTACTTTTTTTGGTTCTAACACCGCCACACAGTGGTTTTCACCATCAGAACTCTTATTCTTTTTTTCTTTTCTTTTTATCTTGTGACTAAGGTACTTGATGTCAGGTTCTATCATACTGGTAGCTAGTTCACTGGTGGAAGAGACTACAGGTTCAATGGCATTTAGATAGCAGGTGATCTCATAGTCATTGTGAAATGTCAAGAGTTGAGGCTCTTGATAACATTGAGACCAATCAATAAGGTTGGGGTCAATAAGGGGTAGGTTAATGACTAGTTCAATATTAAGGATATAGGTGATGTCATCTCTAGTGATCACAAAATTGGAGTCTGTCAAGTATCTCTCTAAGGTGCCTAAATCAGGATTTATCCTATCAAGTGAAGAATCATCTACTAATGCAACACGTGGGTTCCAATCTTCTAATCTCACACATGACTCATCAGCTATGTCAGGTTGAGAACTATAAGCTTGGAGAACATCCATATCCAAGTCAACTATTGCATCTGAGAGTGAATCCCATTCAAACTCATGAGAGTCTATTTTTGAATTATTGTTGGGGCCTCCTAATGTAGAAGCCTCAAGGTTTGGAAGAGGTTCCCCTCTAACAATTTTCTCAATCACAAAATTATTTGAATTATCACCATCCGTCACAGCTGGGATAGGAGGACTGTCAATTGTTAAATCTCTTGAATCTCCCCAGAGGAGATTTGTTGAAGGTACCCAATCATCTGTCATGTCTTGTTGATTTGTCAAATTTGGTACATATTCTATGTCATCTTTACTATCCCACCTATCATGAATGGGGATAGTGCACTTGTTATTGTTCATAAAGCCTAGGCCAACCAGTTTCTTAGACTTATGTCCAAAAAGATCATGATTGAGTGGTTCGGCTCTAGCATCTAACCTATGACTAAGAGGGCCATATTCTAGATAACCCATCTTCTTGACAAAAGTATATCCTCTCCCATAGGACTTAGGAGAGGGGGAGAAATTTTCATTATGCTGGTACTTCTCCTCTTTGTATATCCAATCTCAAATAGTTGCTTCCTCTTTTTCATCTTGTATTGGTACTAAGGATTCAACAAATGTGTCAAATAGTGTCATTGCTGAAGAAGACGGTTTCATCTCCTGTGAAGGCTTTCCATAGGTCCTAGGGGAAATAGGCATCTTTGCAAAAGATTCAAGTTGATACCTCCCCATGCCAAGGTCTAATGATTTAAACTTTGTCTTGACAGTCTGCTAAAGTTGCTTTATAATCCTCTGCTTCTTGATTAAGAGGGACATGAACATTAGCTAAGATTGAATTGACTGATAAGGTGCTATCCCTTGGTATGCAAATTTCTACTCCATTGTAGGGGAACTTAACACACTGGTGGTAGGTAGATGACACTACTTTCATGTCATGAATCCATGGTCTACCCAATAAAATGTTGTATGCAAGGGGTCTAGTATCAACAATTTGGAACAAGATATCTTTTTCAACTAGGCCAATCCTGATAGGAAAGACAACCAACCCCTTAGAACTTCGTTCTACCTCATCATAGGCCTTTATAGTGATCTTCTTTCTAGTATCGATCACTTGCTCTGAATATCCCAAAGTTTTTAACAAACTTAATGTACAAATATTTAGCCCAGCACCCCCATCTATCAACACACACCTGACACAGGTTTTATGAATCATTACTTCAATGTGAAGGGCAAGATTGTGTGGATGGCTTAGGGATTTGTCATCATCTTTTGAGGAAGAGAGGTAGTGAGGACTGGTAATATGATTAACCATGCCTTGGAATTGGTTGACATCTAAATTTTTGGGAACATTGGCTGCATGTAAAGTGTCCTCGAGGACCTATTTGTGTCTTGGGGACAACTCTAAAAGTTCCAAGATTGAGATCTAAGCCGGGGTTCTCTGTAACTGATCAACAAGGTTATAATTTGCCTTGGGGTTGACAGCTGGCTTTATGGTGGCATTCTTGGATACCACTAGCTTTGGTTTATTGGGCTGACCTGAACTGGGCCCCCTAATGACAATAGGACCTTGACTCCTTGTGACAGCATTAAGAGCCTGGGATGACATCCTAGAGTGAGGACCCCTCAGCACCACAATAGGTTCTTCATCAAAGATAGGGGGAGAGTTTGCATAGGAGTCATAGCCATATGGATCCTTTTTCCTCATCATGTTGAAACTTTCCTCCATGACTTCAAGCATGTTGACAACATTTTCCATAGCTATGTAGGTGTAGTTGATCACAGCCTTGCCATCCTTTGGTTTAGAGGTTTCCCCCTTCTCATACTTAGGCAACAGCTCTTTAAATTATTTTTGATTAGCATTGGTGTTCAGTCCATCCACCTTAAGCTTTCCATTCTCAATGAGACCTTGGATAATGTGCTTGAGTTTCCAACAATTCTCAATGGTATGCCCAATGCCATTATGAAACGTGTAGAAAGCCTTCTCATCCTACCAATGTGGCTTAATGTCAGGGATGTAATGTTTTGTGGGATCTTGTGGATGCACAAGATTATTGGCAATGAGCATTTTGAAAACATCCTCATATGAGTCACCTAATTTGGTAAATTGCCGCTTCTCCTTTTTGGGCCTCTCCTAATATCTTGGTTTACTTTCTTGCTGTGGAGGTGTATTAAGCTTCATGGCTTGCACAGCACTAGTCAAATTAAGAACACCTTGATCTCTTGATTAGGAAGAGTCCACAACTCCATCATTGACAACTTGTTTGTTCTTGTTCCAACTGTTGTTCTTCCCTTTATCCTTGTTGTTGTGTTGACCATTGTTTCCATTGTTGCTATGTCTAGTCAAAATGCCTTGTTCTTTTAGGAGATCTTCAATTTGACATGTAGTTTCAACCATGGTATCAAAGGAATTGAAGACTATCTTTTTAATCTCATATCTCATTTCAGGCACCAAGTTACTGACAAGTATGTCAATCTTTTCATCGTCATGGATCATCCTAGGATACCGAGAGCACTATCTCCTCCACCTCTGTAAGAAGGTAACAAAGGGTTCCCCTTGATTTTGTTTCAAGTTGCATAGGTCCAACATAGTAACAGATCTTGACAGATTATATGCGAAGTGTTGAATGAATCTATGAACAAGTTCTCTAAAAGTCTTGATGGGGGGAGTGATATTGGTAAACCATTCCATTGCTTGTCCTTTAAGACTTATAGGGAATAACCTCATCAAATAGGAGTGATCCTGATGAAATTCAAAGCTCATAGTATAGAACTGGTGCACATGGTCATGTGGATCACTACTACAATCATATTTATTGTATTGAGGGAATTGCAGCCTCCTTGGAAAATCCTTCATACTCACACTCTTGTTGAATGGATTAGGACAAATCGAGTCCAGTGAGAATGAGCTATTAGGTTGCATCATTTTCTCCATCATTTGTTTCATTTGGAAAATTTCTTCCTCTTGAGAGGGATTTTTCTTTTGTATTTTGTTGTCCACACCAAAATTATAAGGGACTCTAGCAGCCTTGTTGATTAGACTTTCCAAGAATTTATCTTTTTTTTGTTCCAAATACCTATCCACATACTATTGGAAGATAGGCTCTTGTTGCATTCGCATAAAGTCTTGAGTATCAAGGTCATAATGTGAGCTACCACCTCCATGTTGGGAACCATGATATACATGTTGGGAGTGTGGTCTTGAGTTTCTAGGAGGGTTTTTCCTCCTATAGTGAGCATACTGAGAGGCCCTTCTTCCTCTAGGACTAGGAGATCTAGAAGGGGTTCTTGACCGCCTTCTACTTCTTGGTGTTCTGGAAGGGGTGGAGGGAGGAGAATTATTTCCACTATTAGCACCCCTATTGTTGAATTGAGTGTTTAATTGTTGGGCTAACAGCCTATCTTGCTCCTCTTGAGTGACTTTCCTTTGTAATTCCAATAAAGCTCGACTCTCTAACTCAAGTTATCTAAACTTTTCTTGTTTTGCAGCTTGTTCATCTAGAAAGGCTTTCTTTTTGCGCTCAATTCTTCTGAGCCTTTCACTTGTGTACCTTGAGGTATTTTGAAGTTGTGAACTTGGTCTAGACTACTTGAACAAGTCATTGGTATACATTGCATTGACATGAGCACCACTAGGTTCATTGTCTTGGTCTTCATGTTGTGACCATTGTTCTTGGTGAGCTCATCTCTTATGCCTTTCATCCCTTTGATGAGCATCCAAATATCTAGCATTAATGAGGGGTGAACTAGGTTAATCATCATGAGAAGAATTCCCAAATATAATGTTTTTTATGTGTCATTCATAGATGTCATCAAGAGTTTGATCCATGGTTTCCCTCTCCCATCGAGTCACGGTGTAACTCATATCCATGCCTGAGTGGGAAGGTGCTGAGGGGGTACTCAACTCGCTAAAATGGCTCTTCGGGTCAAACCAGGTTTCAAACTTACTCCTAGGTGACTGGTCAAATATTGGTTCATTTTCCTTTCTCTTTTGACGAGTCTGAACTGGGGGTAGTTGGTTGAAGACTATCTGAGGCTTCTTTCCCTGGCTCACTTGATATCTTGTTGTTACTGACATGAAAGGGAGAGTTTAGGGAAAAAAAGACAATTCTAAGAAACGTCAATACCAGAATAGGATAGTAAAAGTTTTATCTTGTCCGAGAGAGATGGTGAAATAGAACTGTTACAAATAGGTGCAAACCAACACTGCCACAGAGGTGCTCAATTTTTGGGTGAATACCCTAGCACATATGGATAGGGAGGATGACTTACACAAATTATACTGAATTTGAATTTTATGAAAATGGGTGGACAAAGAGATTACTAGCACTCTCCAAGTGTGTTATCAAAGAGTCAAAAAAATTATCTATTTGACAGGAACAATTCCTAATTTGTCACTCTCAAGAAAAATCTCTTATGGGATCAAGGATCACTAACTCAAAAGGTCAAAAACACAAGAATCCTAAATATAGAACAAGTCTCTAAAACTGGGACAAGTCACCTAATCGAAAAACTCAGGATTTCGGTTTCTTATTCATTTTCAAAGATCAAGTAAGTACATCAACAGATTTTTATCATTGATCAAGCACACAAGACAGAAATCAAGGATTTCAAGCAAGCAATTGTCTTCAAACAATGAGCAAGGGGCAAAGAAATCTTGCACATGAACAAGAATGGTGACTTAGTATGCTACTCCTTAAAGATTCTACTTGTGTATGTTCTTGAAAATGTTTTAGTAGACACTTAGAACACAACAACATCCTGTCAAGCTATCTACAGGGATATACATGGCTTTTCTAAAAGGAGTCCTCAATATACACAAGGTACGTGAGGCACAAATCTGTAGATGAGAAGAATCTGAAATAACATAGCCAGGGGGAGACGGTAACCCAAATCTCCTCCTTCACTTCTCAAAGGTATAAAGTTATTTGAGGCTTAGCCAAGAGTGAAATCTAACTCATTCCCAAGAGAGGTGTCTTTGGATTCACCTCCTAATATTTATACTCCACCGAAACACGGGAGTTAAGGTCATCCCTTGAGGTGATGAAATCTCCAAGCAGGACTTCTAGAAATAAAAAAGTAAGTCATTCACTATCAAAAGTATTAGAAAGAACTAAAGGTGGTACATTTAACCCTTTAAGTAAATGTGAGGTGAGTCCACAAAGTAGTGCATTTAACTCCTCATACAAACTCAAAGTGAGTCCACACCTTAGAACACTAATGAGATCAAGAAAGCATAAAAGGGAGAACTTTGTGGAACACTTAACACTCTTTTCAAGTAGACCCCTCCCTTATGTATGAATTCTGACCTTGCATCCAAAGGGCGAAAATGAGGGGCGATTAGAAATAAGTGAGTCCAACACCCAATTTAGCTAATAAGATCAATCAAAAGTACTCTAAGATTGCTTATCAATAATCCTCATAAGCACAAGAGGGTTTGAATCATGGAGTATTTAACATTCCAAGTAAACATGAAGCGAGTCCACAAAGTGGTGCATTTAACTCTTCATGTAAATCAAGAATGAATCCATGCCCTAGATTACTCAATGAGAATTTTTTGATATTGGAACCAAGAATTACTTAATGTTTAAACACAAGCATTCCCTTAAACACAAACTTGTATGAAAGCAAATCTATGTTCATTAATTTCCCATTAAGAGAATTAATTGAAATATGTTCTATGAAAACATGTAACACTCAAGCCAAACACATGAGAGGTTCATTTTTAATCCCAAAGTCCAAATGTTGTAGAGATGTAAAAAAATACCTCAAGTCCAACGCAACGCGCTTAGTAGATTTTACCTCTTTTTTTGTTTGTTTTAAGCATTTTCCATGAAAGTAAACCATGAACCATCAAATTTAAAACACCAAACCCTACCTAGGGAATCACATATCTTTCTCAAAAAGAATCCAAATGAAACCAGACCAATTTCAAAATAACTATTAATGAATCTACTTTCCAAATATGTAAGCCATTTATTTTTCCATTCATAAATCATTTTCTAAGAGCAAATCATTGCCTGCAACTCCAATGCAGATTGTTAAAAACCAGTTTTCACTCAAATGCCCATAACTTTAGCAAATTTACATAAAAATGACTTAAACCAAAAGTAAATGAAAGATAATTCATGTATATTTCCAATGAATATTATTATAGGTCCTGATTCTTCATAATTTGTCCGTACTAGACATTTCAATCTAAATGTATTCAGAGAATCTCAAATCTGAAAATACCCACTTTCACCAAAATGATCATAACTTATTTATTTCTTTATAAAAATAAACCAAATCAAAATCATGAGAAAGAGGATTCATCATTCTATCCATCCATTACTATATTATAGGGTTTCTATGCTGTACATGGCCATACAAGGCCTGGAACCAACACTAAAACTAAAAAACCAATCAAGAATGAGGCCAGAAATTGATCTTTTCTGCCCCATGGTGGGCGCCAAAATGTGTGGTGTAAAAGTGACCAATTATTTGAATCCTTATATTCAAGGATACTCAATAATGAGCTATTGAATATCGATTCATAGCTCTCTATCTGTGGAGTGCATGAATTGTTATGAGGCCCTTAGATTGATTGAGTTGAACCCATGCAAGTACACCACAGAATGAGAGATTCAAGGATGAGAAGCAAGAATGCTAATCTCCATTGAATCATCAAGTTCTTTCATGCAAATGAAATTAATCTATATGATTGCAATGCAAGAAAATAAAATACTTTATTGAAATGGAGATTAAGCTAAAACAATTAAATAAATTAAACTAAAATGTTATGAATGTTAATCTATATGTAAATATGAACGCTAAATAATGATCTCAAAAACTCTAATGTAAAAACTTGCAGCATAACAAAATTTTGAAAATTTTGGGTCTTTTAATTGAGAAGGAGAGGGCTCCGTATATAAGAAACTGATGAAAAGAATGCATCTCCAAGAACAATGTGGGATTAATGCAAAAGGAGGAAAGAAATCTCATTTTTAGAAAGTGTGGAGAGAAAAGGAAATCTCTTTATTTTCTTTATTTTTTATTTCACTTATTTCCTTTTTCATCACAAAAGATCTTCTGAGAGGATTTTATTTATTTTAAAAGAATAATTCTCTTTTAATTAAATAAAATAAGCTTATTTAATTAAAAGATGAATATTAATTAAATAATATAAAATCATTTAATTAAAAAGGGTTTTAATTAAATAAATTTAGTTTACTTAAGAGATATTGCTTTCAATTAAATAAAGTTATTTTATTTATTTAAAAGGGATTATTTCTTTTAATTAAATAAAATTATCGATGACATGATTAAACCTTAGGAGATTATTGAAATGATTGAAATAGTTATGATTTGATCAAGGAAATTGATTTGAATATATTGTAAAGCATCAATTCAGAAAATTGATATTTAACAAATTGAATAAATGGGGCCCAAACTCTAGGCGACCATTTTAGGGTGCATACAAGATGAACTATCATACTCCCTCTGAATCTAATATCAACCTTCTGTGAGCAAGTCATGTTTTTGTTCTTTAGTATGCATTAAGCTCTTTTCAAGTGAATTCCTGATCATCTATCTAGGAATATCATGAACTAGATATCTACATAAAAACCTTCTAGTTCACATACATGGAATTTCATCATTTGAATCATAATTCTTTTCCTTTTATAGTTTCCTGGTCACTAGGGAAACCATCTCAATATGGTTTACTCCCTCTAAATCAATATGACCAAGATCCTTGGAAATTAAATAACGCATATCCTCTAGATGTTGTACTAACTCCCTCCGAATCTTTGAGTACTAACATCAACATTTAACCTTCTCATCCAAGGTTTCCTCGGATGGTTCATCAGACTTCTTCTGAATGTGATATCAAGCTTCTGACCTTCTCATCCAAGGATGCTTCTAATGGATTGTCAAACTCCCTCTGAATCTAATATCAACTCTCAACTCAGTTCCATGTAGGAATTAAGTTCTTTCTCCCTTGAATGCAATCTCGTATGCTTCTAGATTTGTCCTCATTGCACTCCAAAGAGAGATTACAATAATTTCATAACAGTAAACTATCTTAAAGGAAAATATCAATAAATAGAAGTATAAAAGATTTACTATCCTGATCTTATGGCATGAATTAATAACTCAAAATTTATAAACATTATTCAAGGATATAAATACTTATCTCTTATTGTCAAATATTAATACCCTCTAGAAATTTCTTCCACCAACTTGAATTATTAATGTGATCCTCCTGAAGCTAAATCCAACACTCCCTCTTAGCTAGGGAGGAATCCTTCTTGTTAAATTTTGGTTTGTCCTCATGATGCTAAAATAAACACTCTCTCTTAGATAGGGAGGGTCTTCTCAGATAACTAAGTTATAGAGTAATGTCCACCATGGCTACTCCCAGAGGGTGGCTCCATCATGGCTGCTCCAATCAAAGGAAATGCAAAAAAACACAAGTGTTTATCAAGAAATAACTCATGTAATATCGTCATCTTATGATGATGGTCACCATAGATACCCCTAGAGGGTGACTCAATATAGGTGTTTAGTCATGGAATCTCTCACATGACCTCCACCATGGCTATATTTAGTAGTGATTAATGTTGATCAAGATTAAATTGGGAAAATACTGAAATCTAATTTTTCAAAATTTTCTATATTTTAGTAAACTACAATTTTGAGGGTCTTCAGTGCATTTTTGGGCATCATGTAGATTGCCAGTAGGAGTGACTATGACTACCTCCCCTGATCCGAAAACCACGCCAAGTAGGATACATATAGATCATAACATGGACTAGTAGGGTTAGACTAATAATCATAATTATGAATATATGCAAAAAATACAAATCATTACTTTAGCAAGATAAATCTTATAATCAACCACAAGGGATAAACAAAATCATATAAACATGAGCATAAAATATAATGGTCCTAAGCATATTATTTGAGGAAAAAATCATAATCTGCAAGCCCCAAAATATATTATCATCTAAATCTAGTAAGGTAAGGAAGAAACATCAAGTCCATAAATTCTAGAATGTTACAATCCTATCCAACTTCAATGTAACAAGTATAACTACTAGAGAGGGTACTACAAGTACAAGGGTTTGGTCATAGCCCATCACATAAGTATGGTTAGTCTCATAGAGATAGTCATGGTCATTCATGTAATCATTGAATAATAGTCATGTCAATCATAATTATAATCAAATAATCAAACCTTTGAAGATATCTGTAAACCATATCATTTGTTTATCAATTAAAGTTTAAGTACCCAAGTATCAATACTGACCCTAATTTATCTAAGATATCATAACCATTGATAAATATTAAGTCATATATATCTATTAGGTGCCTTCATATCATCAGGACACCATGCAATCATAAGAAGAGATGAGTACACATGAAAGAATATATCAAAAACATTTATCACTACCTAAATGAAAGTGAAAGTATTTATCATAGTTAAGAATGAATTTGTTATTCAACCTTCAAGTAGAAAACTACTATTATCAAAGCCAATAAGTCTCTACAACATTCCCCTAACTTTCAAATGGATATCAAACATGTTAGGGATATCTTAAGACCCCTTTTGTACCCTCATTTGGAAACTATGCCAAGCAAGATGCATATAGATCTTAGGACCCCTTGCAACTCATTAGCATATAGTAATGTATGGAAAGAGGTCTTAAGAGGTCCTAGGACACATTAATGTTTCCTTTGACCCCTTAATAACCCTTACAACTCATAAGATGTAGCTTAAGGGGTTGTAAGGCATTCTAGGACACATTAATTTTTCCTAGGATTCCTTTGGACCCCTTACCATACACAAATATATGGTAATGGGTCCTAATGGGCCTTAAGGGGCCCTAGGAAACACTAATGTTTCATAAGACCCCTTATGACCCCTTACGACCCTTCATAGATCCTAAGAATACATCTTAGGAGTCCTAAAGGGTTGTAAAGTGTCCTAGGACACATTAATGTGTCCTACAACACCTTTGGACCCCTTAAGACCCCTTACCATAAAAAAATGTATGATAAGGAGTCCTAAAGGATCTCAAGGGTTCATAAGGGGTTTAAGGTACAATAATGTGTCCTAAGATCATTTACGACCCCTTAACATACATCTTAGGGGTCTTAAGGATTGTTAAGGGGTCTTCTTACACATTAATGTGTCCTAGGACCCCTTAATAACCCTTATGACCCTTAAGTTGTATGGTAAGGGGTCCTAGGCCCTCCTAACAACACTTATAACCCCTACAATCTATGGTAAGGGGTCATAAGGGGTCCTATGACACATTAATGTGTCTTAGGACCCCTTAAGACCCATTAGGACCCCTCACCATATGTTTTATTATGGTAAGGGGTTTTAAGGGGTCCTAAGACTCATTAATTTGTCCAAGGACCCCTTACCATACACCTTAGGGGTCATAAGGTTTTTTAAGGGGTCCTAGGACACCTTAAGACCCCTTACCATACGTTAGTGTATGATAAGGGGTCATAAGGAGTCCTAGGACACATTAATGTGTTTTATGACCCCTTTGGACTCCTTACAACCCCTTACCATACCAAAATGTATGGTAGGGGGTCTTAAGGGGTCTTGGGGCATATTATTATGTAACAACACCCTTTATGACCCCTTACGACCCTTTAGAACCCCTAAGAATACATCTTAGGGGTCCTAAAGGGTTATAAGGGGTCATAATGGGTCTTAGGACACATTAATGTGTCCTAGGACCCTTTAATACCTTTTAGAACACCTTAGCATATACTAATGTATGGTAAGGGGTCGTAATGGGACCTAGGACACATTAATGTATCCTAGGACCCCTTAACAACCCTTACAACCCTAATATCTATGGAAAGGGGTCATAAGGGGTCCTAGAACACATTAATGTATCCTAGGACCTAGCCTTAACAACCCTTATGACCCATAATATATATCATATTGGGTGGTAAGGGGTCCTAGGGAACATTAATGTGTCCTATGACCCCTTACCATACACAAATGTATAACCGGGGTTTCTAAGGGGTCTTAAGGGGTCATAGGACCCGATATGACTGGATACAACCCCTTACTCTTTAGGAAACCCTCTCTCTCCTCTCTCACCTTTTCACCCTCTCTTTGTCTCTTTCCCCCTTCTCACATTCTCACCCTCACTCACTCTCTCACTTTCTCTCCTCCTAATTCTTTGTTCCTCTACCTATACCCTTATCACAACCTCACCCTCTATCTCTCCCTTTCTTAACCTTTATCTCTCCCCCTTCTTACCCTATCTCAATCTCTCTCTCTCTCTCTTTTTGTCACTCTCTCTTTTCCTTATAAAACATACGACGTACACTCTATGTAAGAATAGGAAAATATCTAAAAAAGGAAAGGAACTTGTGATTCAAGTCCACTTTTTCTATATTTTGTCTAGTATTTGCACATTATCCAACAAACATACACTTTTCATGGTGTTGAAGGTCACCAAAAAGTATATTCTATCAGTTTTTCACCATCTTTTTGTTCAAAATCAACATCAAAGTGAAAAAGTCAATGATTCTTCACCAATTTATGGACTTGTTATTTTCATAATTTTACTTATTGTAATAGATTTGTGTTTACAATTCAAGTTTCAACTAGAAATATTATGTGTGGAAGCTCAAAAATTTTAGAGAATGTGTCAAGGCTCAAAGTTTGAATCAAGAGTCCAGAAGTGGCTACTTGGCTATCCTTAGTAGGTTACTTAAGATAGTGATAATATAAAACTAAATGGCGTTAAAATGAATTAATAAGACAATGGCTCCTCACCTAGGCCTTGAGTGCTAGTATAGGCTAAGGATGGAAGTGGGAGAAGATGATTTCCTGTCTAGTAGGATGGTGTGTCTAACATGATCAGTTATCCTTGTCTTCATGAGAGGATTTCAAGTTCCACATATCATCACACTTGGAAGAATGAGACTAGTCAAATCATTCCAAGGTATTCACATATGTGATGACACTTTCTTAATTTCATTCTAGGTTTCCTACATGTAGTGGTTGCTTGTGGGTTAGTATATACCTTTGATTCATGAGTTGTACCCTTGAGATAGGAGCTTCTAGGATCCTTGCTTAGTTCACCTAATTTGATTGGTATTGTTATCCAAATGACATTTGATGTTATCTCCTCAGCATGATGGGAGTGCAACCATAATTTTCCACGAGGTCAGGAGGTAGTGATTTTTTTACCATTTGAGACTCTGATGTCCCTGTTTTAGTGTTGGATGATCCTTGTTGCAATTGCTTCCTATCTTATCTTCTTGGAGACTTATTCTTGTTCTTGTACTTTCATTATTTTGTACTTTTTATTTAATTGTAACTACATACCCTATGACATGTGTAGTTGATGTTGATGATTATGTATACATTATTATTTAGATGAAATTATGATGTAATATGCAGTTAAGTTAGGGGATAAATGTAATTATATTTTCATATTTTCTATGTCAAGAATCCCTTGATATGTTTAATCTAATATGAATATTATGTTTATGTTTATTTACTTTTGGACTTTATGCTTTACTTTCACTTGTTTATTCATTATTGTTTGTAAACACTTAAGAAAAAAAAGTATTATGCAAAACTTATTAACTTATTTTAGGTTAATATCTCTTGGGATCCCTGGTGGGGCATTACATAAATCAGAGCTTGTCACCCCGATTGATGAATGATAAAGAAGGAATCCAAAATTTATTGAATCAGATAATGGAAAGGAATGACTCAAGTAGGGATCTTGGTGCTATCTTTGCAACAATTACCATCGATAATTTGAGGGAATGCTCAGACCTATGAAGCTACATGAATTTGATGCCTTGTAACAACATGCTTGCATCAAAAAGAGATTATATGTGCACACATATACATATATAGGAGACAATACAAACAATGGAAGGGGTCAAGACATAAGGTGGACCTCACTAGGTGAGTAACTATGACTTTTCCCCTAGTTATACAAACAAATCACAAACACATATGTAAGCATCCAGTGTACAAGATATCTTATCAATCAAATATAGAGAAAGGGTTAGATTAGATAATATAAACCATCATGTTCTAGACTAGTCCCCTAATCAAAATTAATAATAAAATATGTGATGATAACAATACATGTAATCATAGGTGAACAATAAACATACATCATAATCATAGCATATAAAGAATCTAATTGTTAAGGAGATCATGAAATCATATTACATTCATTATCAATGAGAACATAAGCATCAAAGCATAATAATCAACTAATTATTGATAAGGAGTTCCTCACATTAGTAAACATATAGATCCATCAAGTTACCACATAACACATAAGAATAAGATGAATACTCATGAAGGAATCTACCTGAAAATACTTAGGGTTGGAGAGGTATTAGATCATGCAAGGTAAATCTATTATTTTCTTTCCTAAATATACAAACTCATTTCATTTCTAAGGTTGATTCCTAAATAGGGGTTTGACCATGGAAAACCACATTCCACAACCTTTTCACCCATTTTTATGTTTGCAAGAATAGGTTATTGAGTCATCAGATTAGATCTAGGCCTATCAGGAATAGTTGGAAGATTTGTTAAAAAAATCAATTGAAAACATGGGGAACACATCATCATTTTTGTCATGTCTTGGGAACACATCGTTATAACTATCATGTCCCAAGAAAATATTTCAATTTCCATCATGTCCCTACCATTTTGAGCTTGGATTTCTACCATAGGTTAGTTTCATCTTCTAGTTTATGTTTCTGTTAGTTCCATCTCATTGTCTATCAGTTACAGTTTATTTTTAGCATCTTTTTAACTTGACTTTCATAATTAATCATTTACATTACTACATCTCTTCATTCTCATTTCATTAATTACATATTTTAGAGAGGGAATAATTATCCCCATTTAGTGCTTGAGTCACCTCTTAAGCCTATTGGGGGCATCTTCCTTCGTAAATGTTAAATTAAAGAAAATTGGACTGATCTCTACCTATTACATTTGATTTCTCCTTATTTTATAATGTAGAATTACAAATCCAACGAATAAAAAATTACACTCAACTTAGGGAAACAAGGATAGGCTTAAGAAAATTTTGCCAATGCGTAATCACCAAATAATCTTGGTTGGGGAAGTAGGAACATTTAGACCTATGAAACAAAGATTCATCGATGCCTAGTACATGCAACCAATGCAACCATCCATGTCAAGTGTAATCACTCATACATATAAAATGGATGAAGAACATATATGAACAATTGTAGCTATCAAAAGGGAATTGTAGTAGTGTTATCTTTCTTATGTACTTGGTTATTGTGATACCACGTCAATCATTCTATTCATCATTTACATTGTAACAATAATTATCTCATCTATTTATTCACATTAAATAATGACATCATAGTATCAACAACATCATAATAATCCACTTAATACTAACATATATATGTTTCAAGATACCTTAACTAGAATTTTAATTTCAAGCATAATTAGTTCATTATACCTCCATGCATGGGTCTAGAATCATATTACCTTCTTTCCATGACAAGGTCGGAGTGACACTACAATGTGAGTGTAATTATTTTTGGTTGTAGATGAATAGGTTATTTGCAATTGTTACATAGTAAAGATGATGAAACTAAAAATAACAAAGAAAAAGAAAGAAAAAAATAAAATAGGTTATGTTTCTACGTATCTTCACTTTTATCCATTGTAGTAATCTCTTCTTATTCATCCACTAATAAATTATTCTTAAATGACCTTATAGATTGTACTCCACCTAACTTTATTATGACATTTTCAATAGATAGAGGAATGTGTACTAAATAAGAACTTTTTGATTAAACTGTCTAATAACATCATAGGTTGATCTAATGTCACAAATCTTACATTCACACTTGTCACTCAACATATATCACTCCATTGGAAAAAATAAAAACCTAGATCACCATCATAAACTCTTTTATTTCACATCTCAAGTTATTTATTTCATTTATATATTTGAGGAGATTTTCCTTTTTGTTTTCAACTCACTTGTCGTGAGCAAGATATAATCCATGTTTTATTTCTTGACAATTTTTTTACCATAAAAAAGTTGTACGCTTCCACCTCTAATAGGTTTCTTTGATTGTGTGAAATTCACAAGCATTTGAAAAATTAAAAGACACAAATAGGTTCTCCATTCCACTTATCCCACTCGATCATTTTACATTGACATGTTCTCTATATCTACTATTGTTAAAAACAATATTTTTCAATGTACCATTTGCAATCAAGACATTGCATATATACATATTGTCATTGTCTCAAATTCATGATAATGGCATAGAAAAAAAAAATCTATGATGTATTTTTAAAAAAGACATGTTTAATAAAGTGCTTCCTTAGTTCTAGAAAACAACCTATGAAAAACATTTGAAAAATAAACCAAGAATAGTATTTTCTCTATGAGTGTTTTAAGTTTAAGGACATTTCACATTGGAAAAGAATGAAGTTGTTTTGGATTTACAACAAAATTAGTATAAAAATAATTCTACTATTTTAAAATGCTTATTGCTTATTATATAAAAAAATAATATAGTTTCAAGATTTTGTGCATGTATATTTTCTACTTTTTTTGACATTGTGCATGTCGTGCATTGCTTCATTAGATTAAATTATATTACATTACACACACAGATACATACATATGTATATGTATATGTGTGTGTATAAATACATCCATGCATATACATATATACATACATATAAACATACATATATATATGTGTGTGTGTGTGTGTGTGTGTGTATGTGTGTATATATATATATATATATTTATATATATATGTATGTATGTATATATGTATATGTATATATACATATATATATATATATATACATATATGTATATATATACATATATATATATACATATATATATATATATATACATATATATATATATATATACATATATACATATATATATATATATACATATATATATATATATATATATACATATATACATATATATATATATATACACATATACATATACATATACATATCTAGATACATACATATATACATACATACATACATATATATATATGTATGTATGTATGTATGTATGTATGTATGTATATATGTATGTACATACACATATACATATACATATACATATATATATATATATATATATATATATATATATATATATATATATATATATATATATATATATATATATATATATATATTGTAGACTATGATTTTGAACCTGTTACCTGTCTTGAAAGGCTGAAACATTCAAACATTAGACTAATCTAACATATTCATGAACTAAAAAAAAATAGCATAAGACATGAAAACAAAACCAAAGCCACCTCAAGATTGTTGCTAAAAAAACAAGTGCTATAGAGCAAATGTTTGATTCGCTTCAATTAGAGGGATGTGGGTGTGCTCTCTAAGCACTTGGAGCATATTCTAATGCATACTAAGATTGATTTTAGACCAAATATAGGTGTGATATGATGCTATATGCTATGCAAAATAATAAAAGAAACTATGTTAATCCATTATTGCTAAGCTATGATGTTCTTTAAGAAAGCTTGAAGATGATAAAAAGAAACTAACAATTAGTATTGCTTATGCTAAGTCTAGAGCTAAATGGACATGATAACAATGCATAAAATGAAAGGTGAATGGGTATTTTGCTCTTGGAAATGAAGACTATTTATAGACTTTTGGGAGGATGAATGAGTGGCTAGGATCAAAATCCTTAAGAGAGGCCAAGATTCATTCAAAGGGGAGCACATGGATTGTGCTAGTTCAAGGCCACCTCCTTGTGACAAGTGTCACAAGGGCATTGGGTTGAAAGATGGGAGGAATGTGCACAATTTGGGAAATGTGCCTAAGGTCAAAGAGTGTAAGAAAGGGGTGAGGGGCTTCTTAAATGCATCATAAATGCATGTAAGAGGGATAAGGAGGCTTTAAATGCACTTAATGCATGTAAGAGAAGCCTCTAGAAGTTTGTTGACTTTGGGTCAAGCTTAGGAGTTGGCTAACCTTGTTTAGGGAATGTGACAAGGTTAGGGGGAGGATTAGGATTAGGATTAGGGGATTTTAGGATTAGGATGGGTGAAGAGGTTGGGTTGAGAAGATTCTAGAAGAGTCTAGAATTCTCCTTGGTTTTATGGAATAAAAGTTTATTCATTCCAAAAGCTTAAGTTTTGGGAATATTTATTGAAATATTTTCAATAAATATAAAAATTAAATATTTAATTTTAATTAAATATTTTGAGTTGAGATTAGGGTTAGAAAAGGTGGGATTAGCCTTTTAATCGAAATTAAGAAGGGATTAGAAGATTTTGGAAGAGGTTAGTGGTCTTAGGAAAAAATGCTAACTTTTGGTCAAAAAATAAATTAATTATTTTTTGGGGGATTTTTGGTCAATTTATTAATTAAAATAATTAATAAATAGGAGATTAATGTTTAAATAAGATTTAAACATTTTTGGGAGGGATTTCTTAATTAAATATTTTTAACTAAGAAAAAGGGATTTAATAACATAAAAATAAATTAATTAATTAAATAAATAATTAATTAATAAATGATGATGTCATCAGAGATTTTTCAGAAAATAAAAATACTTTATTTCCTAAAGGATTTTTAGGTGTCTACATTTTGCCCCTCTTTGATGCGATGCCGCAAGTGGCATGGCTTCAAAGACAAGAAAATAAGATGCCCAAGGCTAGAATTAGAAGAAGAGGGTACGACACCCGGGTGGACTAGAAGAAAGAGGAACATGCCCCGGTGGGACAAAATCATGGAAGATGCACCCAGTGGGACAAGGAGAAAGAGGGATTACGCCCTGGGACAGAGTGTGCCCGGCAGGACGAGAAAGGAAGGGCCTAGGAAGAAAGGGGAGATAAATAACCTCACTTCTAAGAACAAATATGGATGATATGCAAGATGAGATGGAAATGCAAGATGCAAGATGCAGCTGTATGCAAAGATTAATCTATATGATAAATGCAAGGGACCAGATAGCTCCAAGTGCAAATGGGAATGCACAGCCTAGATTTAATATAGCAATGCTAGAGACCTGCCAAGGATACTGGGATCACGAGGCCTTGTCACCAGTGTTGCAGAGGACTGACGCTAAACAAACACACAGGGTTGCCCCAACATCACACATGAAGCGCAGAGGCAACATGGTGGAACCGATGCTGAAGGAACCACAAACACACAACTGACTCACAGGCAGAAGCGAAAGATCAAAAGACCTTGCCCCAGATTATCCGCACACGCAGCACACCGTGATATAATGAATCGTGGTGACCCTGGTGGGATAATGAGAAGCCAAAAAAGATTAACAAGACCCAAAGGACAAAATTCCAAGATCAAAATGATAACTCCAAAAAGACATCCTTTGCCAAGGAGAGAGATTAGGTTTGATTGATGGTGGGAAGATTGGTCGGACAGGAGGAACGATATATCCTCAAGGACCAGGATGGAAGATTAGGTCAGACAGGAGGAACAATATATCCTCAAGGACCCATGAGTTGGTGAGAGAATAAGTGTAGTTGTTCGCTGGCAAAAGCTGAAGTTCAAGGAATAGTCAGGATAAGCAAGGATAAGTTGACAATTGATGTTGCTAAAGCACAAGGCCCGAGTGGGACTACAAATTTTCTGAGGCTGGGGATGGGACAAGATATTTGATCAAATGCTGCTGCAGGACGGACAAAGGTTATGTACAACAAGGAGGAACGATATGCACAAGGGATATGTACAGAAGCTCAGGATTGGGGATAGGAAGATCAAACTCGGCGAGACTCTCACTAGGACGGAGACAAGAAGGATATTTACAGAAAGGATTGCGCTGTATAGGAAAGGGATAAGGATATGGTACAAGATATGGTACAAAGCTTTGGAATAGGATATGGATTGCAGATGGGTTGGAGGAAGATGGAAGCCGAATGCTTGGAGGATAGGGGAGATGGAACTGCTGGGAGATCTGTTATGGATGGAGGAAGAGGACGGTAGCTGAAAGGACAACTGAATAGATAAATAGCCCAGTTTACTATGTTGGCGCCTGTTTACCAGGTTTTCACCAACATACTTGTCCAAGGCGCTTGAATTGCCAAGTTTTCACCGTTTGGACGATCATTTTCTCTTTCTCTTTTCTTTTTTGCTTTTTTTGCTTTTTTGAATGTTTTTGGATTTTTTGATATATGCAGGATCAGGTTCAGGCATAGAACCTCTTCAAATGGATGATGTTGATAGGATCATTCAACGGCTCACCTTCTGGTGTTGATAGCTGATAGGCTCCCGAGCCGAAGGATGCGGTGACAACATAGGGGCCCAACCAAGTAGGCTCAAACTTGCCTTTCTTTTCTCTATTTGCTAGGACCTTCTGATTTTCTTTAAGGACCATGTCACCGACCTGGAATTGTCTAGGATGGACCTTTTTGTTATAACTCCTTTTGAGTCGATTTTGGTATGCCACCAGGTGATCATATGCTTGCTGTCTCTTTTCATCTAACAGGTCTAGCTGTGTGAGATGGGCTACACGATAATCTTCATCAGTGGTGTAGTTCTTCATGGAGACTCGCAATGAGGGGAGCTCAACCTCAATCAGTAGAACAGCTTCAGCACCATATACAAGGGAGTATGGGGTGGTGCCTATGGGAGTGCGATAAGAAGTGCGGTAGGCCCAAAGGGCGGGATTGATTTGGAGGTGCCAGTCACGACCAGAATCATTGACAACCTTCTTGAGGATTTTCAAGATAGTTTTGTTAGTTGCCTCAGCTTGGCCATTTCCTTGAGGGAAATATGGACTGGAGAAATGGTGATGGATGTGGAGTCTGGCACATAGATCATCCACATGCTAGTTTTCAAAAGGTGTGCCATGGTCTGTGAAGATGGTAGATGGTATGCCGAAGCGACAAATGATATGATAGAGGATGAACTTGGATATTTGGATGCCAGTAGTAAGGGTGAGTGGAATCGCTTCAACCCATTTGGTAAAGTACTCTGTGGCTGTTATGATATACTTGTGTCCATCCGAAGAGAGGGGGGTGATCAAGCCAACGAGGTCGAGGCCCCAACATGAAAAAGGCCATGGTGGTGCAATAGGCTGTAGATCTTGTGCTGGTGCATGTATCAAATTGGCATGCTGTTGACATGGGAGACATTTCTTGACAAAATCACATGCATCATGTTCCATTGTTGGCCAATAATATCCAACTCTAAGCAGCTGCTTTGCTAGAACCATGCCACTCGTGTGGGCACCGCAAATTCCAGCGTGAACTTCTTGTAAGGCCAGGACGGCCTCGTTTGAATCTAAACATCTAGATAGGACATTGTGATACCCACGACGATATAGGGTGTTGGCTACAAGAGTGTAGCGGGAAGCTCTACGAATAAGGTTTTGGCGTTGGTTATTGGTGAGATGGGGAGATATGATACCATTTTTTAGATATGCATGGATGTCGTGGTACCATGGGGATTGGGGACCAACCAAGACACATACCATTTCTGCATCAGCGTTCTCATAAGCTGGCGTATGTAGCTGCTCGACTAGGAATTCATATTGTGATGCGTCGCGTGGGATTTCTAACAAGGATCCAATGGTTGCCATTGCGTCCGCTGCTTTATTCTGAAGTCTTGGGATCTGTGTGAACTGTAGATGTAGGAAATGCTCTTGCAGTTTGTCCACCAGCTCTTTGTAAGGTAGCAACTTGTCATCCTTTGTTTGATATTCATCTAGGACTTGTTTGATAATCAGCTGTGAATCTCCAAATACTTGTAATTCTATAATATTCCACTGAATGGCTGTTCTGAGACCTAAGATGAGTGCCTCATATTCTGCAATGTTGTTGGTACATGGGAATCCCAATTTGAATGATTTTGGGATGTAGTCACCTTGAGGTGTGACGAATAGGATTCCTGCCCCTGATCCATGTGATGTGTAGGAGCCATCAAAGTATAGTTTCCACATGGGCTGCTCTTCAATCATGCATAAGTGTTCATTAGGGAATTCCATGATTAGTGGATAGGCATCCACCAGTGGTGCTTCTGCTAGTTGATCGGCAATGACTTGCCCTTTGATTGCTTTGCGATCAATATACTGGATGTCAAACTCACTGAGTATCATGACCCATTTTGCCATACGGCCTGTGAGAGTTGTCTTTGATAGTAGATATTTGAGGGGGTCCACCTTTGAAATGAGCTTGATTGTGTGACTGAGCATGTAATGTCTAAGCTTTTGAGTGGTAAAGACCACTGCAAGGCATGCTTTTTCCATAGGTGAATAATTAAGCTCATATCCGACAAGAGTGTGACTGATATAATAGATGGCTCTCTCCTTGTTGTCATCATCATGCTGAGCTAAGAGTGCCCCCAGTGCTGTAGTGGTTGCCGAGATGTAGAGTATGAGAGGGCATCCTGGAATTGGTGGTACTAGGATTGGAGAATTGGCAAGATACTCCTTGATCTTATCAAAGCTTCTTTGACATATGGGATCCCATTTGAAGCTTGTGTCTTTGCATAGGAGATGCGTAAAAGGTTGGCACTTGTCTGCTAACTGAGAAATGAACCGACGCACTGATTGAAGCTTTCCTTGTAGGCTTCTGAGCTGTTTGAGTGTTCTTGGTGGAGGCATCTCTGTTATTGCTTTGACCTTCTTGGGGTCTATCTCTATGCCTCGTCGCGATACTATGAAACCTAGGAGCTTTCCAGATGTAACACCAAAGACACATTTCTTTGGATTAAGCTTTAAGCCATAATGATTTAGACGATCAAACACACGCTCTAAGATGTTGAGGTGTTCATCCCTTGTTTTGGATTTTGCAAGGATATCATCCACATAGTCTTCAAGGATCTTGTGGATCATGTCATGGAAGATCGCTGTCATTGCTCGCTGATATGTTGCTCCTGCATTCTTTAGCCCAAAGGGCATCATATTGTAGCAGAAGGTACCCCATGGGGTTGTGAATGCTGTTTTATGTTGATCTGCTTCTGCTATATGAATCTGGTTGTAACCGGAAAAGCCATCCATGAGTGATAGCATTTCATGACCCGCTATGAGGTCTACAAGCATGTCTATGTTTGGCAATGGGAAATCATCCTTAGGGCATGCCTTGTTCAAGTCCCTGAAATCAGTACAGATTCTGATGTCGCCAGAAGGCTTTGTGACTGGCACCATGTTAGAGATCCATTCTGAGTAGTCAATTGCTCTGATGATTTTTGCTTGAAGGAGCTTCTCAAGCTCTGCTTTAACTAGTAATGCTACCTTTGCATGCATTTTCCTTAGCTTCTTCTTCACTGGCTTAACATTTGGATCTACTGATAGATGATGAACAACAAGGTTTGGATCAAGCCCAGGCATGTGGGCGTATGACCATGCAAAGTTGATAACTGATTCCTTGAGCAAGGTGCTGAGAGCCATTTCTTCTCCTTCTGTTAGGTTGACTGCAATGTAGGTGATCCTTGGACATTCTTCTGTTCCCAAGTTGATTGGCTTGGTTTCCTCTATGATGATCGGCGACTGCTCTGGTCTATAATCTTGGATAGGGGGAAGAGGCAAGGCTTCATCTTCTAGCGCCTGAATTGCCAGGTTTTCACTAGAAGATACGCCCTTTATTTTTACTATTTTAGAATCAGAATGTGCCCCAAGGGGGTTTTCACATAAAGACTCATGATGTTCTCTTGCTATTTCATTTTTGTGACTAAAGCTTGCCTCTTCCCCAAAATATCCTTCTGGGTGAAGCCGATAGACAGAGGTTGATGTTGAATCCTGATTGCTTGCTGGACCTGATGCCCCCATGAATTCTAGGAGTGCTTGTGCGCTTTGGAACT
Source organism: Chamaecyparis obtusa (assembly GCA_027943335.1). Classification (NCBI taxonomy): domain Eukaryota; kingdom Viridiplantae; phylum Streptophyta; class Pinopsida; order Cupressales; family Cupressaceae; genus Chamaecyparis; species Chamaecyparis obtusa. Next base: position 58,252 of record BSBK01004958.1, on the reverse strand, counting down.
CGTCGATGTGTGCGATGCTTGGTTGGTCCCAATCTATGAGGTCGGGGTTTGTGAGGGGAAGATCTATGAGGTTAATGGAGAGTTGTTGGAGGACAGAAGTCCCCAGGAGGGTGTCATCGGCAAAGATATCATCGTAGGATCGGATGTCTTTCTCTTCGGGGATGTCTTCGATTTCCACGAGGTCATCCTGGCTATTCGAAAAGTTCACGTTGGTCATGTTAGTGCCCGCAGTTGTGGTATTGGGCTCTTGTTCAAGCAGGCGAGAGGTATTAAAGCCAAGTCCTTGCTGTTCTGGATTTTGGGATGGTATGATAGGAAACAAATTTCCGTCCTCTTGTGGTCCTAGACCACCACCTTGATAGTTATAGTGTTCTGTGACATTTTTGAAGGGGATTGGATATTTCTCTTTGAAGTACTCAAGAAGTTGTGTGTCACGTGATGGGGGATCTTTGTATAACCATTTGTTAATATCTGGATCCATTTCTTTGCTGTTGATGGTACCATGAGACTCAAAAGTCATATTTCCTATCTGCTTGAGCTTATGATGTTCCTTAACATGCTTGTTTTGACAACTTGGGCGCCCTTGAGTATGTGGATCACGTGGAAGAGCTCCTACAGCAAATGCATCACTGAGGCTGTATTCGCCACAACCCTGGTTGTTGATCTTGATGGATGATAAGGTGGAAGAAAGGATGGTCTCTGGATCGCGATGGGATCGGGATGAGCTAGCAATAGAAGTACCAATATCGGTTCCAAGACAATGAGTAGAATGAGGGAAAGATGTTTCCATCGCAAAGCAGTATGCGAAGGGGTTAGGGTCAGTGTGGATGGTAACCTCAGTGCCTTGATGTGGAAACTTGATGCACTGATGGTAAGTAGATGGTACGGCCTTAATGGAATGGATCCATGGACGACCAAGGAGGATATTGAACGGTAGGTCAAGATCAACAACGTGGCAGAGAGTATCTTGCGTTGCTGGGCCTAGCTGGATAGGCAAAGTTATAGTACCTTCAGAGGTACGCTCCAAGTTATCATATGCTTTGATAGTGATTTGCTCATGTTGTATGTTGGCCTCCGTGAACCCGATCTTCTTGATGAATTTTAATGTGCACAAATTGAGGGCTGAGCCATTATCCACTAGAACTCGTTTGATGGCGAAATCTCTGACCATGACAACAATGCGGAGAGGGAGAGTATGGTCAGGAGCGACATCTGGTATATCAGATTCTTTGAAGGATAAGGCACATGCTGCAGATAGGTGTCCCACAAGAGTTTCAAACTGAGTTGTGTTAATGTCCGTGGGGACATGACCTTCTTTTAGAGCTTTGTCCAGGATCTCCTGATGGATGGGTGATGTGCGGAGCAAATCCAAGATAGATATTTGGGCTGGCATGTTCCCAAGATGCTCTATGATATTGTATTGTGCTCTTGGTGCATTATGCTGTGTTGCGCGTGCATTTGATGCTGGCCTGGTTTTAGACTGTGCTGTGGATGCAGTAGATGTTGGCCTTGGAGGAGCAGCTGATCTCGGAGGAGCACCGGCAACAGTTATCCTACCACTGCGGGTAGTTGCAGCACATTGTCGATCCGGCCCTCTGACGTGGATGGTATTGATGGTGGGCTCATCTTGGATGGGCTCAACTTGAGTTATGCATCCGACATACTTGTCATAGTTGATGTAGGCCGCTGTGTGATCTTCTTGCTTGCCTTTGCCACGATTTTGGGGCTGATTGGCGCTGGCTTGATTCTTCCCGGCATCGTGTTGAGGGAACACATTTTGATATATTTGCAAACCGGCATTGGGTGAAGCTTGAGTTGGTGCATCGACCTGGATTTCCTTGCGATCGATGAGATCCTGGATGTAGTGCTTAAGCCGCATGCACTTCAATGTTGTGTGCCCCTTCACACGATGGTAATCACAATATTCATGTTCTTTATACCAATCAGACTTTGGTGCATTGTCATCCTTCTGTGGGATGGGCGGATATGTGATCATATTTGCCTTGGCTAGCCGATAAAAGATCTGATCCAGAGGCTCACCCAAAGGTGTGAAAGTCCTCTTTGGATTGTTCTGATTATTGGGTTTGTTCTGCCTTGGGGCAACGTTAACTGCGTTAACAGGATTGCCTTGACGTGCTGGCTGTTGCTATTGGTATTGCTGCTGATACTATTGCATAGGCGGTTGATGAGCTTGAGGAGGCTGCTGATAAATAGGTGCTTGATATGCGGGAGCTGGTGGTTGCTGATAGATGGGTGCTTGTGGCGGTTGGTATGTTTGAGCTGGTGTAGGACTAGCCACAATGAATTGTACATTCTTAGTGTCAGTGGCTCCATCTGTAACAACATTCTTGTTACGATTCCAGTAACGGGATTTATCATTGTTGGGTTTGTTTTTGGAATCATCCTTGAAGTGACGAATAGTGCCTTCGTCTAGGAGAGCTTTCTCGATGCCTATGCCTTTGCTCTTGATGTCTTGGTATGTCTGGAGATAGTTCATTCGCATGTGATGGGATAGCTTTGGATGTAGGTTATCAATGAAGATCTTTGTTAGATGCTTCTTTGGCGGCTGATATGATAACCTGGTTGTAAGATTCTGCCATCTTTACAAGTATTCTGCAAGGCTTTCTCCGTCTTTCTGCTTTGAGTTGCATAGGTCTAGCAAGGACAACTCATTCTCCACATTATGGGCATAGTGTGTAATGAACTTCTCAGAGAGTTCAGCAAAGGTGTTTATTGTCCCATGTGGTATTTTGTAAAACCACTCAACAGCAGTTCCTCCCAAGCTTTTGGGAAACAGGCGCAGGAGATAGTTATCACTGTAAGCCACTTCTTGGCACGCCATGTAAAACTCTTTGATATGGTTTACTGGATCTCCTTTCCCCCAATACTTGTCGAACTTGGGCATCTCAAAATGCTTGGGGAAAGGGATAGTTGCTATGGACCGATCGAAGGGATATGAGCACACCTCTTCGAACTTGTATGTTTTATTCTCTGTTCCACTTTGTAGCTCTTTTAGAGCATTTTTCATTGCTTCCCACTCAGCATTGAGTGGCGAAGGAACTGGAACTTCTGTTTGTGATGGAAGCTGTGGAACTAGATATGGCGTTTGCTGTGGATAAATAGGTTGGAACTGATTTTGGGGCAATGGTTGCTGGGGATATTGCTGGTGTGGCATAGGGGGATATTGTGGTAAATGATATGGAACCTCTTGATGTTGTTGGGCTGCTTGCTGTTGTTGAACTGGCGGTTGTTGTGGGACTGCTTGCTGATATTGGACATTTAGACCTTGCTGTTGTAACTGATGGGTGGGAACTTGTTGTTGCTGGGGGATGATAGGGATTTGTTGCTGAGGCTGATAGCAAGGGACTTGCTGTTGTTGAGGAATGATGGGTGTTTGCTGAAAGGGGACATGTGGTTGCTGTGGGGGAGGCTGTTGGAACGATGCTGCTTGCGGGTATGATGGTGGTAGTTGCTGAGGTTGGCTTTGGGTGTGGCTTATATAAGCTGGGTGCATGCCTGCGTTACTTAGAGGTGGAACAGATGCGAGAAAGCTAGAAGCAAAGGGTGATGGGGTAAGATAGCTGGGGAAAGTTGGCTGTTGAGGTGGTGTAACTTGCTGGAAGGTATTTGGGATTTGGGACGAATAGCTTGAAGCTGGCGGTGGTTGGGGTAGTTGCTGCTGTGCTGCTTGGGTGAAGGCGGTTTGTTGACTTGCAACCATAGATGTAGGGGATTGAGATGGGATCCCCCATGCCTTCATTTCTTCTTGCGTAAGGCCCCATTGAGAGCTTGTGTTAGGGTGCACTGCAGCGGATGATGGAATGGTAGGAGCAACGGGAGCTTGGGACACGAATGATGGTTGAGAGAAAGGAGCTTGTTGAGGTTGTGGTTGAGCGGATGCTTGTGAGGAGGAAAATGAAGGAAACACCTAAGAGAAAGATGAGGTTGGAATGGGGAGCGATTGCGCTAACCCCAAAGAAGAAGGTATAGGTGCTTGGGGGGTGAAGGGTGATGGTGCTCCTTTGATGGTGAAAGGCGTTGCTTGACTTGCGGATGGTGGTGAAGCTTTTGGTGTAAAAGCTTGTGTGAGAGGTGGAAGCTGACTTTGGGTTAAGTGTTGGATTTGGGCTTGGGCAGCCATAGTAGATGATGAAGCAAAAGGGGTATGAGATGGAGCGGATGGTGCTGCAGCTTGTGTTGTGGGACTGGCGAGGTTTCCTTGCAAGAAAAGGGGAATGGTGGAAAGCTCTTGGGATGTTTGCATGATAGGATCGGGAAATGGAGAATATGCTTGTGCTGGAACTTGGATTGTTTTGATGGGGATGCGTGGATAGAGAGATGGTGGGATGGAGGTACTTTCTGGTAGATAGTGGGCAAACATGCTTTGCTGATGTTGTGGTACAAGGGCATTGGTTGCTGGTGGGCTTTCTGGAGGATTTGTGAATGCTTGGATTGCCAACCGGGATGAAGGGATGTTTGGATCTTCACATGGGTTACTGGCTTGGATCTGGGGATTGTAGGTCATCATGGCGTTGGTGAAAAGGTTGGGATCGGATGAGGTTGTTGGTGGATAAGGATTCATGCTTCTTCTTTTCCGAGATCTGGTCTCAACAGGCATGGAGATGCAAGTGCTAAATGGATGCAAGATGTTTGGCTAAAAGATGTTGATGGATGCAAAGTTGATGAACTTCTAAAGATGATGACTTTCTAGGATGCAATGCAAGGATGGATCAAGATGGCGATGATGGAAGCTGGATGGAACTGATATGGATCAAGATGGTGGAGGAAAGATAGGTTGCTGGTGGAAAGCTGGTGAAAGATTACTGAGTGGTCAACAAATGAGCTGCTATTTTTCCCAAATGGAGGATCAGAGATATGATGGGGTCAACCTAAGATAGACTAATGATCTTCGGTCAACAAGTTTCTTATCAATGCACTCCAATCTCTTTCTCGAGATGATGGCTATGCAAGGACAAGGTTTGATTTCTTTATGACAACACGTTGTGCCAAAAAGGAAGATGATGGTCTCTGATCTTGGATATGGGATAGGAACAACTCAAAAAGGTAGAACACTAAGTGTTGGTGGATCTCTGGATTTGGAACAAAGGATGGTGGATCTGCTGCAAAGATATGAAAAGCTGATGGGGGGATGCTGGTGGAAAAGGTATCGAAGGTTGAAGGGACAATGCTCTATGCGAATGACAAGGATTGATTCTAGAATGCTGGTAGGAAGATGAATGCATATGCAACTTTATGATGTTCTGAAATGAAACTAAGGTTTTAATGCTGATGCAAAGGGTGAAACTAGGATGAAACTAAGATGCAAGGCATGTTGGAGACAAGATTTCAAGATCTGAAGATGGAACAAGACATGAACAAGGATTGGCTAATCTTCTGGCTCAAGGTTGACAAAGTGATGGTTAACTCGGAAACGGAAGGCGAACTGTTTGATGCGGGTGTTATGGGCAATGTTCTCAAGTCTGGCTTGAGACTTTTCTTCTGCTTGGGTTGCTTGGATAATGGATTGATAGGTCTTGGCATTCTTCTTGGCAACTTTTTGCTCTTGATAGGCTTGGGATTTGGGCAACTTTGCTTTAGGATGTTTGTTCTTGCTGGGCATCACTTGGAAAAAGGGCTTCTGATTTTGAGGCAAAGGTTTCCAATGGCAAAAGTTAAAGTCAAAGTAATCTCCGCAAGGGACAAAGCAACCCTGCAAGATACAAACAAAGGCAACTTACTCTGACAAAGCTTTGAAAGTGTATGTTTCAACAAGTGTTTTCACGGAGTCTTTGACTATCAAGCACTTCAAACAGATCTACCTAAGGAAGGTGAGTATCAAAATCGCTTGCCCACAGCTTGGTATCCCCCAGAAGGGAATACAAATGGTGAGTAATCTTGAGGCGACCCGGTAAACCCCTTGGAATCGGTCCTTGCACAAGGATTTTGATACTTTCGGATGTAGATAGGGTAGCCTCTAGTTTATTAGGTTGCTAATGATTCCGTGGAGTCTCCATACCTGGTTATGCTGATCATCCGTGACTCACTTAAGAGCCTTGCCAATTATGCTGGGGGAGAGGAATGTTTACCATCCCCAGACACGTGTTTGGCACGAACGCCCGGTGATTAGGAGATGTAAGTGATTCTTTTGGTATTCACTTATTTGTATACCGGCCGGGGGGGATACCGGTTTGAGGTCGTTCTCCGAGGAGGAAGCGCTTCTCCTTGGACAGGCCTCGCTAAAAGTAGAACAAGTGAACTTGTCCAAGTTCAAATGTTCCACGTTGCTTACTCTAACAAGGATTATGCAAGAATTAAAAAAAACTCCTACATGCACATCAAGCAGATTTTGTTCATTTTCCCAAATTTGATTAAGTTTGTTTGAACTTTGAAATGAAGACACTTGTGTTTAGCTTTTGATTTGTTCTTTTCCTCAAAATGTAAATGCTTTGAACGGTTGCAAGTTCTTTCCTTTTGTGCATTCAAGATTTGATTAGCGAGTTGATTTAAGAACTTTGAAAAAGCTTTGTTTTGTCCCTTAGATCACTCAAGATTGAATTTGTTTGCTTGCTTTGGAATTTGAAACGAGATAGGGAATAGAGTTGTTTGTTCCTTTAGTGCATTCGAGATTTGGTTTGCTTTTCAAATTGACAATGACACTTAGGACCTAAGTTCTTCCTTTTAGCTTCATTCAAGATTTTGTTTTGACTCGTTTGAATGCAGATTTGATGTTCTTTTTATGCCCAAAAAGATATGATCATTCCTACTTTGCATGAATGCATTGTTAAAAATCCTTGATGTTGCAAGGATGCAAATGCCTTGATTAATTTTTTTGTTTTGTTTGTTAGAACAAATTTTGTAAATTTTAGTCCTTAATGCATTCAAGAATGATTTGGGGGTTCATTTTAAGCACTAAAATAAGGTGTGTATGATTTTGCTTCCTTATGGATTTTATTATTATTTTTGAAAAAAAAATGGCCATGACCTCCTTGCTAGAAGAAGAAGAAGAAGGAGATGGAATAGAAGAAGAATATAGACAAGAAGAGGAAGAAGAATATAGACAAGAAGAAGAAGAAGGGATCGAAGTGCTCCGTCCACCTATAAGCTTGAAAAATCTGAAAATGGTCTAAAACCCATCAGAATGTTTGCAAAGAACCCGTGAAGTGGGTACCACCGGGCGTGCCAGAATGTAGACTATGATTTTGAACCTGTTACCTGTCTTGAAAGGCTGAAACATTCAAACATTAGACTAATCTAACATATTCATGAACTAAAAAAAAATAGCATAAGACATGAAAACAAAACCAAAGCCACCTCAAGATTGTTGCTAAAAAAACAAGTGCTATAGAGCAAATGTTTGATTCGCTTCAATTAGAGGGATGTGGGTGTGCTCTCTAAGCACTTGGAGCATATTCTAATGCATACTAAGATTGATTTTAGACCAAATATAGGTGTGATATGATGCTATATGCTATGCAAAATAATAAAAGAAACTATGTTAATCCATTATTGCTAAGCTATGATGTTCTTTAAAAAAGCTTGAAGATGATAAAAAGAAACTAACAATTAGTATTGCTTATGCTAAGTCTAGAGCTAAATGGACATGATAACAATGCATAAAATGAAAGGTGAATGGGTATTTTGCTCTTGGAAATGAGGACTATTTATAGACTTTTGGGAGGATGAATGAGTGGCTAGGATCAAAATCCTTAAGAGAGGCCAAGATTCATTCAAAGGGGAGCACATGGATTGTGCTAGTTCAAGGCCACCTCCTTGTGACAAGTGTCACAAGGGCATTGGGTTGAAAGATGGGAGGAATGTGCACAATTTGGGAAATGTGCCTAAGGTCAAAGGGTGTAAGAAAGGGGTGAGGGGCTTCTTAAATGCATCATAAATGCATGTAAGAGGGATAAGGAGGCTTTAAATGCACTTAATGCATGTAAGAGAAGCCTCTAGAAGTTTGTTGACTTTGGGTCAAGCTTAGGAGTTGGCTAACCTTGTTTAGGGAATGTGACAAGGTTAGGGGGAGGATTAGGATTAGGATTAGGGGATTTTAGGATTAGGATGGGTGAAGAGGTTGGGTTGAGAAGATTCTAGAAGAGTCTAGAATTCTCCTTGGTTTTATGGAATAAAAGTTTATTCATTCCAAAAGCTTAAGTTTTGGGAATATTTATTGAAATATTTTCAATAAATATGAAAATTAAATATTTAATCTTAATTAAATATTTTGAATTGAGATTAGGGTTAGAAAAGGTGGGATTAGCCTTTTAATCGAAATTAAGAAGGGATTAGAAGATTTTGGAAGAGGTTAGTGGTCTTAGGAAAAAAGGCTAACTTTTGGTCAAAAAATAAATTAATTATTTTTTGGGGGATTTTTGGTCAATTTATTAATTAAAATAATTAATAAATAGGGGATTAATGTTTAAATAAGATTTAAACATTTTTGGGAGGGATTTCTTAATTAAATATTTTTAATTAAGAAAAAGGGATTTAATAACATAAAAATAAATTAATTAATTAAATAAATAATTAATTAATAAATGATGATGTCATCAGAGATTTTTTAAAAAATAAAAATACTTTATTTCCTAAAGGATTTTTAGGTGTCTACATATATATATATATATATATATATATATATATATATATATATATATATATATATATATATATATGTGTATGTACATACATACATACATACATACATACATACATATATACATACATATATGTATGTATATATATATGTATGTATGTATGTATGTATGTATGTATGTATATATATGTATGTATATATATGTATGTATGTATATATATATATATGTGATGAAGGGTGCTCCCCTTAATACCACAAACACATAACAGAAATAGAGAAACAACAACAATATGCAAGAACAGAAAATTGGCTTCTTATTATCTCCACAAATGTGGAATTACAAACTTTCAGAATTACAATATGCAAAGCCACATGGGCATTCCCTTACAATATTCTGTAGAAAAAAGCCTCGAATCAATACCCAGATCTACTACCCAGAACTATTCTGAACTGCCTAAGACAATAATACAGCCTTCCTTATATAGGCAATTTTCCACCGCCTGGGAAGTTTCCAGAATTTTAGCCAATAAGGCCGACCAAACTTAAAATTATTTTTATTTTAAATTTCATTACATCATAGTCGGCTCAAGATAACCTTTGAAACCCGAACAGAAATTTTGAAGAAAATTATTTTCTGCCATTTCAGGTGGCCCAACTTTCGAAGACCATAAGTCATCACCAGTTGACCCGATCGGCTATTATAACCCCATTTCAAAAATGCCACGAAGCGCTCCACAGGCTTTATTCACGCAAGCGCCCGTCACCCAGATTTTTGACCTCATCCGGGGCCTCTAAAGCCTTCAAAATTGAGTTCAAAGTTTTTGTACCCTACTGCCAATACCGAAAATCTTCAATATCTTCCAATATACACTTGATCTGGCAATGAAACTTTACTGGCAGACTTATATGACCAAAATGAACCTCCAAGAAAGAAATTAGATCATTCTGAGCACATACAAAAATTACCAAAAATAGTAACTTTCCATAAATAGCAGCTCTGCACAAAATAACCCTTAAAAAAATAGAAATGTTTTTGGGTGATGCAAGATTGCTCTTACACCCAGGATGCTCCTGCATCAGACACCCGGGGTAATTTGAGAAGTGACCCTGTCACGACTTAGGTGTGCAGAGGAAAACCAAGACGGTTAACCTCCTCCTTTGTTAGCCATGAAGAATCTTCAATAGGTCATCCTTTCCATTTGACCAAATACTTTTCATATGTCTTGTTCCTTGTGCTTCTGCCAACACAACTGTCCAGTATATGTTCGATCTCCTTAGAGTCTGAACTACTTGCTGGAATACTCCACTGTGCTGCTGTGATCTCATCTTCAACACCTCCCTCATGATACTCTGTCAGATCTGAAATGTTAAACACTAGTGAAATATTTAGCTCAGTAGGTAATTCTACCTCATATGCGTTTCCTGAATCATGTTTCTTCAATATCCTACATGGCCCAAACTTTTTCATTTTCAACTTGTTATATGTACCAACCGGAAACCGCTCCTTCCACAAATGAACCATGACTTCATCACCAACCTGAAATTTCTTATACCTCCTTTTCTCATCTGCCTTAGCCTTATACTGTGCATTCATCTTGGTAATATGCTTCCTCACCTCCTCATGGATGTTCTTCAAATGTTCTACAAAATCCTCAGCCTCAGCACTACTTATTTCTCCTTTATCTATCTTTCTCAATTCAAATGCATTTCTTGGACTACTTCCATATACAATCTGGAATGGTGATTTACCAGTGCTCCTATTGATAGAATTATTGTATGCAAATTCTGCCTGTGGTAAAATCAAATCCCATCCTGTTGGCTTATCTCCAACCAAACATCTCAGCAAATTTCCCAAACTCCTATTCACCACCTCTATTTGTCCATCAGTCTGGGGATGATGTGATGAACTGAACTTCAAATCTGTCTTCAACTTCTTCCACAATGTACGCCAGAAATATCCAACAAACTTAGTGTCCCGATCTGAAACTATGGTCTTTGGCAAACCATGAAGTCTCACTACTTCTCTGAAAAACAATTCTGCTACATGAATAGCATCATTAGTCTTCTTGCAGGGAATGAAATGTGCCATCTTCAAAAATCTGTCAACTACCACAAAAATTGAATCATGTCCCCGCTGAGTCCTCAGTAAACCAGGAACAAAGTCCATGCTGATATCCTCCCAAGGCTTCTCTGGTACAGGTAATGGCTGATACAATCCTGTATTCTGCTTCACTCCTTTCGCCATCTGACATACTCTGCAACTCTGTACGAACTTCTTCACATCTTGCTGCAACTGTGGCCAATAATAACTCTCACTAACCAAACCAAGGGTTTTATCACGACCAAAATGTCCAACCAATCCTCCATTATGCTTCTCCTTGATGAGATTCTCCCTCATAGAACTTCGTGGAATGCACAACTGACTCCCTCTGAATAGCATATCATCCTAGATGATGAAATCCAACCATTTCATCCTATCTAGAGTAACAGGTTCTGTACAAGCTTTCCAAGCTTCACCAAAATTAGGATCCTCTGGGTACAAATTCTTGAGTTCCTTGAACCCAACCACTTCAATCTGCATTTCTGTCAGCAATAGTTGCCTTCTGCTAAGAGCATCTGCAACCTTATTAGACTTTCCACTCTTGTGTTTCAAAACAAATGTATAACTCTGCAAAAACTCAACCCATTTCAAATGCCTTTGATTCAATTTTCCTTGACTATTCAAATATTGCAAAGCTTGATGATCAGTATACAAAACAAACTCCTTAGGAAGCATATAATGTCTCCACTTCTTTAATGTCTGAACTATAGCATAAAATTCCTGATCATAAATAGAATATTTTCTCTTGGCATCATTTAATTTCTCACTGAAATAAGCAACAGGTTTACCTTCTTGGCTCATAACAGCTCCTATTGCAGTACCACTAGCATCATAATCTACTTGAAACACCTTATTAAAATCTAGAAGTGCTAAAATAGTTTGTTCTGTAACTTTTCATTTCAATAATTGAAAACTCTTTTCTGCCCCATTAGTCCACAAACTCTTTTCTATCCCCTCTCATTGTTTCAGTCAAGGGTCCACAAATACTGCTAAAATTTTTGATAAACTTTCTGTAAAAGCTACCTAAACCATGAAAAGATCTTACCTCAGTAGCACTCCTTGGAGTAGGCCATTCAAGGATAGCATGTACCTTCTCTGGGTCCATTTTTAGACCTTCTGCTAAAACTACAAATCCCAAATACACTAACTCTTTCTTCACAAAACTGCACTTCTTCAAATTAATCAACAATTTCTCTTCTCTCAGCTTCTCAAATACCATACGAATATGTATCATATGCTCCTCCAATATCTTACTAAAGATCAAAATATCATCTAGGTAAACAATGACAAACTTACCCAAAAATTCTTTTAGAACCTCGTTTATGAGCCGCATGAAAGTGCTCGGTGCATTGGTTAGCTCAAAAGGCATGACTAACCACTCATACAGTCCTTCTTTTGTCTTGAAGGCAGTCTTCCATTCATCTCCTTCTCTGATCCGAATCTGATGATATCCACTTTTCAGATCTATCTTTGAAAAATACACAGCTCCACTCAAACAGTCCATAATATCATCCATTCGTGGCAATGGAAACCTGTACTTGATTGTGATCTTGTTTATTGCCCTAGAATCTGTACACATCCTTCATTCTCCATTCTTCTTTGGTGCTAATACCGCTAGTACAGCACAGGGACTCAGACTCTCACGGATCAATCCTTTCTGTAACAACTCATGTACTTGTCTGTTCAACTCCTCACTTTCTGCAGGTGTCATTCTGTGTGCTGCCTTGTTTGACAAACTCACTCCTGGGATCAAGTCCATCTAATGACTGATCTTCCTGACTGGTGGTAATCCATCAGGCACGTTATCGGATACAATATCTTGAAACTCATTCAACAAATCTGCAACTTCTACAGGAACATCTTCTACTTCCTCTTTACCAGCTTTTGGAATTAAAGAAAAACATACATGCTCATGCCTCATACCATCTAGGAAATTTCTTCCATCAACAAAAGTTATCCTTGCATTAACACATACCTTTTCTTCAGTCTCCTTCAATGGTTTTAGCTTATGTCGCACTCCATCCTTTGTCACGGAATAGGTATTCGCACGGCCATCATGTACAGCACATCTGTCAAACTGCCATGGTCTACCCAACAACATATGACATGCATCCATAGATATGATATCACACAATACCTCATTTTGGTATCTGCCGATCTTGAACTTTTCCAGGCACTGTTCACTGACCATGACCTTGTGGTCATCCTGTACCCAGGCAATCCGATATGGATGTGGGTGTTTCTATCTCTTGAGCTTCAACTTTGTCACCATCTCTTCTGACACCAAATTGTCAGTGCTTCCACTATCGATAATCACATCACAACATTTACCTTCACACTTGCACCTGGTGCGAAACAAGCTCCTCCTTTTCTCAGGTTCATTCTCACCACTCAACAGGACTCTTCTGTTGATCAACATTTCTCCTCTTTCAGCATCTTAAGAATTTGATGATCTAGCATCTTCATCTACATGTGCAATTCTGGCCTGGCCTTCATTTCTCCTATCTGTTCTGCCTTGGCGCTGAGGACAATCAAATGCCTTGTGACCTTCTTCTCCA
>BSBK01004958.1:0-40000 GCA_027943335.1 Chamaecyparis obtusa | reverse complement strand
TCCCTATTTCTCCCTCTCTATCTCTCTCCCATACACTCTCTCCCTCCCTCCCTCCCTCTCTCCCATGCATATTGTCCTCTATATCTCTTTCTCTATGTCTATCATTTATCTTCCTATATATCTATATCTCTCATTCTCTTCCAGTTATAATTGGATCCTTGTAACTGGATTGATATTTGATTTGTAGCTATCACTTCTTTTTTGTATAAGGTCGTAACTCGGAAGGGCTCACAGCCGGGCATGTTGATGAATTTATGATAGTTGCACCAGTGTGGTTTCCATTTGCTTTCCTATATGCATTTTGTATCATGGTATTTCCCATGGATTTTATGTTTTTTTTAGCAATCTCAATTAACCCTGATTCTACTGACCTGTGAGTTTAGGTGTCTTAAGGGGTCCTAGGACCTGTTATGACCCCTTAAAACTCCTTACTCTTTAGGACCTCCTCTCTCTCCCCTCTCACCTTTTCACCCTTTCTCACCCTCTCTTTGTCTCTCTCCCAATTCTTACATTCTCACCCTCTCACTTTTTCTCCTCCTAATTCTTTTTTCATGTACCTCTCTCTCTCTCTCTCTCTCTCTCTCTCTCTTACACAACATTGGGTGTACACCCTATGTAAGAATAGGACAATCAGTAAAAATGGAAAGGAACTTGTGATTGATGTCCAATTTTTCTATGTTTTTTCTAGTATCTGTGTATTATCCAACAACCCTACACTTTTCATGGTGTTGAAGGTCACCAAAAAGCATATTCTATCAATTTGTCATCATCTTTTTGTTCAAAATCAACATTAAAGTACAAAATTCAATGATTCTTCACCAATATGGACTTGTTATTTTCATAATTTTACTTATTGTAATAGATTGTGTTTACAATTCAATTTTGAACTAGAAAGAATGTGTGTGGAAGCTCAAGAGAATGTGTCAAAGCTCAATGTTTGAATCCAGAGTTCAGAAGTGGCGGCCTAGGTATCCTTAGTAGGTTACTTAATCAAGTGATAATATAAAACTAAATTGGTTTATAATGAATTAATAAGATAATGGTTCCTCACCTAGGCCTTGAGTGCTAATATAGGCTAAGGATGGAAGTGAGAGAAGATGCTTTCCCATCTAGGAGGATGGTGAGTATAGCATGATCAATTATCCTTGTCTTCATGAGAGGATTTCAGGTTCTACATATGATCACACTTGGAAGTCAAAGTCTAGTGAGATCATTCCAAGGTGTTGACATATGTGATGACACTTCCATGATTTCATTCAAGGTTTCCTACATGTATTGGTTGCTCATGGGTTAGTATGTACCTTTAATTCATGAGTTGTACCCTTGAGATATGAGCTTGTAGGATCCTTTCTCAGTTTACCTGATTTGACTAGTATTGTTAGCTAAGTGAGATTTGATGTTATCTCGTCACCATGGTGGGAGTGGAACCATGGGTTTCCATGAGGTCGGGAGGTAATGATTCTTTTACCATTTGAGACTCTGAAGTCCCTATTTTAGTGTTGCATGATACTTGTTGTAGGTACTTCCTATCTTATCTTCTTGGAGACTTATTCTTGTTCTTGTACTTTCTTTATTTTAGTACTTTGTATTTAATTGTAACTACATACCCTATAATATATGTAGTGGATGTTGATGATATATCTACCTTAATATTGAGATGTAATTATGATGTAATATGTAGTTGAGCTGGGGGATAAATGTAATTGATAAATGTAATTATATTTGCATAGTTTCTATGTCAAGGAACCCTTAAGATGTGTAATCTAATATGAAGATTATGTTTATGTTTATGTACTTTTGGACTTTATGTTTTACTTCTGTGTGTTTATTCATTACTGTTTGTAAACAATTAAGAAAAAAAGGTTTCCTACAAACTTATTAACTTATTTTAAAGGTTAAGATCTCTTGTGTTCCCTGGCAGGGCATTACATAAATCAGGGCTTGTCACCCTGATATTTGAATGATAAAGAAGGAATCCCAAATTTATTGAATTAGATAATGGAAAGGAAGGACTCAAGTAGGGATCTTGGTGCTATCTCTGCAACAATGACCATCGAGAATTTGAGGGAATGCTAGACCTATGAAGCTAGATGAAGTTGATGCCTAGTATCGACATCCTTCCATCAAAAGATGAGTATATGTGCACACATATACATATATGGAAGATAGTGAAAATAATGGAAGGGGTCAAGACATCATGTGCACCTCACTAGGTGAGTAACTATGAATTTGAGCCTAGTCATACATATAGATCACAAACACATATGTAAGCATCCAGTGTACAATATATTATCAATCAAATATCTAGAGAAAGGGTTAGATTAGATAATATAATCCATCATGTTCTGGACTAGTCCCCTAATCAAAATTAATAATAAAATATGTGATGATAACTATGCATGTAATCATAGGTGAACAATAAACATACATCATAATCATAGCATATAAAGAATCTAATTGTTAAGGAGATCATGAAATTATATTACATTCATTTATCAATTAGAACATAAGCATCAAAGCATAATAATCAACTAATTATTAATAAGGAGTTGCTCACATTAGTAAACATATAGATCCATCAAGTGACCACATAAAACATAAGAATAAGATGAATAGTTGTGAATGAATCTACCTAAAAATACTTAGGGTTGGAGAGGTATCACATTATGCAAGGTAAATCTATTGTTTCCTTTCCTTTATACAAACTCATTTCATTTCTAAGGTTGATTACTAAACATGGGTTTAACCATGGAATACCACTTTCCACAACCTTTTCACCCATTTTTATGTTTGCAAGAATAGGTTATAGAGTCATCGGATCAGATCTGGGCATATCGAGAATAGTTGGAAGATTTGTTAAAAATTCAACTAAAAACATGGGGACCACATCATCATTTTCATCATGTGTCGGGAACACATCATTATAACTATCATGTTCAGAGAACACATTTCCATTTCCATCATGTCCCTACCATTATGAGCTCAGGTTTCTACAGTAGGTCAGTTTCATCTTCTAGTTTATGTTTCTATTAGTTCCAACTCATTGTCTATCAATTACAATCTATTTTTAGGATCTTTTTAACTTGACTTTCATATTTAATCATTTACATTACTACATCTCTTCATTCTCATTTCATCAATTACATATTTTAGAGAAGGAATAATTATCCCCATTTAGTGCTTGAGTCACCTCTTGAGCCTATTGGGGGCATCTTCCTTCCTAGATGTGAAATTAAAGAAAATAGGAGTGATCTCTACATATTACATTTGATTTCTCCTTATTTTATTATGTACAATTACAAATCCAACTAATGAAAAATTATGCTCAATTGAGGACAACAACGATAGGCTTAAAAAAATTTGGCCAATGTGTAATCAATGAGTAATCTTGATTGCAGAAGTAGGAATAGTTTGACCTATCAATCAAGGTTGCATCGATGGCTAGTACGTTCAACCAATGCAACCTTCCATGTCAAGTGTAATCACTCATGCATATAAAATGAATGAAGAACATATACAAATAATTGTAGCTATCAAAAGGGAATTTTAGTAGTGTAATCATTCTTATGTACTTGGTTATTATGATACCATGCCAATCATTCTATTCATCATTTACATTGTAACAATAATTATCCCATCTATTTATTTTCATTAACTAATGACATCATAGTATAAATAACATCATAATAATCCACTTAATACTAACATATGTGTTTCAAGATACCTTAACTAGAATTTTAATTTCAAGTATAATTAGTTCATTATACCTCCATGCATGGGTCTAGAATCATATTACCTTCTTTCCATGACAAGGTTAAAGTGACACTACAATGTGAGTGTAATTATTTTTGGTTGTAGATGAATAGGTTATTTGCAATTGTTACATAGTAAAGATGATGAAACTAAAAATAACAAAGAAAAAGAAAGAAAAAATCAAATAGGTTATATTTCTACGTATCTTCACTTTTATCCATTGTAGTAATCTCTTCTTATTCATCCACTAATGAATTATTCTGAAATGACCTTATAGATACTACTCTACCTAACTTTATTACAACAGTTTTCATATGTAGTGGAATGTGTACTAAATAAGAACTCTTTTAATTAAATTGTCTAATAACATCATAGGTTGATCTAATGTCACAAATCATACCTTTACACTTTTCATTCAACATATATCACTCCATTGGAAAAAATAAAAACCTAGATCACCATCAAAAACTCTTATATTTCACATCTCATGGTATTTATTTTGTTTATACATTTGAGGAGATTTTCCTTTTTGTTTTCAATTCACTTGTCTTGAGCAAGATATAATCCATGGTTTATTTCTTGACAATGTTTTTACCATTAAAAATTTATATGCATCCACTTCAAATAGGTTTCTTTGATTGTGTGAAATTCACAAAAAATTGAAAAATTAAAAGACACAAATAGGTTCTCCATTCCACTTACCCCACTCTATCATTTTACAATAACATGTTCTCTATATCTACTATTGTTGAAAACACTATTTTTCAATGTACCATTTGCAATCAAGACATTCCATATATACATATTGTCATTGTCTCAAATGTATGATAACGACATAGAAAAAGAATCTATGATGTATTTTTTAAAAAGACACATTCAGTAAAGTGCATCATCGGTTCTAGAAAACATCCTATGAAAAACATTTGAAAAATAAAACAATAATAGTATTTGCTCTATGAGTGTTTTATGTTTAAGGACATTTCACATTGGACTAGAACAGAGTTGTTTTCGATTTACAAGAAAATGAGTATAAAAATAATTTTACTATTTTAAAATGCTTATTGCTTATTATATAGAAAAATAATATAGTTCAAGCTTTTGTGCATGTATATTTTCTACTATTTTTGACATTGTGCATGTCATGCATTGCTTCATTAGACTAAATTATATTACATTACACACACACACACATATGCATACATATGCATATGTATATGTGTGTATACATACATACATACATGTGTCTATGTGCATGTACATATACAACATAAATTACATATTTATTCTATTTTAACTTATCTTTTTTATATTAAAACACAAATATTTTATATTATATATTAATGATTACAATAATAACTAGAAACCTCATTTAATGTTAGAATCTTATGACAAATTGACAAGACTTCCATTCATGTTTAAAGTGTCTAAAAAATCCTTTGGACTTGAATCTTAAAATATCAAAAGTTTTGAGTAGCTTAGCAAAGATAAATTTTGAATAGTTTAATCAAACTTTTTACTTTAAATCATTGTTTAAGATTTTAAAATAATTACATTTACTTTTTTTTAATGATTTAATGTTGATATTAATAAATAAATGATTCTAGCATTGCATCCTTGTATTATAGTATACAATATTTTTTAATATATTACTATAAATCTTGTTATTTCAAGATTACTTTATGTAACACCCCATCTATACTTAAAGATAAAAGATGATACTAAAGAAGAAACAACCATAAATAAAATCACATAAAACCATAGTAATAATTTTTTTTTTTTAAAAACTACAAACTGAAACATATAATCATAGTAACTATTTCTAAGAACTTTATAGTTTTCAATCGATTTACATCAGATTAATAAGAATACTCTTTATTCAAAGATTAAGTTCCAAAAACAAGATTTCCTTCTTTCCAAATCCATTACATTCTACGAATAGATCTAATAACTAATAACCATGAAATGAACTATTTCCCATAAATCTTAACAACTGCTATCCACTGTCCCATACTCATTGATTTATCCATCTAAAAACTTGAAATTCAAAAGTAAACACAAACGCAAACAACAAACAGGGCTCAGTCACATGATAAAGAAAATGAATCATCTCCAAATATCTGCAACCATAAAAGTCAGTATAATATAACATTTATGCAAATTTAAATACAGATGTAATTGAAAACCAAATAACATAATTCCATTCTTTTACACCAAAATCATCAAGCACTAAATTTCTTTCTAATAGAAATAAACTCATAAAGAAAATGACAAAGTAATGATCCAATAGTTCATGGGTGTCCACATAAGGACCTACGCTATGTATCCGTAAGGAAACCTCGTAGTAATCCATTATGTCTGATGAAACCATAATGTTTTATCTTTGTTAATTGAAACCCATAACCCTTGAATTTATAATTATCACTTAATTAAACAACTGACAGAAATTCTTTCCCGTAAGGATATAGACTAGTGTCAGTCACAACTGACAGAAATTCTATCACCACAAGGTACTAGACTAGTGTCAGCCCCCAATCTAAGGATCATACTTGCATTATAACAAAAACACATGATCTAGCAATTAATGAAAGCAGTGAAATGAACTACATTACACAATTTCACTAACACTCCGTTTCTATTGCATCAATTTACAAAATTGAAACAGCAATCAGAGATCCATTATAAAACCATGTTTCCATATTCCTTAACATACATTCATAAACATGATGCCTCTCAAAAGATGAAAAGATCGCAATTCTTTCTCCATCACAAATCCAATCAAATAATAATCTCCACATTAACTTAACATTAAATCTGAAACTGTACAATAAAATATCCATATTGAATTCATGTTTCCATTGAATAGAAAATAACTAACATAATCATATATCAACTGAATCAATACAACACCCATCGCTCTAACAAACATTCAAGCTTTCCATAACTGATTTATTATAAAATAATTGGCCATACATCCTGCTCTATTAATTACAAGTTTATACCTCTATATACATGTTGGCGTATGTAAATGTATACACCACGGCTTGTGTATACATATACATATCCCAGCAGGTATATATATGTATATATAATTATATAAGCTTGTAATTAATAGTTCAGAATGATAATCATAGCATCTATTATATACATGTTGGCGTATGTACATGTATACATCACGGCTTGTGTATACATATATATATCCCAGCAGGTATATATATATATATATCTAATTGCATAAACTTGTAATTAATAGTTTAAGTCCATAAATATACAATAGAAAAAACCATACAAATTATCTCAGTTCTGTCACAGAATACATCGACCTTAATATACTATTGAATCTGCCGAATACATAAAATAATGACAGAATAATAATAATAACCGACTTCTACCACTAAACAAAATACCAAAGTGGTTTTCCTTACTGTCTGAACAAGATAGTAATTGACTCTCCTAAGAATTTCCTAACATTTCCTAATGTTGATACAAACTATAATTCACACTGGTAAATTTTTGATGAATCATAAAGCTTGCAATCAAATTTTGGTATAACCAAAGATAACCACACTATCACTATTTACTGAAACAGACAATGACAAACACCCATTGACAAAACATCGACACCAGATAACTAAAGGAGTAAACCTAGAAAAATACTTTAATCCACACCTATGTTGCAAGTGTAAATACAAAATACGACAGGTATCGAATAACACTATGAAATACCACTAATCCCTATTTCCACAATACAGCTCAAAGAAAACATCGATACTAGATTCGAATCATAACAGTAGTAGGAAAATCCCAATATCACTTTATAACCAAGACTCTCAAATATTGAGCATTTTTTTTTGTTGCTACCGAGTTCCTAACAATAGGAACAGTGCGAGAATACCGTAAAGAAGTTTTTAACACAAAAAATCATTCTGGTTTCATACTGTATTAATATGCCAATTCTCAAACCTGACTAACTCCCTTAACACTGACCAAAACAAGTAAACAACGACACAAATCCCACTATAGAATAACCATATTCAACTTGCAACAACTAAACTCCCATAGTTCAACACAGACATAATGAAAAAACACTACCAACTTCATACCCAGTCTCAATGAAAAACCCATCAACACATTATGCCCGAAAATAGCATGTAAGAATATGTATTTCAAATTCTTCCACTAAACATAACCACCATAAATTTAAATAAACTATTTAATCCTTCCAAGTAAAGACCGACTCATGACCGTACTCACAAAGTATACAAACACAAAACCTCACATTCATCGCCTAAGAAACAGTGGTAATCAACATTCTATAAATTCATTTGCAGAACATAAAATGGAAATAGAGGATAAGGTGAGAGATGCCCCTGCCTGGTATTCATGTGAGAAGATATCCAAAACTGAAATGCCAAAGCTAGCCCCTGCCTGGTGAGCTTCACAGACTGCCAAAATGTCATGCAAGAGAGCCCAAAATGCAGAGTTAACAGTATGAAACACCCAACTTCCTAAATGACCATGAACAAAAGGGTTTATCTTGCCGTGAAAACCCCTTTCCATTCCAAGCCACTTATCATGTAAGATACAACAGAAAAACAAGTCCATAACCAACTGTTTACCCAAACTCTCACAGAATAACATGGTGAAAAATGGAGTCATAATCCAACTGCAACTCCTTAACCAGAGCTAATGGCGGACTTCAAACATAACAATGAATTTCATCAACAAGTTCATTCAATGCGAGCTTATCTCTTGCAGTAAACACAACACATTAACTGCCAAATTTCCATCAAAGTACAAACCCAAAACCCAAAAAATAGCTTAAACCCCACTAACACCTCAATGCGATGATAGTGCATTAAAACCCTGCCGATAACTCATGTCTTCGAGCCAGATCAAAAATAAGAAGACTTAGGGAAAGATTAATACACATCTATGTTAATAACATTAGTCATTTTACTAACTTAAATATCAAAGATAACAGCGCATGACAATGCCAAATTACTAACACTTCATCACACTAACCTCCTACTAACATACAAAATAGGATATACTAACTTAGTTAATTCATATAGTTTTAGTAAATGAAATACCACATACTTACTAAAACATTCACTCATAATTATATGTATAAAAATACATATATACAAATTTATTTATTTTGAATTTCAAAATTTGATTAACATCAAATAACAATAATTCTCTATATACTATCTATAGTCATTAAGATACAATTAACCATAATAATAATAATGAACCAATAATCTGACAATTGACTAACCATTTAAATTGTCCTTATTTCATAATCTAACCAATATTCAAAATTCAGTCTAAGCCAATTCTGTCATCAGAAAAAGACTCATTAAGCAACAGAAATAGACATAATTCCCTGAGTGTCTGGCAGAATTACAGAGATAAACATATTTAATCCAAATAACAAAGTTCAAATGAACGAAGTCAAAGTTCAAACTCATAAAAGTCTAACATAACATAACATAACATAGAAAAGTAAAGCCTGGAACTGTCAGGGGCATGACACTTTAATCTAATTTTATTTACATTAAATTTATTTATAATGAATAAATATTGAATTTATATAATATATAATATAGATATCTATTATTACTGATATTACTACTTAATAGTTAATAGGTACCCCTGATCTATGCGACACCTTTTTATTAATTAATTTCCATGATAAATTTTTCACATAATTATATAAAAAATTAGATCATAGATGTTTATTAGGAAGAAAATGTTGACATGGATAAGAGGTAAGTGCAGAGGCATTGTAAATAAACTGGATAAAAGATCACATCATATTAACCATATTATACATTGACATAATTTTGAGTTCGTAATAAGAAAGTGTACATACATAAAGTGGTAGGCACTATAGACTAAAGAAAATTTATCTATTAGCTAGGAAAATTTACATGCATAAGGTGAAATTAGTCATAGAAGAAGAGGTGATTATTTAATTAGCTAGGAAAAGATCATATCTTATCTTATGAATATGATCAATTTTCTAGTCATGTGTATATATGTTGAGGGTATCTAGGTATAGTCCACTTTTCCCATAGAAGCCCAGAATCTTTCCCTTGCCACTTGATTTAAAAGAATCTCCAAGTTGAGCGCCAAATGGACCATATTGTGCCTTATTAGTGATGAATGTCAGAGATCTAATTACCTTATGACCTCCATAGATCCCAACAAATCCTTGTATCATTTTCAAGTATTCATCCTCGTCAAAGAGCATCTATAAAGAAAACCACATACATCATTTCTTAGATCAAATTAAAATAAAATAGTCTATCAAATATGTATATTAGAACAATAATAACTTTTAAATGCAAATAAGTTAAAATTAAAATAAGTAGGGAAGGCTCCTAGCTTGTTATAGATTAAACAAACAATCTAAACCAAAATTAAACTAAATTAGTTCTAGAAATAACAAAATAGAGAACCTAGCCTAGATATAAAAAAAAAGTTGCAGCCAACTTAAAACAAACCAAATGAAATGCAATTAATTTTAAACACATACAATATAATAAAACAAAACAAACACCTAGTGAAGATCAGAGTTGGGGCCAAAGAGCAAGCCCAATAGAAAAATATGTGACTTCTAGGATGAAATAAAATGATATAATTATGTCAAAGGCATTCTCTATATGAAGTCAACAACCCACTTTTTGAAATCAATAGTTTAGAATTGAGGAGGACGACTCAAGACTGTAGAACTAATCTCAATTGTATAATTTATATTAATTTTAAAAAATGATAAAAAAAAAATAAAAATATATGAATAAAAGGAAAATCTATTTTTCATTATTACCTTCTTTTGCTAAGAATATCTTTTATTATTGTCTACTTTATTTAAGATTTTTAACCTTTTTTCCAAAGTTGAAAAAATAACTTTATTCTAATTGTTCTTCTAATAATTAGTTTCTTATTAGATTTAAAAAAAAAAATATTTGTATCTTAATAAAATTAAAAATGATAATTCAAAGTTATTATAATTAATTTAATTCACAATTATTTATCTTACTAAATTTATAAAGTAATTATATTTTGAATTAATATTTTATATTTTATTATTATCTTGTTTTTGATAGAATGTTATCTTCTATTCTTAAAATATTCTATTTTTTTAAGTTATTCTAATTCTTCTTGTTCTTCTTCGAAGAATTACTTTTCATTATGTTAAAATTTTATTAAATAATCATTTGTGTTCTTATGAAATTACAAATAATAATTAAAAGATATTATAGTAATTATTTAATTTTTTTTAAAAAAATTAGTATTAAATTTTTCGTTATTGTAATTATATTTTTATTTTTATTTTATTGATATTGTCACTCTCTTTTTATATATCTCCTCTTCTCTATCCTCTCCCTCTTTCTCTCCCTCTTTACATCTATTTCAATTTCTCTCTTTCACACACTAATCTTTGTTTCTACCTCCCTATCTCAATCTTTATTTCTCTCTCACTTGAATACAAAGACACACTCCCTATTTTTTCCTCTCTATCTCTCTCCCATACACTCTCCCTCCCTCCCTCTCTCCCATGCATATTGCCCTCTATATCTCTTTCTCTATGTCTATCATTTATCTTCCTATATATCTATATCTCTCATTCTCTTCCAATATATGCTCCCCTTCCTTTCTCTACATACATACATACATACATACATACATACATACAAAGATATATATATATATATATATATATATATATATATATATATATATATATATATATATATATATATATATATAACATAACTTCTCCACCTTTCTCTCTATTTTATCCATCTCTACCTCCGTCTCTATTTTTAAAAATATATCTTAATCTCTTTAAACCTTCTTTCTTTTGCTCTTTTGCAACATGATCTTGTTGATAATAGAAATTGATTATCTGATTGATTTAAAAGTTTTCTTTCAGTTATAATTGGATCCTTGTAACTGGATTGATATTTGATTTGAACCTATCACTTCTTTTTTGAGGCCTTTATTGCACAAACAACAAAAAGCTTGTCAATTGACCTCATCTTCAACACAAGTTTATACAAAACATATACCAAAATTCTCCCAATTTACATTCCACACCTCTTTGTGCCAATTACTAATTATTGTTATCTTTTAATTGTTTTATGTTTACATATAAGAATTCTTAAAACTGGGAAAGAAAACTTAATATTTTGAATGCGAGAACTAGAACAGGACAAGATAATCGTTGCACTTAAATACCGTGGCTGCTTCGCCTCCCGTCCCTCCATGTTGAGCTGTGTCGACAACCTTACCAGTGTCAACACGATATGAAACCTTAATGGCATCGATAGCATGTCCATGTCTTAATGTGATGCTCGCGATACCCGAAAATGCACCGTCTCTCCAACTTTCACCACCGCTAACAAAAACATGATGATTTGTTATGAGATTTCATGCATTTATAACCTCATTCGACATGCTGTTTACAGCTTTTATTTATAATATTCTCTGTAATCCTTTATTGCTTCATACGATAATAAAAAAGAACAAGAGATAAAGGCAAATAAGCAACCATTTTATAGTGGGTAATTTATTGGCTTCGAACTACAATTCCAAATTTTGAGTGGTGTGGGAACCCAACGGAAGGTTGGAATTATAGAAGAGCCAGGAGTGAATAATCTCTTGAAAACTATACGGTGATAGATTTGATTCGTAATGGATAAGAGTCGATAAGAATCGAACTATTCTTATATAATTTGATTCGTAATGGATAAGAGTCGATAAGAATCGAACTATTCTTATATAATTTGATTCTAATTCATTAGTTTGATTCTTATTCGTTATGGAAAATTTGATTCTTATTCCTTATGGATAGGCTGATCCAATACCATAGATTCTATAATTTGATTCAATGCAATATAATTTTATCTATTGATTGATTTGATTTTCTTCAAATAACATAAACTCTTTAGGTACTCTTAATAAACTAGCACTTCACAAATGTCTAGTGTTCCTATTACTACATATATTATCCCTTAAATTTCACCAATAGCTCACTTAGTCTCCTCGTTTAATTTTAGGATGATGGATAACAGTATAGGTGAGTGGGTAATCAAATTAGTATATAGTGCATCAATGACAATTTAAGAATCTAGATCCTCTTGTAGAATTCATAAAACACTTCAAATCCTATAGTTGAGATGTAATTAATGATGTCAATTGATATTAGTCTACCTAAGTGAATGTAATCATAGAAAAGTTCATGAGAGACAAAATTAAATTCATTGGAAAGATAATGGATATGAACCATTGAAGAATATATAATTGGACTGCAATGAAGTGAATTAGTACTAGGATATGTAGCACATGAATTATGATGAGAAAGGGGCATGAATGAAGGAGACAAGGGCAAAGAGTATGTATCTTGAACTTCGAGATTCAATTTATGAACTGCATAATAATGTCTTCTTTTTTTACTTTACATTCTAACATTTTATTTTTTTCGTCAACTTCCATGGGATGATCAATTCTATATCAATCTAACTAAATTAGTATGAAATATCAAAATCAAACACCAAACATCGTAATTATCATTCTAAATTTTTAAAACATGAAAATATTAGTTTATATTATCAAATTTAATCTAAATATATGCAATTTGATTCTTCTACAAATTGACAAAGCAAGAAAAGGTAGTGATATCTTTAAAAAATGATTGATGTTATGTCGACACCATGAAAAGTATGTTTTATTTCAAATAAGACACATATTGCATGGTAAAAATAAAGCACATGAGTCCAAAGTCACAAAATCCACATATCTTTCTATCCTTTCTTTTAATTCCAAATATCTTGAGAATGTTAAAACATATTTCTATATATACCTAATTTGGATATTATGAGAAAGAGGAAGCGAGAGGGGAGGGGGTGACCATGATGAGCCAAAAAATATAGTGGATAATGTAGTAAAAAAATGATATCGATTATTTGAAGGTATTTAAGGAAATCAATATTATATATAGTGCAATTTTATATATTGTATATTAATATAGAATAAAATATTATAATAATATATATATATATATAAATATTATATATGATAATAATCATACATACATATAGTAAATTATTTTTTATTAAATATCAATTGCGAAATCTCTTCCTACATTGGACTAATAGAAGCTCCTTAAAGAAAATACATTAGAAATTACCCATATAAGACCAAGAGTCACAATTAAAAATTCCACCTTACATGCCCCTATGGGTAATTAAACTTGGGTCTCCACAACATGATAACCAAGTGTTTTAATCAAGTTCAACCCCTTGGGCATATAAAATATCATAATAATATTATTGTTTAATATTACATTTTTTGACCCATAACAATGTTTAAGGGAGCCATAACCTATGTAATAATAAAATAAACTAATTAAAAGTGCATGCTATAAGAATAGGGATACATAAAATAGTATAAAAGAGCCACCTATAAAGGATAAAACCTTTAAATAACATCTCACACCATCACTCTTCTAGGAGTTGGTTATGATTTCAACCGATAAGCCAAGAATCCTCTACAAGAACACTCACAAAAAGAAGATCAAACAACATAATTAGCACAACCTAAGTATTATGTATTGATTGTAAAATATGAATTATTAAAAAATGGCATTAACATTTTGCATGGTTACAATGCATAGATGCATTTATTTTATAGAAAGCACTAGCACTAGAAATAGAGAAAAGATAACTAGAGCTAGACAATTAAACTAGAGATAAGCTAGAAAAGATTAGGCTAAATTAGGCTCAACTAAAGCTGAACTAAGTGAACTTAAGCTAATCATGCATTTGCAATATTTTTCTCAATTATGCATGATAATATTCGTGAGCATGTGCACAATTATGAAAAATAACAATAGAAAATGTGCATGATGCAATAACTATATGTATGTTCAATATATGCATTCTCTTGCATCCCTCCTTAGTGATACTTAGGGAGAAGTAGAAACCTATAAGCATAAAATAAAAAATGTAGGAGTGAATCGGTCTAAAAAATAAGGTCCAATCACATACCCATGTACAAACCAATATTGCTCTCACAAATGAAGAAAAGAAGAAAAATCTAGTGGGATTAAATTCCTCTCCAAAAGAGATAAAATATAATAAATGTAGTAGTGGAAGAAGAAAATAAGGAAGACTCAATGTAACCCTCAGGACTTCTTTTGTCATATTAGTACAATGAATACCCCCCCATAAGAGAGAGATAATAAGGAAAGAAATACCCTTAGTTAAGATGTAGCTTCAGTGCTAATGATGAATACCTAAAGATATTTAATGATCCACTACCTGCCAAAAAAATATGGCCTTAGGAAGAAAGAAATCTACTAGAATATGTCTAGTTGAATACAAATATATGTTAGCATAATCAATGTAGTGATGGTAAGTTATTTTTGAAGTTGTCATGATACAAACTTGATGGTATGATAATCGATTATTGGGTTTTCATTAATGTCAAGTGTTGACCTACTGTTCCTAGTATGTTGTTAAGTATAAGTATGATGATCAAGGTGTTGCGATGAGTTTCAGTTGTAGAAATCCAATTGAGAGACTTGGGATGTCTTTGAATGCCAAATGGATGACAACTATTGTTGATGTAGACTCATAAGTAAGCTATGATCAGATGAAGGTTAATAGTGCAACTGCTAGAATAGTTAGTGGTAAGCGATAGATGATTTGATTGGTTTTTCAAATCTATGATGAGCTATGTGGCGCAGTCACGGGAGAAGGTTGTTGACAGTACATGCAGAAGCTATGGTTGCAACCACAACTAATTTGAGTGACCGGTGTGTAGGATAGGTGATCGGTGAGAAGAGATAGAGTTGTTAACAAGATAAAGTATTTATGTTCTTGAGTGAAAGTTGATAAATCTTTGGTCGGCAATTGGTGTTGAGGTTGTGGTGGAATCAATTGAGTTAGTCATGATTTGGTGTGGTGTCTTTATTTTTTGAGGTGATGATCTGACATCACATTGTTCAATGCTAGCATATGGAGAAGATTCTAGAGGAAGCATGTGTTTGGTCAAAACATGTTTGACCCCTTGACACAAAATTCTATGTAAATCATTGTATTGGCTGACACGGTCATGTAAAAAAATTTTGTACATTGAATTTTGTTTTTTGACACATTGGATTTGAGCGGGATATTTAAAATTCAAATCTATTTCAGATTTAGGGCTTGATTAGGGCAATGGACTTAATAGTTTAGTATATAATGGATAAAGTTGAAAGTTAAGGGTGTTGATCGTATCTTGGGAAAGTGTAGTTGTAAAGTGGGATTTGCCATCAATCTAGGACAAAGTTAAGTGTATTGTGAAGAGATTGTGTTCTTCAGTGGATCTGATCGAGCAGAGGTAGTGCTATTCTATAGATCATTCTTTATGTTGTTCCCTAATAGTTGCAGTAGTCAAAATAACTTAACCAAATGGATCCTAGTAGGTCCTTATTCTAAATCCTTTAACAAGGTGACACATTATCTTATGTTTAAAGTCCTCTAACAAGGCTACTCTTGATAGGGTAAAGGTCCTCACAAGTGTAAGGTAAATCCCTTAGACACGTAGCACCCGATAGTGTTGTTATAAAGTCCTAATAGGGTTAAGCTCTTCATAGGGAATACTTTAAATGAGTGCATCATTTTGTGGGTACTAATTCCCACCATGGTTTTCTCCCGAATTGGGTTTCCATGAGATAAATCTCTATGTCAAATGTTTCATTGTTATGTGGATGTGATTTTAGTTATGATTTTCATTTTGTACTATTAAGTTAATCTTGTGAATGTTTATGTGAAGTTTAAGAGGTTAAAAAGTTGCATAATTGGTAGATTCCCGATTCACTCCCCTTCTCCGTAATATGATCTTATGAATAAAAATATAATGATTAAAAAATACATAAACTAACAATTTCTTACTTAGGGATGGTTTTTTGATCTGCAATTGCTATTGCTGCTAGGGTCTCACTACTACTGCACTTAGTTTCTACTTCTTTCATGCACAACCCGCAATGGTTAATGTAGAGGGGGACCCAAAATGGGGTTCCCCTTCCTATCCTCACCCCAAGGAGGCGTATCCCACTCTCAATCTTGGTTTAGGAACCTAGCTTAGTAATGTACATCGTACTGTGGTTACTGACTCTTTTGTGGATTCCTTTCTTCGAGGGATGAATTGTTATTCTTATGTTGATAATTTTTTGGGTATTAGTTCACCTAATATGGACAAATCAATCTATGAGATTATGTATGAGGCTAAATATAGGGTTAGTGATACTATAGTCGACATTCCTAACAAGGTTATGAATGATACAAAGGTGGAGCTGGAACTTTTGATAGTTAGTAAGTTCCTTTCTTTTCACCCTTCTATTGACCAACTAAGGAAATAGGTTTCCTCCAAATAGAAAGTTAAGGGAAATGTTAAAATTAATGACATGTATAATGTTATAATTAAGGGCAATGAAGGAGAGAGTATGTGAATGGAAGGATCTTCTTCCTTGATTGAGAATTTGAATCTACATGTCTATCATGAGAGAGAAACTTGCTTCAATTGGAGATCACCTTTGACTTCAATGATGTTGAAGAATTAGAGACTTTGAGAAACTTAATCTTGGGTTCTTACCATCAAATCTTCAACCCAATTGGTCAATTGCTCTTGATTTCTTAAAAACTTGATATCTTCATTGCAAAATTATAGATCCTGAATGTATAATAATGGATGTCAAAATGAGGAGAGATCGGGTTTTCTATACTCAATCCATCATTTTTAGATCAAAAAATAATCCAAGTTCACCAAAGGATCAAATTTCTCGCTAATACCTTGACATAGGGCCCCAAGCCAAATTTGGGCCCTAATCCTCTAGGAAAAAATGCCATTGGCATTATGTACTCTAGAGGATGAGCCAAGATTTGGGCAGGGTGTCGAGATAGGTGAAAAAATGGAGGGAAAATAATAACATGTTGCTAGGATCAATTATAACAAACATTAAGATCTTGAAATCGCCAAAATGGGGTGTAATAGGTCTTAATAAAGAATCTAATCGTGGGTGCTAACTTTTTAGGATGGTACAAAATCATAAAGTTGAGTTAAAAATGATGATTAATGTGTTATTTTATTGCTTTAGGTCCTTCCCAAAACCTAGTGCACAATAAACTAGTTCCTCACCTACAGTTCTTGACCTTGCAGTGGATGCTAACAAGGAATTTATTTCTAAAAGACAAGATGATAATCATATATCTCAAGTGATTTGAGGTTCGATTCAAAAGATCAAAGTCAAAGAGATTGCATGCATAGAACCTAACACTGTTGTGGCCAAAAGATACTCTCAAATGACCAAGATAGCTAGTATGATGGATATGGATTGAAGCCTCAAGTGAAAGTTCATCTTCTTGCAACAAAACATTAATGAAAAAAATAAATTATTAAAACAAGTTAACAAGATAATAGAAGATCTAGTCTAGGAATTTGTTGATATTGGTTTCTAGATTAGGACAAGTGAAAACATTGGAGATGCCACTGCAGAGGATCTCAAAGAATATTTTGAGAGCCTTATTAACTCTCTATCTAATCCTAAGACTTTTAGAGAAGTATAAAAAAATAAACTAGCTCAGATCAACACCTCATTGACATGGTGTGCAAATCATGCTAAAATGTTTTTTACAAAAAGTGATTCTATCAGGGTCGATAGAGCTTTGTGGGGGTTAAGGTCAACAATCATAACCATTACATGTAGAGAGGAGAAACCAACAATTTCTTAAGTTTTAAGGGATTATAGAACAAAGAAAGCACAATAGGCTCCACTTCAACTAATGGGAGCTCCAGCTCAACAGATGGGTGCTTCAACCCAAACATTAGATTTCCATGATTTCTATCCATCCACGTCATGCCCTATTTCATTTTTATTTTGAAAGACTCTTGGTCTCTAGTCCTTTATTTTTATCTATTTTTTTTAGTTCTAAAAAAGAATCAATTTTTATCTAGAGTGTGAAATTTAGATCATGATACCTAGTTTTCACATCACCTTATATTGTTATATGAGGAATCACCTTAGATCATGATACCTGATTTTTATATCACCTCAGATCGTGATACAAGGATATGGTAAATTTGATAATATTGCATTCCCCTTACATATAAACCTACTATGGTATGTGCACAAACATATCAAAATTCTACCATAACAAATGTACATTACAAGATCGACACCTTGTAACATCAAATACAAGTGTTCATTGTCAAAAATTCATCACCTTTCTTCATGGGAGGGCCCATAAGTCCTAGAGTCACACACATGAAATCCACCTTGACTCATCTCAGAGGGTGGAAACAAGGGCTTTCACCTTAGACTTCTCTCTCAAAGAGAAGAATGCAATAACATACAAGATAATAGATCATAGATATTGAAACTCCTTTTCATCTAAGGCTTCATTCTCCCACATGCCAAGTTTATCTCGAAGGTATAGAACCTTACCTCTAGAAAGAAACTTGGTAAGAATATCAACCATATGATCTGTAGGGATAATTTAACTTGAATAACATACTTATGCACTATATCTCTTATATAGTTTGCATCACTCTAGGTGAACCACAGGATATGTAGGAGATAGCATAAAGGCATTTCAGCTAGCACACATGAAACTCAATCTCATGATCATAGTCTTCTAGATGCTTCCTTTAAGGTCTTTTAACAACCTCCTCACCTCCTCGTCCAAGGTTTTTTAAGATGAACTATCATACTCCCTTTGAATCTAATATCAACCTTCTGTGAGTAAGTTGTGTCTTTATTCTTTAGTATGCGTTAAGCTCTTTTAAGGTGAATTCCCAACCATCTATCTAGGAATATCATGAACTAGATATCTGCATAAAACCCTTCTATTTCACATACATGGAATTTCATCATTTGAATCGCAATTATTTTCCTTTTGTAGTTTCCTGGTCACTAGGGAAACCATCTCGATATGGTTTACTCCCTCTAAATCAATATGACCAAGATCCTTGGAAATTAAATAAGGCATATCCTCTAGATGTTGTACTGACAACCTCTAAATCTTTGAGTACTAACATCAATATTTAACCTTCTCATCCAAGGTTTCCTCTGATGGTTCAATAGACTTCTTCTAAATGTGATATCAACCTTCTCACCTTCTCATCCAAGGATACTTCTAATGTGTTCATTGTTCTGAATTTCTTCAATTCTAGTGGTTCCAATTTCCTTGATGGTTTTGGCTCCATGCTGAAGGATCCTTTTCCTGTAGATCTTTCTCTTCTTCTTTTCATATAGAGTGTTCTTCTTTCTCTTGTGGGTTCTGAAAACACAATTCATATTGTAAGTGACTTGTCTTATGTATGAGAAGTTAATATACTCTTACTATTGTCAAACTATCTCCATTTGAATTCTAAACTCATTAGTCATGCATCAAGGATGTCTTGTTTTTCTACCTTGCATTGCCTAAGAGCTTGTGGGTGGAGTTGTCTTCGCAGAGGTAACTGGTTTAGGGTTAGTATTCATGTATGTATGAGCTAAAATATCAAGGATAGGTCATACTTGTCTTCCAGTGGATTTTGGTTAATGTATTATCTATTCATAGGTCTCTTCTAAGGGGAGGGTCAAAATCCTTTGATGGGTAATAACATATTTGAATGCACAGGTGGGAACTAAGTTGAGGTTTGGTCATGGTGTGTGATTGATGTCAGGCATTGACACATTGAATATATGTTGTTTCTTATTTCATAGCTATCATCTGCAATAGGGTATTTGACTCTATGGCCCATTGCATAAGGCACTGGTCTATGAAAGACTTAGGGTATCTCAGGGGTCCCTTCAAACTCATTTTAAAATCATTTCCCTTCAGCTCTAGCCTTTCCCTTTCTTTTTGTTAGGATAGGTCTCTAGCTTTCAATCTCATTCCATGCAAGTAGGGCTATTGCATGAGATTTTCTATCATTAGGGTACAAGATACCTATAGGAGATTGATTGCTATTCCACATTAATCTGTCTGCAGGCCTTTGGTTTGTCATAAGGTGTCTTGAGTGTGCAGATAAGGCAATACCCACCTGAGTGATTGTGGAGCTCAAAGAAGAAGGAGGATGTTCTCTATCCTCATCAATTGGACTATTTCCTTGTCAAACTTGAGTGTCTAACTAAGATCTAAGCCCAACTATTTGATTCAAGATTGGTCCTGCAAGGAGAAGATCCAACACCCTCATGGATGTCAACTAGCGCTTGATCGGATTCCTCCTTTTCTAAGCACCTAATTAGTGTCCCATCTAGACCCCTCCTATACAAATCACTAGAGATGAGGGAATGATGAGAGGCATTACGGACAAGGTTTCTTCTTTCATATCAGTTAAATGTGTCAAGGATGATGCCATCACAAAGATATGAGTAAATAGTACCATAGCGGGATGATTCATGATTGACAAGGTTACAAATGATGTGGCTTTCTTGAGAGTCATAAATGGGATAATGTAGCTCTTCCACGAGGAATTCATATCTGGACTCATGTTCCTCTAACTGAAGAAGTGAAGCAAGGGTGGCCATAGCATCAGTTGCTTTATTCTCAGCCCTAGGGATTTGTTGAAAGGTGACAAAAGTAAAGTACCATCTTAATGAATCAACCATTTTTTTGTAAGGTATCAACTTGTCATCTTTTATTTAGTATTGTTCATTGACTTGATTAATGATCAGCTGAGAATCCACATAGATATGTAGTTCTGTGATATTCCACTCTATAGCCATTTTTAGTCCATTTGTTAAAGCCTCATATTCAGCTATGTTGTTTGTGCATGGGAAGAGTAACTTGTAAGATTTGGGAATAGTGTACCCATGTGGAAAGACAAACAACATACCAGCTCCAGAACCATTTTTGCATGTAGGAATCATCAAAGAACAGTTTCCAGGATCTCTCAGTCATGGACATAAGATGTTCATCTGAGAAATTGACTTGAATGGGCATATTATCTTGAATTGGGAAATTAGCCAGTTGATCTCCAATAGCTTGGCCTTTGATTGCCTTGCATTCAATATACTCTATTTCAAATTCAAAAAGAATCATCATCCATTTAGCGAGTCTACCTATGAGAGGAGCTTTACCGAGCAAGTATTTGAGAGGATCAATTTTTTCTATGAGGTGTATGGTGTGTGCAAGCATATAGTGTCACAACTTTTGAGAGGCAAACACTACTGCAAGGCAAGCTTTTTCAATACTAGTATAATTGACCTCATAAGCAACAAGAGTGCAGCTAATATAATATATGGCCCTTTCTTTCCCTTGTACATCTAATTGAGCCAACAATTCCCCCAGTAAAGATTCAATAGCTAAGACATACAAAATGAGGGGTTTTCCTAGGATAGGAGGCATTAAAATGGGAGGACTTGCCAAGTATTCCTTAATTTGATCCATGATCTTCTGGCAATCCTCATTCCAGACACATTGAACACCTTTATGAAAGTTTTTTTTAAAGGGTTGCACTCTATCTGCCAATTGTGAAATAAACCTCCTTATGAATTGAAGGCATCCTTGAAGACTCCTCATTTGACTAATATTTTTGGGAGGTGGCATGTTTATAATGGCTTGGACCTTTTCAGGGTCCACCTCTATCCCTTTGGCTAAAATGATGAGTACCAATAATTTTCTAGAAGTAACACCAAATGCACACTTTTTTGGGTTTAATCTTAGTTAAAATTGTTCCATGCGATCCAAAATTACTTCTAAATTAGCCAGATGTGTTTCTCTTTTCTTAGATTTAGCGAGGGTGTCATCCACATACTCTTCCATATTCTTATGCATCATGTCATGGAAGATGGTTTTCATAGCTCTTTGATAAGTAGCTCCTGCATTTTTCAATCCAAAGGGCATGACATGCCAACAATAAGTACCCCATGCACATGTGAATGCAGTCTTTTCCTGATCCTCAGGAGCAATCTTGATCTGATTATACCCAGAAAAACCATCCATCAAGGAATAGATCTCATAGTCCACCGTCATGTCCACTATCATGTCTATGTTAGGAAGTGGAAAATCATCCTTTGGGCATGCTCTGTTAAGATCTCTAAAATTTGTGCAGATTCAGATGGATTTATCATGTTTAGAAATAGGTACAATGTTGGAAATCTAGTCAGCATAGTCTATGGCTCTAATGAATCCTGCACCAAGGAGCTTTTCTAATTTAGCTTTCACTAAAAGAGCTATATGAGGGTGCATTTTTCTCAACTTTTTTTTGACTGGTTTCACACCTGGAGCTATGGACAAATGATGCATAATGAGATTAGTGTCCAACCTTGGCATGTCTAAATATGTCCATGCAAAATTAATTTTCCTCTTTTGGAGGAACTTAGTGTAGGCTTTCTTTTCTTGAGGTGATAAAGATTTAGCCAAGTGTACAATTTTTGGAGCCTCTTCTGTGCCCAAATTAACAGCTTCTGTAGGTTCAACCAATACTGATGATCTATCTTGAAAATAGCATGGGAGACTATCAAGTACCTCATCCATAGGCACCTCGGAGAGGTTTTCACCCTTGGATACGTCTTTTATTTTTACTTTTTTTGGTTCTGACACCGCCACACAGTGGTTTTCACCATCAGAACTCTTATTCTTTTTTTCTTTTCTTTTTATCTTATGACTAAGGTACTTGATGTCAGGTTCTATCATACTGGTAGCTAGTTCACTAGTGGAAGAAACTACAGGTTCAATGGCATTTAGATAGCAGGTGATCTCATAGTCATTGTGAAATGTCAAGAGTTGAGGCTCTTGATAACATTGAGACCAATCAATAAGGTTTGGGTCAATAAGGGGTAGGTTAATGACTGGTTCAATATTAAGGATATAGGTGATGTCATCTCTAGTGATCACAAAATTGGAGTCTGTCAAGTATCTCTCTAAGGTGCCTAAATCAGGATTTATCCTATCAAGTGAAGAATCATCTACTAATGCAGCACGTGGGTTCCAATCTTCTAAACTGACACACGACTCGTCAGCTATGTCAGGTTGAGAACTATAAGCTTGGAGAACATCCATATCCAAGTCAACTATTGCATCTGAGAGTGAGTCCCATTCAAACTCATGAGAGTTTTTTTTTGAATTATTATTGGGGCCTCGTGATGTAGAAGCCTCAAGGTTTGGAAGAGTTTCCCCTCTAACAATTTTCTCAATCACAAAATTATTTGAATTATCACCATCCGTTGCAGCTGGGATAGGAGGAATGTCAATTGTTAAATCTCTTGAATCTCCCCAGAGGATATTTGTTGAAGGTACCCAATCATCTATCATGTCTTGTTGATTTGTCAAATTTGGTACATATTCTATGTCATCTTTACTATCCCTCCTATCATGAATGGGGATAGTGCACTTGTTATTGTTCATAAAGCCTAGGCCAACCAGTTTCTTAGACTTACATCCAAAAAGATCATGATTGAGTGGTTCAGCTCGAGCATCTAACCTATGACTAAGAGGGCCATATCCTGGATAACCCATCTTCTTGACAAAAGTATATCCTCTCCCATAGGACTTAGGAGAGGGGGAGAAATTTTCATTGTGCTGGTACTTCTCCTCTTTGTATATCCAATCTCGAATAGCTACTTCCTCTTTTTCATCTTGTATTGGTACTAAGAATTCAGCAAATGTGTCAAAGTGTCATTGCCAAAGAAGACAGTTTCATCTCCTGTGAAGGCTTTCCATAGGTCCTAGGGGAAATAGGCATCTTTGCAAAAGAATCAAGTTGATACCTCCCCATGCCAAGGTCTAATGATTTAAACTTGTCTTGACAGTCTTCTAAAGTTGCTTGATAATCCTCTATTTCTCGATTAAGAGGGACATGAACATTAGCTGAGATTGAATTGATTGATAAGGTGCTATCCCCTGGTATGCAAATTTCTACTCCATTGCAGGGGAACTTAACACACTAGTGGTAGGTAGATGGAACTACTTTCATGTCATGAATCCATGGTCTACCCAATAAAATGTTGTATGCAAGGGGTCTAGCATCAACAATTTGGAACAAGATATCTTTTTCAACTAGGCCAATCCTGATAGGAAGGATAGCCAACCCCTTAGAACTTCATTCTGCCTCATCATAGGCCTTTATAGTGATCTTCTTTCTAGTGTCGATCACTTGCTTTGAATATCCCAAAGTTTTTAACAAACTTAATGTACAAATATTTAGCCCAGCACCCCCATCTATCAACACATGCCTGACACAAGTTTTATGAATCATTACTTCAATGTGAAGGGAAAGATTGTGTGGATGGCTTAGGGATTTGTCATCATCTTTTGAGGAAGAGAGGTAGTGAGGACTGGTAATATGATTAACCATGCCTTGGAATTGGTTGACATCTAAATTTTTAGGAACATTGGCTGCATGCAAAGCATCCTCAAGGACCTATTTGTGTCTTGGGGACAACTCTAAAAGTTCCAAGATTGAGATCTAAGCCAGGGTTCTCTGTAACTGATCAACAAGGTTATAATTTGGCTTGGGGTTGACAACTAGCTTTATGGTGGCATTCTTGGATACCACTGGCTTTGGTTTATTGGGCTGACCTGAACTAGGCCCCCTAATGACAATAGGACCTTGACTCCTAGTGATAGCATTAAGAGCCTGGGATAACATCCTAGAGTGAGGACCCCTCAGCACCACAATAGGTTCTTCATCAAAGATAGGGGGAGAGTTCGCATAGGAGTCATAGCCATATGGATCCTTTTTCCTCATCATGTTGAAACTTTCCTCCATGACTTCAAGCATGTTGACAACATTTTCCATAGCTATGTAGGTGTAGTTGATCGCAGCCTTGCCATCCTTTGGTTTAGAGGTTTCCCCCTTCTCATACTTAGGTAATGGCTCTTTAAATGCTTTTTGATCAACATTGGTGTTCAGTCCATCCACCTTAAGCTTTCCATTCTCAATAAGATCTTGGATAATGTGCTTGAGTTTCCAATAATTCTCAATGGTATGCCCAATGCCATTATGAAACATGCAGAAAGCCTTCTCATCCCACCAATGTGGCTTAATGTCAGAGATGTAATGCTTTGTGGGATCTTGTCGATGCACAAGATTATTGGCAATGATAATTTTGAAAACATCCTCATATGAGTCACCCAATTTGGTAAATTGTTGCTTCTCCTTTTTGGGCCTCTCCTGATATCTTGGTTTACTTTCTTGTTGTGGAGATGTATTAAGCTTCATGGCTTGCACAGCACTAGTCAAATTAAGAACACCTTGATCTCTTGATTAGGAAGAGTCCACAACTCCATCATTGACAACTTGTTTGTTCTTGTTCCAACTGTTGTTCTTCCATTTATCCTTGTTGTTGTGTTGACCATTGTTTCCATTGTTGCTATGTCTAGTCAAAATACCTTGTTCTTTTAGGACATCTTCAATTCGACATGTAGTTTCAACCATGGTATCAAAGGAATTGAAGACTATCTTTTTAATCTCATATCTCATTTCAGAAACCAAGTTACTGACAAGTATGTCAATCTTTTCATCCTCATGGATCATCCTAGGATATCGAGAGCACTATCTCCTCCACCTCTGTAACAAGGTAACAAAGGGTTCCCCTCGATTTTGTTTCAAGTTGCATAGGTTCAACATAGTAATAGATCTTGATAGATTATATGTGAAGTGTTGAATGAATCTATGAACAAGTTCTCTAAAAGTCTTGATGGGGGGAGTGATATTGGTAAACCATTCCATTGCTTGTCCTTTAAGACTTATAGGGAATAACCTCATCAAATAGGAGTCATCCTAATGAAATTCAAAGCTCATAGTATAGAACTGGTGCACATGGTCAAGTGGATCACTACTGCCATCATATTTATTGTATTGAGGGAATTCCACCCTCCTTGGAAAATCCTTCATTCTCACACTCTTGTCGAATGGATTAGGACAAATCGAGTCTAGTGAGAATGAGCTCTTAGGTTGCATCATTTTCTCCATCATTTGTTTCATTTGGCAGATTTCTTCCTCTTGAGAGGGATTTTTCTTTTGTATTTTGTTGTCCACATCAAAATTATAAGGGACTCTAGCACCCTTGTTTATTAGATTTTCCAAGAATTTATCTTTTTTTTGTTCCAAATACCTATCCACATACTATTGGAAGATAGGCTCTTGTTGCATTCGCATAAAGTCTTGAGTATCAAGGTCATAATGTGAGCTACCACCTCCATGTTGGGAGTGTGGTCTTGAATTTCTAGGAGGGGTTTTCCTCCTATAGTGAGCATGCTGAGAGGCCCTTCTTCCTCTAGGACTAGGAGATCTAGAAGGGGTTCTTGATTGCCTTCTACTTCTTGGTGTTCTGGAAGGGGTGGAGGGAGGAGAATTATTTCCACTGTTAGCACCCCTGTTGTTGAATTGAGTGTTTAATTATTGGGCTAACAGCCTATCTTTCTCCTCTTGAGTGACTTTCCTTTGTAATTCCAATAAAGCTTGACTCTCTACCTCAAGTTATCTAAACTTTTATTGTTTTGCAGCTTTTTCATCTAGAAAGGCTTTCTTTTAAGCCTTTCACTTGTGTACCTTGAGGTATTTTGAAGTGGTGAACTTGGTCTAAACTGCTTGAACAAGTCATTGGTATACATTGCATTGACATGAGCACCACTAGGTTCATTGTCTTGGTCTTCATGTTGTGACCATTGTTCTTGGTGAGCTCATCTCTTATGCCTTTCATCCCTTTGATGAGAATCCAAATATCTAGCATTAATGAGGGGTGAACCAGGTTAATCATCATGAGAAGAATTCCCAAATATAATGTTGTTTATGTGTCATTCATAGATGTCATCAAGAATTTGATCCATGGTTTCCCTCTCCCATCGAGTCACGGTGTAACTCATATCCATACCTAAATGGGAAGGTGCTGAGGGGGTACTCAACTTGCTAAAATGGCTCTTCAGGTCAAACCAGGTTTTAGACTTACTCCTAGGTGACTGGTCAAATATTGGTTCCTTTTTCTTTCTCTTTTGATGAGTCTGAACTTGGGGTAGTTGGTTGAAGACTATCTGAGGCTGGTTTCCCTAGCTCACTTGATATCTTGTTGTTACTGACATGAAAGGGAGAGTTTAGGGAAAAAAAGACAATTCTAAGAAACATCAATACCAGACTAGGATAGTAAAAGTTTTCTCTTGTCTGAGAGAGATGGTGAAATAGAACTGTTGCAAATAGGTGCAAACCAACACTGCCATAGAGGTGCTCAATTTTTGGGTGAATACCCTAGCACATATGGATCAGGAGGATGACTTACACAAATTATACTAAAGTTGAATTTTATGAAAATGGGTGGACAAAGTGATTACTAGCACTCTCCAAGTGTGTTATCAAAGAGTCAAAAAAATTATCTATTTGACAGGAACAATTCCTAATTTGTCACTCTCAAGTAAAATCTCTTATGGGATCAAGGATCACTAACTCAAAAGGTCAAAAACACAAGAATCCTAAATATAGAACAGGTCTCTAAAACTGGGACAAGTCACCTAATCTGACTGGGACAAGTCACCTAATCAAAAAACTCAGGATTTTAGTTTCTTATTCATTTTCAAAGATCAAGTAAGTACATCAATAGATTTTTATCATTGATCAAGCACACAAGATAGCAATC
This sequence comes from Chamaecyparis obtusa, assembly GCA_027943335.1. NCBI lineage: Eukaryota > Viridiplantae > Streptophyta > Pinopsida > Cupressales > Cupressaceae > Chamaecyparis > Chamaecyparis obtusa. The sequence goes on along the minus strand of BSBK01004958.1, from coordinate 11,637 downwards.
AAGGAGTTCAAGCAAGCAATTGTCTTCAAACAATGAGCAAGGGGCAAAGCAACCTTGTACATGAACAAGAATGGTGACTTAGTATGCTACTCCTTAAAGATTCTACTTGTGTATGTTCTTGAAAATGTTTTAGTAGATGCTTAGAACACAAAAACATCCTGTCAAGCCATCTACAGGGATATACATGGCTTTTCTAAAAGGAGTCCTCAATATACACAAGGTACATGAGGCACAAATCTGTAGATGAGAAGAATCTGAAATAACACAGCTAGGGGGAGATGGTAACCCAAATCTTCTCCTTCACTTCTCAAAGGTATAAAGTTATTTGAGGCTTAGCCAAGAGTGAAATCTAACTCATTCCCAAGAGAGGTGTCTTTGGATTCACCTCCTGATATTTATACTCCACCGGAACACAGGAGTTAAGGTCGTCCCTTGAGGTGATGAAATCCCCAAGCAGGCCTTCTAGAAATAAAAAAGTAATTCATTCACTATCAAAAGTATTGGAAAGCACAAAAAGTGGTACATTTAACCCTTTAAGTAAATGTGAGGTGAGTCCACAAAGTAGTGCATTTAACTCCTCATACAAACTCAAAGTGAGTCCACACCTTAGAACACTAATGAGATCAAGAAAGCATAAAAGGGAGAACTTTGTGGAACACTTAATGCTCTTTTCAAGTAGACCCCTCCCCTATGTATGAATGCTGACCTTGCATCCAAAGGGTGAAAATGAGGGGTGATTAGAAATAAGTGAGTCCAACACCCAATTTATCTAATAAGATCAATCAAAAGTACTCTAAGATTGCTTATCAATACTCCTCATAAGCACAAGAGGGTTTGAATCATGGAGTATTTAACTTTCCAAGTAAACATGAAGTGAGTCCACAAAGTGGTGCATTTAACTCTTCATGTAAACCAGGAATGAATCCATGCCCTAGATTACTCAATGAGAATTTTTTGATATTGGAACCAAGAATTACTTAATGTTTAAACACAAGCATTCACTTAAACACAAACTTGTATGAAAGCAAATCTATGTTCATTCATTTCCCATTAAGAGAATTAATTGAAATATGTTCTATGAAAGCATGTAACACTCAAGCCAAACACATGAGAGGTTCATTTTTAATCCCAAAGTCCAAATGTTGTAGAGATGTAAAAAAATACCTCAAGTCCAACGCAACGCGCTTAGTAGATTTTACCTCTTTTTTTGTTTGTTTTAAGAATTTTCCATGAAAGCAAACCATGAACCTTCAAATGAACAAAACAAGAAAATAAGAAAATAAGATATGCAATGTATATCCAACTTATACAAACCCTAAGATGGTTAGATATGAAAATAAATTATTAGGAGTTTGATTTAACATATGTAACATTGTTATCTTCAAGACAGTCTTTAAAGATTCACTTATTTGACCCATAAAATCAAAATATTAAAATTTCTAGAAAGAATGAAGTTTTTAGCCAACATCAATAAATTCCATTTCCCAAAATTACAAGGTCTTATGATTCCATTTGGTTCCTCAACCAATAACCTTTTCATACTGTAATTTTTCTATCATAAATCAAATTTAAAACACCAAACCCTACCTAGGGAATCACATATCTTTCTCAAAAAGGATCCAAATGAAACCAAACCAATTTAAAAATAAATATTAATGAATCTCCTTTCCAAATATGTAAGCCATTTATTTTTCCATTCATAAATCATTTTCTAAGAGAAAATCATTGCCTGCAACTCCATTGCAAATTGTTAAAAACCAGTTTTCGCTCAAATGCCCATAACTTTAGCAAATTTACATAAAAATGACTTAAACCAAAAGGAAATGAAAGCTAATTCATGTATATTTATAATGAATATTATTATAGGTCCTGATTCTTCAGAATTTGTCCGTACTAGATGTTTCAATCTGACTATATTCAGAGAATCTCAAATCTGCAAATACCCACTTTCACCAAAATGATCATAACTTATTTATTTCTTTATAAAAATAAACCAAACCAAAATCATGAGAAAGAGGATTCATCATTCTATCCATAAATTACTATATTATAGGGTTTCCATGCTGTACATGGCCATACAAGGCCTGGAACCAACACTAAAACTAAAAAACCAATCAAGAATGAGGCCAGAAATTGATCTTTTTTGCCCCATGGTGGGCGCCAAAATGTGTGGTGTAAAAGTGACCAATTCTATGAATCGTTACATTCAAGGATACTCAATAATGAGCTATTGAATATCGATTCATAGCTCTCTATCTGTGGAGTGCATGAATTGTTATGAGGCCCTTAGATTGATTGAGTTGAACCCATGCAAGTACACCACAGAATGAGAGATTCAAGGATGAGAAGCAAGAATGCTAATCTCCATTGAATCATCAAGTTCTTTCATGCAAATGAAATTAATCTATATGATTGCAATGCAAGAAAATAAAATACTTTATTGAAATAGAGATTAAGCTAAAACAATTAAATAAATTAAACTAAAATGCTATGAATGTTAATCTATATGTAAATATGAATGCTAAATAATGATCTCAAAAGCTCTAATGTAAAAACTTGCAGCATAACAAAATTCTGAAAATTCTGGGTCTTTTAATTGAGAAGGAGAGGGCTTCTTATATAAGAAACTGATGAAAAGAATGCATCTCCAAGAACAATGTGGGATTAATGCAAAAGGAGGAAAGAAATCTCATTTTTAGAAAGTGTGGAGAGAAAAGGAAATCTCTTTATTTTATTTATTTTTTATTTCACTTATTTCCTTTTTCATCACAAAAGATCTTTTGAGAGGATTTTATTTATTTTAAAAGAATAATTCTCTTTTAATTAAATAAAATAAGGTTATTTAATTAAAAGATGAATATTAATTAAATAATATAAAATCATTTAATTAAAAAGGGTTTTAATTAAATAAATTTATTTTACTTAAGAGATATTACTTTCAATTAAATAAAGTTATTTTATTTATTTACAAGGGATTATTTCTTTTAATTAAATAAAATTATCGATGACATGATTAAACCTTAGGAGATTATTGAAATGATTGAAATAGTTATGATTTGATCAAGGAAATTGATTTGAATATATTGTAAAGCATCAATTCAGAAAATTGATATTTAACAAACTGAATAAATGGGGCCCAAAGTCTAGGCGACCATTTTAGGGTGCATACAAGATGAACTATCATACTCCCTCTGAATCTAATATCAACCTTCTGTGAGCAAGTCATGTTTTTGTTCTTTAGTATGCATTAAGCTCTTTTCAAGTGAATTCCTGACCATCTATCTAGGAATATCATGAACTAGATATCTACATAAAAACCTTCTAGTTCACATACATGGAATTTCATCATTTGAATCGCAATTCTTTTCCTTTTATAGTTTCCTGGTCACTAGGGAAACCATCTCAATATGGTTTACTCCCTCTAAATCAATATTACCAAGATTCTTGGAAATTAAATAAGGCATATCCTCTAGATGTTGTACTAACTCCCTCTGAATCTTTGAGTACTAACATCAACATTTAACCTTCTCATCCAAGGTTTCCTTGGATGGTTCATCAGACTTCTTTTGAATGTGATATCAACCTTCTGACCTTCTCATCCAAGGATGCTTCTAATGGATTGTCAAACTCCCTCTGAATCTAATAACAACTCTCAACTCAGTTCCATGTAGGAATTAAGTTCTTTCTCCCTTGAATGCAATCTTGTATGCTTCTAGATTTGTCCTCAATGCACTTCAAAGAGAGATTACAATAATTTCATAACAGTAAACTATCTTAAAGGAAAATATCAATAAATAGAAGTATAAAAGATTTACTATCCCGATCTTATGGCATGAATTAATAACTCAAAATTTATAAACATTATTCAAGGATATAAATACTTATCTCTTATTGTCAAATATTAATACCCTCTAGAAATTTCTTGCACCAACTTGAATTATTAATGTGATCCTCCTGAAGCTAAATCCAACACTCCCTCTTAGCTAGGGAGGAATCCTTCTTGATAAATTTTGGTTTGTCCTCATGACGCTAAAATAAACACTCTCTCTTAGATAAGGAGGGTCTTCTCAGATATCTAAGTTATAGAGTAATGTCCACCATGGCTACTCCCAGAGGGTGGCTTCATCATGGCTGCTCCAATCAAAGGAAATGCAAAAAAACACAAGTGTTTATCAAGAAATAACTCATGTAATATCATCATCTTATGATGATGGTCACCATAGATACCCCTAGAGGGTGACTCAATATAGGTGTTTAGTCATGGACTCTCTCACATGACCTCCACCATGGCTATATTTAGTAGTGAGTGATGTTGATCAGGATTAAATTGGGAAAATATTGAAATCTAATTTTTCAAAATTTCTTATATTTTAGTAAACTGCAATTTTGAGGGTCTTCGGTGTATTTTTGGTTATCATGTAGATTTCCAGTAGGAGTGACTATGACTACCCTGCCTCATCCGAAAACCACGCCAAGTAGGATACATATAGATCATAATATGGACTAGTAGGGTTAGACTAATAATCATAATTATGAATATATGCAAAAAATACAAATCATTACTTTAGCAAGATAAATCTTATAATCAACCACAAGGGATAAACAAAATCATATAAACATGAGCATAAAATATAATGGTCTGAAGCATATTATTTGAGGCAAAAATCATAATCTGCAAGCCCCAAAATATATTATCATCTAAATCTAGTAAGGTAAGGAAGAAACATCAAGTCCATAAATTCTAGAATGTTACAATCCTATCCAACTTCAATGTAACAAGTATAACTACTAGAGAGGGTACTACAAGTACAAGGGTTTGGTCATAGCCCATCACATAAGTATGGTTAGTCTCATAGAGATAGTCATGGTCATTCATGTAATCATTGAATAATAGTCATGTCAATCATAATTATAATCAAATAATCAAACCATTGAAGATATCTGTAAACCATATCATTTGTTTATCAATTAAAGTTTAAGTACCCAAGTATCAATACTGACTCTAATTTATCTAAGAGATCATAACCATTGATAAATATTAAGTCATATAAATCTATTAGGTGCCTTCATATCATCAGGACACCATGCAATCATAAGAAGAGATGAGTACACATGCAAGAATATATCAAAAACATTTATCACTACCTAAATGAAATTGAAAGTATTTATTATAGTTAAGAATGAATTTGTTATTCAACCTTCAAGTAGAAAACTACTATTATCAAAGCCAATAAGTCTCTACAACATTCCCCTCACTTTCAAATGGATATCAAACATGTTAGGGATATCTTCAGACCCCTTTCGTACCCTCATCTGGTAACTATGCCAAGCAAGATGCATATAGATCCTAGGACCCCTTGCAACTCATTAGCATATAGTAATGTATGGAAAGAGGTCTTAAGAGGTCCTAGGACACATTATTGTTTCCTTTGACCCCTTAATAACCCTTACAACTCATAAGATGTAGCTTAAGGGGTTGTAAGGGGTTCTAGGACACATTAATGTTTCCTAGGATTCCTTTGGACCCCTTACCATACACAAATGTATGGTAATGGGTCCTAATGGACCTTAAGGGGCCCTAGGAAACACTAATGTGTCATAGGACCCCTTATGACCCCTTACAACCCCTTACGACCCTTCATAGATCCTAATAATACATCTTAGGAGTCCTAAAGGGTTGTAAACAGTCCTAGGACACATTAATGTGTCCTACGACCCCTTTGGACCCCTTAAGATCCCTTAGCATACAAAAATGTATGGTAAGGAGTCCTAAAGGATCTCAAGGGTTCATAAGGGGTTTAAGGTACAATAATGTGTCCTAAGATCATTTACGACCCCTTAACATACATCTTAGGGGTCTTAAGGGTTGTTAAGGGGTCTTCTTACACATTAATGTGTCCTAGGACCCCTTAATAACCCTTATGACCCTTAAGATGTATGGTAAGGGGTCCTAGGCCCTCCTAACAACACTTATAACCCCTACAATCTATGGTAAGGGGTTGTAAGGGGTCATAAGGGGTCCTATGACACATTAATGTGTCTTAGGACCCCTTAAGACCCATTAGGACCCCTCACCATACGTTTTATTATGGTAAGGGGTTTTAAGGGGTCCTAAGACTCATTAATTTGTCCAAGGACCCCTTACCGTACACCGTAGGGGTCATAAGGTTTTTTAAGGGGTCCTAGGACACCTTAAGACCCCTTACCATACATTAGTGTATGATAAGGGGTCATAAGGAGTCCTAGGACACATTAATGTGTTTTATGACCCCTTTGTACTCCTTACAACCCCTTACCATACCAAAATGTATGGTAGGGGGTCTTAAGGGGTCCTGGGGCATTTTATTATGTAAAAACACCCTTTATGACCCCTTACAACCCTTTAGAACCCCTAAGAATACATCTTAGGGGTCCTAAAGGGTTTTAAGGGGTCATAACAGGTCTTAGGACACATTAATGTGTCCTAGGACCCTTTAATACCTTTTACAACCCCTTAGCATATACTAATGTATGGTAAGGGGTTGTAATGGGACCTAGGACACATTAATGTATCCTAGGACCCCTTAACAACCCTTAAAACCCTAATATGTATGGAAAGGGGTCATAAGGGGTCCTAGAACACATTAATGTATCCTAGGACCCAGCCTTAACAACCCTTATGACCCCTAATATATATCATATTGGGTGGTAAGGGGTCCTAGGGAACATTAATGTGTCCTTTAACCCCTTACCATACACAAATGTATAACCGGGGTTTCTAAGGGGTCTTAAGGGGTCATAGGACCCATTATGACCCCATACAACCCCTTACTCTTTAGGAAACCCTCTCTCTCCTCTCTCACCTTTTCACCCTCTCTTTGTCTCTTTCCCCCTTCTCACATTCTCACCCTCACTCACCCTCTCACTTTCTCTCCTCCTAATTCTTTGTTCCTCTACCTATACCCTTATCACAACCTCACCCTCTATCTCTCCCTTTCTTAACCTTTATCTCTCCCCCTTCTTACCCTATCTCAATCTCTCTCTCTCTTTCTCTCACTCTCTCTTTTTCTTATAAAACATAGGGCGTACACTCTATGTAAGAATAGGAAAATCAGTAAAAAAGGAAAGGAACTTGTGATTCAAGTCCACTTTTTTAATATTTTGTCTAGTATTTGCACATTATCCAACAAACATACACTTTTCATGGTGTTGAAGGTCACCAAAAAATATATTCTATCAATTTTTCACCATCTTTTTGTTCAAAATCAACATCAAAGTGAAAAAGTCAATGATTCTTCACCAATTTATGGACTTGTTATTTTCATAATTTTACTTATTGTAATAGATTTGTGTCTATAATTCAAGTTTCAACTAGAAATAATATGTGTGGAAGCTCAAAATTTTTAGAGAATGTGTCAAGGCTCAAAGTTTGAATCGAGAGTCCAGAAGTGCCTACTTGGCTATCCTTAGTAGGTTACTTAAGATAGTGATAATATAAAACTAAATGGGGTTAAAATGAATTAATAAGACAATGGCTCCTCACCCAGGCCTTGAGTGCTAGTATAGGCTAAGGATGGAAGTGGGAGAAGATGATTTCCTGTCTAGTAGGATGGTGTGTCTAACATGATTAGTTATCCTTGTCTTCATGAGAGGATTTCAAGTTCCGCATAAGATCACACTTGGAAGAATGGGACTAGTCAAATCATTCCAAGGTATTCACATATGTGATGACACTTTCTTAATTTCATTCTAGGTTTCCTCCATGTAGTGGTTTCTTGTGGGTTAGTATATACCTTTGATTCATGAGTTGTACCCTTGAGATAGGAGCTTCTGGATCCTTGCTTAGTTCACCTGATTTGATTGGTATTATTATCCAAATGATATTTGATGTTATCTCCTCAGCATGATGGGAGTGCAACCATAAGTTTCCACGAGGTCAAGAGGTAGTGATTTTTTTACCATTTGAGACTCCGATGTCCCTGTTTTAGTGTTGGATGATCCTTGTTGCAATTGCTTCCTATCTTATCTTCTTGGAGACTTATTCTTGTTCTTGTAGTTTCATTATTTTGTACTTTTTATTTAATTGTAACTACATACCCTATGACATGTGTAGTTGATGTTGATGATTATGTATACATTATTATTTAGATGTAATTATGATGTAATATGAATTTAAGTTAGGGGATAAATGTAATTATATTTTCATAGTTTCTATGTCAAGAAACCCTTGAGATGTGTAATCTAATATGAATATTATGTTTATGTTTATGTACTTTTGGACTTTATGTTTTACTTCTGCTTGTTTATTCATTATTGTTTGTAAACACTTAAGAAAAAAAAGTATTATGCAAAACTTATTAACTTATTTTAGGTTAATATCTCTTGGGATCCCTGGTGGGGCATTACATAAATCAGAGCTTGTCACCCCGATTGATGAATGATAAAGAAGGAATCCCAAATTTATTGAATCAGATAATGGAAAGGAATGACTCAAGTAGCGATCTTTGTGCTATCTTTGCAACAATTACCATCGATAATTTGAGGGAATGCTCAGACCTATGAAGCTACATGAATTTGATGCCTTGTAACAACATGCTTGCATCAAAAAGAGAGTATATGTGCACACATATACATATATAGGAGACAATACAAACAATGGAAGGGGTCACGACATCATGTGCACCTCACTAGGTGAGTAACTATGACTTTTCCCCTAGTTATACAAACAAATCACAAACACATATGTAAGCATCCAATGTACAAGATATCTTATCAATCAAATATAGAGAAAGGGTTAGATAAGATAATATAATCCATCATGTTCTAGACTAGGCCCCTTATCAAAATTAATAATAAAATATGTGATGATAACCATACATGTAATCATAGGTGAACAATAAACATACATCATAATCATAGTATATAAAGAATCTAATTGTTAAGGAGATCATGAAATCATATTACATTCATTATCAATGAGAACATAAGCATCAAAGCATAATAATCAACTAATTATTGATAAGGAGTTCCTCACATTAGTAAACATATAGATCCATCAAGTTACCACATAACACATAAGAATAAGATGAATACTCGTGAAGGAATCTACCTGAAAATACTTAGGTTTGGAGAGATATTAGATCATGCAAGGTAAATCTATTATTTTCTTTCCTAAATATACAAACTCATTTCATTTCTAAGGTTGATTCGTAAACAGGGGTTTGACCATGGAAAACCACATTCCACAACCTTTTCACCCATTTTTATGTTTGCAAGAATAGGTTATTGAGTCGTTGGATTAGATCTAGGCCTATTAGGAATAGTTGGAAGATTTGTTAAAAAAATCAATTGAAAACATGGGGAACACATCATCATTTTTGTCATGTCTTGGGAACACATCGTTATAACTATCATGTCCCAAGAACATATTTCAATTTCCATCATGTCCCTACCATTCTGAGCTCAGATTTTTACCGTAGGTTAGTTTCATCTTCTAGTTTATGTTTCTGTTAGTTCCAGCTCATTGTCTATCAGTTACAGTCTATTTTTAGCATCTTTTTAACTTGACTTTCATAATTAATCATTTACATTACTACATGTCTTCATTCTCATTTTATCAATTACATATTTTAGAGAGGGAATAATTATCCCCATTTAGTGCTTGAGTCACCTCTTAAGCCTATTCGGGGCATCTTCCTTCGTAGATGTTAAATTAAAGAAAATTGGAGTGATCTCTACCTGTTACATTTGATTTCTCCTTATTTTATAATGTAGAATTAAAAATTTGACGAATGAAAAATTACACTCAACTTAGGGAAACAAGGATAGGCTTAAGAAAATTTTGCCAATGCGTAATCACCAAATAATCTTGGCTGGGGAAGTAGGAACATTTAGACCTATGAAACAAAGTTTCATCGATGCCTAGTACGTGCAACCAATGCAACCATCCATGTCAAGTGTAATCACTCATACATATAAAATGGATGAAGAACATATATGAACAATTGTAGCTATCAAAAGGGAATTTTAGCAGTGTTATCTTTCTTATGTACTTGGTTATTGTGATACCACGTCAATCATTCTATTCATCATTTACATTGTAACAATAATTATCTCATCTATTTATTCACCTTAACTAATGACATCATAGCATCAACAACATCATAATAATCCACTTAATACTAACATATATATGTTTCAAGATACCTTAACTAGAATTTTAATTTCAAGCATAATTAGTTCATTATACCTCCATGCATGGGTCTAGAATCATATTACCTTCTTTCCATGACAAGGTCAGAGTGACACTACAATGTGAGTGTAATTATTTTTGGTTGTAGATGAATAGGTTATTTGCAATTGTTACATAGTAAAGATGATGAAACTAAAAATAACAAAGAAAAAGAAAGAAAAAAATCAAATAGGTTATGTTTCTACGTATCTTCACTTTTATCCATTGTAGTAATCTCTTCTTATTCATCCACTAATAAATTATTCTTAAATGACCTTATAGATTGTACTCCACCTAACTTTATTACGACATTTTCAATAGATAGAGGAATGTGTACTAAATAAGAACTTTTTGATTAAACTATCTAATAACATCATAGGTTGATCTAATGTCACAAATCTTACCTTCACACTTGTCACTCAACATATATCACTCCATTGGAAAAAAATAAAAACCTAGATCACTATCATAAACTCTTTTATTTCAAATCTCAAGTTATTTATTTCGTTTATATATTTGAGGAGATTTTCCTTTTTGTTTTCAACTCATCTTGAGCAAGATATAATCCATGTTTTATTTCTTGACAATTTTTTTACCATAAAAAAGTTGTACGCTTCCACCTCTAATAGGTTTCTTTGATTGTGTGAAATTCACAAGCATTTGAAAAATTAAAAGACACAAATAGGTTCTCCATTCCACTTATCCCACTCGATCATTTTACAATGACATGTTCTCTATATCTACTATTGTTGAAAACAATATTTTTCAATGTACCATTTGCAATCAAGACATTGCATATATACATATTATCATTGTCTCAAATGCATGATAATGGCATAGAAAAAAAAAATCTATGACGTATTTTTAAAAAAGACATGTTTAATAAAGTGCTTCCTTAGTTCTAGAAAATAGCCTATGAAAAACATTTGAAAAATAAACCAAGAATAGTATTTTCTCTATGAGTGTTTTAAGTTTAAGGACATTTCACATTGGAAAAGAATGAAGTTGTTTTGGATTTACAACAAAATTAGTATAAAAATAATTCTACTATTTTAAAATGCTTATTGCTTATTATATAAAAAAAATATATAGTTTCAAGATTTTGTGCATGTATATTTTCTACTTTTTTTGACATTGTGCATGTCGTGCATTGCTTCATTAGATTAAATTATATTACATTACACACACAGATACATACATATGTATATGTATATGTCTGTGTATAAATACATCCATGCAGATACATATATACATACATATAAACATACATATATATATGTGTGTGTGTGTGTATATATATCTGTGTGTGTGTGTGTGTGTGTCTATATATATGTATGTGTGTGTGTATGTATATATATATATATAGATATAGATATAGATATAGATATATACATATATATACACATATATACATATACATATACATA